>OV725083.1:15088832-15688832 GCA_928085145.1 Nezara viridula | reverse complement strand
AAATTATGATACAATACGTTTTAGGCTTTCATTAGGATGACAATTCTCACAGGCGGTTCCGTTGTTTTGTTAGTAAATTTTCTAATAATTTTTCTTTAATTTATTCACCGCTACCCTCAATTTTTATATCACATAATTATAGAGTAAACCTCTCCTACCATTAGTTTTAAGATTGCTACCCCTGCACCAATAATAATATATAAATACAAATCAATAAAAAACTCACCAAGATACAGAACGTAAATCATCAGGACAATGCCCTAATTGGCGTAACGTTAGATTTTTTTTTACTTGATTTTTGGAGAGATAAGGTTGCGTGGTTGAAATTTTTCCAATCATAGCCTAACATTAATAATATAATTATTTTTGTATAATGTATAAATAATTTAATAATTATCCCCATCCCTAAATATATTATTACAGTAAGGCTCAAAATCGGTTTCGTACCAAACATAAGCTCTAGTCACGCTAATGCCATGAATGGGTTAACGGAGGGTTAACAAATTGTATTCTCCGCTATTGTTTTTCTTTCTAAAATAAATAAAATCGATACAAACATTTAGCTAGGCTATAATATTGGAATGGTGGTAAGTCTATAGACAAAGAGTGAAGTTGACACAATTTTGATATTGAAAGAAAAAAAATAAAGGCCAAGACGAACTGGTTGGACTTCAATGGAAATAAACACAATCACAAATTAGACTTTTTTATTTTACTAATTTAGAGTAAAAATTACTTTAAATTTACTGGAAAATACACGAAATCCATGTAACGGCAATAAATGTCATGCCAGTAACGTTTGTAATCGACCAAACAATACAGTATAATGTTTTTTTTAAACTTATGTATTGAAAAATATAACAATCTGTTTCAAGGACATTTATAATAGTTTCAGAGATCACATTCACACTTTATGTACAACAATAAATAAAATAAATTATACAGAAACATAGTATATATACAATAAATAGAATAAAATAACCTAAAAATAAATAAATAAAAAGAACACATACATACCTATACACAATATTCACAATCTGGCGAGAGAACTACAAACCAGACTAAATGTGGAGGGAAAAGCATGATTTCAGGAGATCCCTGCACTTCTCTCTCAACCGCGTCACTGTGGCTGAACCCAGTGGAGATTGAGCAAGAGTGCTTTAGCCACATACAGTATAAATTAAATTTTTGAAAATTTATAGATTTCTGTAATCTTTTATTTACTATTAGTCATTTATTTTTTTTTTCGAATTTTCAAAAACTCTCCTATAATAGATAATTATGCCATATCGCAAAAACAACCACTAAATACCCCGATGTGCTTAAAAATAATTCATCAAGCAGTTAGCTACCTGTATGGATGGATGTAGAGGCAACTTAACTCAGGGAAAAGGCCGTAACGACCCAATTTTCACAAAGTCGAACGGAACATTATTGAATTAGGAAGTTTACCGGAGGAAGCCCGAACTGGCTCGCGTGTTGGCACTCATAAGAGCTTCGCAACTTGCCAACTTTACAGGCAGGAATAAAAAAGAAGGGGGGGGAGGAGGAAAAGGAAAAAGAACATTTATTGGATGAAGGACTTCTAATGAAGAGTTTTAGCCATTACACAAACGAAAATTTGTTGATTCAACAACCGCGAACGGTATTATGGGAGGAAATCGACATTTGATTACAAAACTTTTTTTTGCTACATCAGCCCCTGGAAAACTTCATTAAATAGTACATCACGCTTAGGACATAGCAGTAAAAACGATTACAAAAATATTATCGAAGGAAAACTGCTATTATTGAAATCCTGGAAATATTGAGACAAAGGTAAATTAATTAACAAACCACAAAATTAATTAGGCGTAAATAACTATATTTATATATTTTTTAATATGAATAAATAGTAGATATTTAAATAATAATAATAAAAGGCTTAGCGAACCCGAAGGTTTGATGGCGACACATCCAATCGCGCATTACACACCTCCCTCCACCGCTTTAATGCAATCTTCCCATCTTAGCAATTCGGCGTTGTTTAACCGTCTGAAATCTCAGATTAATTCATCATTCTTCGGTCCGAATATTCTACGCAATACATTATTTTCAAAAACTTTAAAACGTAGCTCGTCTCTTAATGTAAGCGGTCTCATTTCGCAACCATAAAGAACTGTAGGTAAGATAATCATTTTATAGATTCTAGTTTTTAAGTTCCGGGACAAGAGGCGCGAACTAAGTAGTTTACCCGAGCGTTACATATCGGAGATCTGACGGCTCAATCTAATTTACTCTCCTTCAAAAAAGTACAAAACGCGCCTAAAGAAGTTTTCACTTTAAAAAATTAAATGATGTAGAGATGGTTGACCGTGATATAATATGAGAAGGAGTTGATCGGAGGATGCGGTCTAATAAATAATAAATTATAGAAATAGTATTATTTAATTATTATGCCGACGTTTCGACCCACCTTGCAGGTCTTAATGAGGGCTACAATATATTATTGTTCTCATCCTACTATTTTATTAACGCTTTCAAAAAAACTGAATGTCAATTGCCATATATCTATAGTAAACATGTTTGCATCATCATAACCTTGTTTATATTTATACTTACATTCTAAATGTCTTAAGTTGTTTTTATTATAGAGTTATATATATTTAATCCGAATTTAATCCGAAGATACGGCCAGCTATACAGACTACTAAACAGAAAATCCAAACTTTCTATTGAAAACAAATTACTTATCTACAAGACAATACTGAAACCTATATGGACATACGGACTTGAACTGTGGGGTACAGCAAAAGCTTCTAACATCAAACGTATTCAATCCTTTCAATCTAAAGTCCTTCGAACAATAGTTGATGCTCCGTTCTATGTAAATAACAAAATCCTACACCATGACCTTAATATCCCATTTGTCCTAGACCTTATTCCAGAAAAATTCTCCAAATTTCACCAGAACCTTACCTATCATCCAAATCCCCTTGCACAATCTCTATCCAGCACCACCCATCCTTACAATCCTCCTCGAAGGTTGAAGCGGCAGTGGACCAGAGACCTTTTGTAAATAAGCATCTATTGGAGTTTTGGCAATGGCCAGATCCTCCACTCAAGCCCGAGTGTGTATGATTAGGTTAGTTCTTTTGTTTATATACATTTATTTTATTTTATTGTATTTATTTTTATTTTATTTATTGTATTTATTATTATTAAGTTTCTGTATTATTTTATTTTTTTTTATTATTGTAAATAGAGTGTGAGTGTGCTTTCTCTGAACACTATTATAAATGTCCTTGATGTGACAGAATGTAATATTTCTAAATAAACAAATAAAAAAAATATATATATTTAATAAATCTATCCTAACGATATTATAACTAATGTTACCCTATTAATCTTTAAATTTTTTTATTTCTTAGCCTTTAGTCCCTTTATCTGTTTACCTACAGTTATCAAATGTAACCTCCACTAGCTTGTTATCCACTGGTATCTTATTATTATGTTATCTTATTCTTATTTTATCTTTACTATATCAATACTCATTTAATTTTCAATCTCTTTATTCTTCAACATTCATTTTTTTTTATCTGTTAACCTACAGTTATCAAATGTTATACACTCATTTCTTATATTTTAGAACAATCTGTTACTTTTAACTTACATACTATATTCTCCTTTGTTTTCTATTTTTATTCTTACTTATTTTCTATTTTTGTTTGTATCTGCTATATATATAATACTTGATTTTCGAACTACATTGTAACCCACTATATCTACGATACCATCTTATTATTTCTTTATCAGACAACTTTTTCTGATTTAATATTTACTTTTTATTCATTTATTTTATTTTCACCATGTTCCTTTTATATTTTGTATCTTTTTTAGCCCTGATGAAGACCTGCAAGGTGGGTCGAATAATATTAAATAATAATACTATTTCTATAATTTAGTATTTATTTGACCGCACCTCCTGATCAACTCCTTCTCATAAAAAAATAAAAGGTATTTTATAAGGGAAAAGTAGGTTTGAATTATGAAGAGAAAACATGGAAAATTATTAAATGTAAGATAAGAGGTGACCTCTCCGGTGAACCAACTTGTAGAGCAGAGCACTCCGCCATAACGGGCAAGGTGTGAAGTGGTCTCAAGAAACCTCTCCCCTACCTGAGAATAGGGTACGCCTCTACCCGGCCACAATAAGGTCCGTGCTCGGTAATAAGGTCCTCGAGTCGGAACCAAATTGGTGCGGACTGTACGCAGCAGTACAGTCCCCGAGGGGATGGGTACCGCAAACCGCTCCTTGGAGTATAGTGAGTGGGGAGGCGTCGTGTCTGCCACTGCCTCCTCGTAGGGTAAGGATTTACTATATTATCAACACTAATTGGTTTTGAGTGTGTGTGTTTGTAGAGTTGGTTTATTATTTCAAGATTAATGAAAAATAAAATATTATATTATTTTATACTAGTAGGCCCGTGCGAAAAATTCGCACAGCATATTGTTATCAAATGTCAAATTAATAAGAAAATAAAATAATGCAACGCTTCAAAAGACAAAGGAATCCATTGTTACATTATCGATAAATATAATCGACAAAGAAAAGAAAAATTTATTTAAATCTTAATTTTTGTTTGGAACCAACAAATTTCAAAGAGCTGTATCTTTGCTAACAGTTATTACATTGTTAACAATTATTTGTATTAATTTTAATTATTAAATGGAATTTAATGAAATTGATACCAGGTAATTTATATAATATTCTCCAATTTTCCTACAAGTATGGGTCAAATCGAACTAGCTATTTTCAAACTATGGGCGTGTGAAATAATGCATTTCTTTATCTGAAAAGTATTTTTTTTTTTAATTAATGGATAGAATTTGTTAAAATTGATAATTATTTAATTCAATATTAACCAATACCTATCTTCCCTCCAAATTTGAGCCAAATCGAACGCGCGGTTTTAAAGATGTAATAGACCTCTCAACTCTCTAACACGGTGCAGCGTTAAGATGCAATCCCATATATTATTTCTAAAAGGTGTTTTTTTGTCGGTTCGCCGCAACTTCATCATTTCTCGATCAAATCTAATGATTTACCACTCATTTTGAAGATATTCTTCTCCTTCACATGCGAAAAGTAGTCCCATCTCCCTGAAGTTTCTGGAAAAAAAGTTATGGAGGAAAAGAAATTTGCGAATAACTCAAGGAGTATGCATTTTTTTCTTGTACCCATGTTAATTAGAAAGATTACCAAATTACCTACAAAACAAAAAAAAATTCGTAAAGTTCGGACAATTATTAACAAAGATACAGTCTATTAGTTTTGGTATACTTAATAATGTCTTCTGATTTAATGATATTGCATTTAGGAGTAGAATAGTCTACTGCAATTTTTTTCCTGGCTGATATATTAACTTTATTATTTCTTAAAGGCATTTGGTTGTTCTTACATTTTATTTTCATTAATAATTTCAAATATCCTATAATCAGGATATTATTTTTTTTATATTACTTTTATTATCTTTCCAGTCAGCATTTAAAAATAGGTCCTAGCAAAGCAATTTGTACAAATATTTTGGTCTATTATGTTTAATGGGATATTATAATCCACCAAGGAAAAAATATTAATTCCTTCCTTACGTAATACATAGGAACTACTAATTTCAATAATGTTTTGCTATTTCTACACAAAATTCAATTTTCTGTGATTTTTTCGCAAGGGCCGACTAGTTTTGAATAATAGCTCATTACAAAGAGGATGAAATTTTGAACATTTACCTCGCTTACAATATGCAGGTCCGATTTTTAAATTTCGAGATCTTTCAATCCATATGCAAAAATACTTCAATCAGTTGACTCCAGCCGACTTTACCCGAGCGTTCCACACCGGAGATGTGACGGATCATTCTAATTCACTTTCCACAAATACTTTTTTTTTTAGTTTTCACTTCAAAAATATATCTTTTAGACAAGAAATTATTTACCAATGACATTTTAAAAAAATAACTTATTAGCCTGGATGAGAAGAGAATATTTCATTATCAGGCCTAGACTTTTGCCCTGCTAGATTCGCAATCACTGTGCATCTGAAGGCTTAATAAACCATACACAGAAAGCAAATCTTGAATATTTATCTTGCTTATAATATTAAAAATGATATTCAACATATACATCCATTCCCAATGATCATTAATATACTCAATGAAGTCATATCCAAGATGGCATTGTAAGTCATAGAGGCTGACTGACAGAGAGGGAGCCGCTGGCTGGCACAAGCTAACGACAAGTCACTCCTCGACGTCACCTGCAGGTGCTCGTTAGGCACACTTGGTGCCGCCATTATTAACAGGACCGGTTTGTAGCCATTTAGTCGAGGGGGGGGGGTGCTTCAGTGCTTCAGTGCCTCCAGCCATCTCCTACGTTTTCTGCCTAGTCGGCATCTTCTTGTAGTCTCTAGTCTTGTCCAAGTGCCTCTGCCCTAGTTTTTCTGCTGATTCTAGTATGTGTAGAATGACTATGCATTTTTTTTTTTTTACTTTAAAAAAGAAATGTCTACCTTAAGTCCAAGAAGAGTTCAGCAGAGCTTCCACACTACTTCACTATTACGCTTTGCTAACATTATGTGATATTAATTGTATGTACATATTGTGTGAATGAATCATGTAGCATTAGTATTAATGCCCTTCAATGTGGCAGAATATTCAATAAAGAAAGTAAAAAAAAAAAAAACTAACATTATATTTCTATTTAAAAACAACGATAATATTGATGGAATAAAAACACGTCACACGATTATTGATTAAATTTCGAAGGGCCATGCCTAGGCAAATATTTAGTGCAGAAAATTATAATATTCGGATTCTTAAAAAAATTGGTGTTGCAATTTTTTTTTTAGATGCGAAAAAAGGAATATAAACTTTGTTTATCAACAAAAAAAAAATAATAATCAGGATAGCAAGGCGGTTTGGAATAAATAATATATATATATAAGAAAGTCAGTCGACTGTTCTACATATCATGGGAGAATGGGAGATAAATATTAGGACGCAGTCATAAAGTTTTTATTGGTGCCGACATTACTACTACATAGTTTACTCTAATATCTTCAGTGCTCAAACTACATGTTTGGATTGAAATGTCAGCACTAATAATAATCTTATAATGACTGCCTCCTCAATAGTTATCACCAATAATAAATAATATATATATATATATATATATATATATATATATATATATATATATATATATATATATATATATTATAGAGAGAGAGAGAGAGAGAGAGAGAGAATGTGAGAGTGAGAGAGAGAGAGAGAATGAGTGTCCCAAAATTAAAGCAAGATTTAAATTAAATACAAAACATAGTTCTTTCTTCTTTTTTTTCCTTTTTCTTTGTTAATTTAACAACTGATAGTTTAGGGTTAAATAGAAATGGAGTTTTATACGAGTCAACAATGTGTTGTCATTGTTGAAAAATATTTTTAAAATAATGAAAGTGTTGAAATGTATTCGATCTAGCTATTTATTAATGATTATATTACATATAACCTTATTTATATTATATTTTGATATAATTATAATTATTATGAAATAGGAAAGGAAGTATAATATAACGTATAATGAAAATTTTAGGAATAAAAGGCTCAAATTGATGTTGGACTTATATGAAGCTATACAATTTGAATATATATTATGTCACAAATTGGCAATACGAATAATTATAATTATATAATAAGAAAAATAAGAAATTAAAGCTTTTTTTCGACTTATGATTCCTTCATTTCGTTTATTTTATGTTATGATACATGCATGAATACATGTAAATTACAGTTATACAATCTGAGAAACGAGTAGTATAATTAGTAAAATGGGGGTTGGTCCGCCGTCAGGTGGACAGGGGGTACCCTCCTAGTTATTATCTAAAATAATTATTAGACTTACGTACTTATGGTGGTACAAACAATGTTAGTCAATCATATCACACTTACCTGGAACAAATAATAAAATTTATTATTATTTTTGTTTAATAAGATAACGCGATTAATAGTAAATATAATTTTTAAAAAAATCATAAAACTACATTTTCATAACCTGCTGGTTTTGGAAATAATTTTCATTCTGGAGTTAAGCTGTTCACTGCGAAAGTGGTGCTCACTACCAGTACCGATATAAGAAAGTTTCCAAAAAAAAAATTCTCATCCAAGGTAGCAGGTTTTTTCGAGTGTCTAACGAACAAGTTGGGTTCTCATAGGGTTTTTTTGGGAGACTCATACATTAATCCTGAAAACGTATCGGTGTAAGCTTCTGTAAAAAAAGTTTGCCATTTTTTTCACATCACATTGTGCTAAATTCTTCGAGCAATTTGAACCGTTAGGATTTTTATTTTGTTTTATATTTCAAATGTATTCAAGATTTATATTTTATATTTTAAGAGTGCTGAAATCTGAAAGAACTATTATCTGAGGGTTTGTCTTCTTTATCCTTTTTTATCGAAAACAAGAGTATAATTAGTTGGTCCGTGCGATTATTCGCAGAAAATTTTGTTTAGTGAAGGGATAGTGAAAACATTTGGGAATGAGTAGATCCTGTGTATTATCTGAAGGAGGAATTAATTTTTTTTCCTAGGTCGATTAAAATATTTTATTTAACATAGTAGACCAAAATATTTGTACAAATTTCTTTGCTAGGGCTCTTTGCTCTTATTAATGATATAAAAACTTACACATCCTAATTTCCGCCCAAAACACTGATTAATCGGTTAATATAAAAATTTTAATTATCATTCTCAATCAAATAAATGTTTTGTCTTGAAACTTTAAATTATCTTTTCCTTCTCTAGTATACCTCAGTTAATTATTTTTTATCGAAAACAAGAGTTTTCCACATGAAACACAATTATTATCGCTGAATTAAAACGGCCGAAAACGAGCGGTTATGTTTCACATATATGCTAATGTGAGAGGTTGCTAGACGAAAGCAAACAAAAATTTGCGAGATTAATAATATGAAATATAATATTCCATAAAACTCGTTAATATTTGGTTTTCAAAACTATTTTTCCTTTTCGCCTATGTAATACGGCGTCGAGTTAAGATATATTTTTAAATAATAAAGAATGAAATACTGAACAATTTCCTCGCTTACAATATGTAGTCCCGATTTTTAGTTTTAGTTTCAGATATTTCACTGAGAATATCCCAGACCGGGCGAAAGCATTACCATCGAAGAATTCTCCATTGAAAAGGAGTCAAAATTTATTTATCTCGGATCTCTCATAGCTCAAGATTATGCCGTGGATTCCGAAATTAAGCGATGAGTACTTGTAATGTGACAATCGTTGTTATTATGACCTCAGTCCATATTTAACTATAATACTATAATAATACTTTAATACTTACCATAATAACTATAATCCTACTTTTAACAGAAATTATTATTTGACAATACTAAGCTATGGCAAAAAGTTTTTGATCTGCAATATTAGAGAGTATTGAAATTTTTACACTGGTCTATCTTAAGCCGGTTTACATTGCTTCAGTCTATCGAATAAATCGTACTCAAAACTTTTCTTTGACTAATTTTCAAAGAAATAAATTTAATTAATTTTTTCGTTTTGTTTTATTATGGACATGTGTAAAGATATTAATACTTTTTTAAAATAGGTAGAAAAGTCGTGTGAGTGGACACACAAGATGTTTCTTTTTTTTTTTTACTTGAATGAATGATTTTTTTACTTAGATAGATTTCTTAACCTGACACTAAATTAATTAAAACATTTCTAAATACTTATTTATTTTAAATATCTTAGAAAGGCCCGATGAGGTTCGAAGGCTTGCCGACTATGATTAGAACCCTCGCGGACTCCCAGCCAATTAGGACATATCCCAAACCTCTAATTATAACAATGTTTAATGTCACATTTATAATTAACAGCCTGGCTACCGGCCACTGCATCAGAGCACGTCCACTCCTGACAGCTAGGGTCTCTTCGTCAGCGAGAATATCACTAATTACCGGCTTCCTAATGAGTATTATTTATCCAATTTCGCAACTCCATCAGCCAATTAAAACGATGAAAATTCTGAAACAAGATTTCTACAGACAGTGATAACAGAAAAAAAAAATGAGGAAATTTTATAATTCTCAAACTATCGCACAGCGTGGCTGATTGCGAATCTCGCAGGACAAAATTCTAGAACTCAGTCGAGAATCTCGCATGACAGAATTCTAGAATTCAGTTCGAGATTATGATAAAAAACGCGTTTGTACCATTGGCCAGTGTCAATTCACAAGTAAATAATTGGTATAACCAATATACTTTTGCATTTAACTCAATAAATTTTTCATTCGGGCTTAGTAAGTTTTCCCCTTTCAAAAAAAAAACAAAAAAACAGTAATATCTCTATAGTGCTAGGGTAATAGGTAACTGCAATACCGTTGTGAGACTCTTGAGCAAGACCAAGACCTAGACCAAAACTGAGTTTGCAAGACCAAGACTAGTCTCGGTCTCGCATTTGGACAACACTAGTTAGGGATTTTGACAAATGAAGTATTAATAAAAAGGGAATATCACGCAGAATGAGCGAATATTAATTTTGATTACTAATTTTATAACTGGCCTTAAATAGAAGTGGGAGATTTCAAATCCTAGGAAGGCGTCTTCTCAAAGAATCGAGATGCTACAAATGAATTCACAATTTGGGAATAACTGGAAAAGAAGCTTACTTAAGTCCCTCCAAAGCGTAAAAAAAAACACAATCGAAATCGGACGATTCTGTGCAGAGTTATATCGTTCTGAACATTTAGTATTTGTTGTACCGAAAAGATTTGGTTGCATATGGAAATTTAAGATTTTGGGAATTGGCAACTTTTTCTGGGGTACAGTATATAATGCATAAATTAGTAATTTGTTTTTTAGTTTCAAAACATTTTATTCCTATTAATTAATGAAATTATTCATTTTATTTTATTTATATAAATGAGTGACTTCCTTTATACACTTTTTGGAATGTTTGTCAATGTACTTCAACTATACTTCCGATTTTTTTTTTTTTAATGATAAAGTAACATACGTTCTGATTGGACTAACTATTTGAATTTAGTCCTCCAAAGACTAGAACTCCAAAAAAAAGGCTGATAAAAAATATATATTTTTTTGAATAAAAATTAAGGCAAAATAGTTAATAAGACTTGACCATTTAGTTACAATTATACTTTTGCATTTAACTCTTCCAATTTTTCATTCGGGCTTAGTTAGGTTTTTCCTGTCTCAAAAATTACAGTAATAAGCTAATAGGTAACTGCAAGACTGTTGGGAGACTTCCTCAAGACCAAGACTTTTAAGTAGATCATGTTATTGTGATGGGATTTATCCCATAAATATTATATTTATGTTACTTACATGAGTTAGAGACAAATCGCTTTATAGTTTGAATTGTTCCGTTCATAATGTCTCTTTTCGAACTTTTTGCTTATTTAAATAGTATCATTTACAAAAGGACCCCAATGCTATTAAAAACTTAATATTGTTCCTTAAGGAAATCAAAATATTTAACAAAATGTAATCACACCTTGTAATTGTAAATGTTAAGTTTTTTAAGTTTGCAAGTTCCTCTTTAATTTGTAAATATACCTGTTAATTTTTTCTCTTTTAATCATAACTTTTAACTAAAATGGTTTTTCAATTTTTCTTCTCGTAATTTTTAATATTTAAATTGTACTTCCTAACTTATCTTCTTTTAATATTAATTCTGTTTTTTAAACTGTATTTTTAGATTATATTCCTGAAATCATTAACATTTTATTTAAATGTCCTTGTTAACTGTTAACTTATCAACTGTTAACTCTAATCTTTAATGTTTAATTTTAATGGTTCTTGCACTTTCTAATGTTTAAACTGTATTCTTTAACTTCGCCTCTATTAGTATTAATTTCTATTATTTAAAAATGTATTTTTTAGCTTTTATTCTTAATATCATTAATCTTTATTGTCTCTGTTATCTCATCTTCTATTAAATCTTTAAGTTTCAATTTTTATAATTTTAGTTCAATTGTACTATCATAATCATCTGTAATTATTCTTTTTTTTTTCACATTGAATAATGGCTGTAATTTTTTTTTTTTATTGAGTATTATAACAATCTGTCTGTTGGACATTGGTTATAGTGAGGTAGGATGACATTCACACTATATGTACAAAAAAAAAAAAAAAATAAATAGAACAAAATAATAATCAAAAGTATATACAAAAGACAATAAAATAAAATGACCTAAAAAATAAGTGTATGTGTGAATAATAATTATTCTTAACTTTTCAAACTTTAAATTGTATTTCTTAGCTATAGTTGAGTTATGTGTGTAGTAATTCATCAAACTGTAATATAGGGCGAAAATGACCCAAGTGGTTGAAGAGCCCAATTTATATAACATGTATAACATGTATAAATAAAAAAACATGTATAAATAAAAAAAATAAATAAATAGTATTATTTGTGAAGAATTAGTTCCACTAACTTTTGTGAGATTTGTAAGTTTTATACATCTCCTAGTTTGCTTATAAACATTCATTTATTTTTTCCTGTATCTCTGCTAATCAGCTGTTATTTATAACCTTCCTCTCCTGTTTCCTTCAGACGTAGTGTCAATAGCATTTTTTCTTTCCTCTTTTTCGTTATTTCTGCATAGATGTGATCTTGTTTTTTGGCGAAACTTTGGCAAGTTAACTGTTAACGTGTATGTTAGAGGCTCATGGCTTTATAATTTGGATTATTAAATAAATATTTATATGCTTGAAAACAAGACAGTGTGAATTAGATTTAATTTCAAAATCTGGAAGAACACACTCCATTCTTTATGAAGTATAAAAGTGAGCAAACACTAATAATAATGTAATGGAAACGAAACAACAATATAGAGAAGTAAATTTAATTAATTTGCAATGTTAAAAATTTTTTCCCTGATATAAATGAGTCCTCGGTAATGAAAAAAAAATACATTAAGTTTATTACGTTGTAATTATATTTAAGTACAAAAAAAAAAAAGGAATACTGGAATATGAAATTTAATTTTATGATAGCTATCCCATTTTCCCTAATCATAAAGAAAAAGAGTAAACCACAGAAGCACATAAATTAATGAGGTTGGTTTCAGGAGAAAAAAATAATTAATTAACAAATGGTGTGATAGCATTTGTACATTAGTCGGGTAAAGGGCTGAAATTCAAGTTCCATTAAGGTATATTAATTTTACATTCTCCCTGATTGAGCACTGGTGCGATGAATGGCGCATTAAAGCGAATGAGTCGAAATGCAAACATATTAACTTTACCCGTTTGTCCTAGATCTTATCACTGAAAATTTTTCAAAATTTCATCAAAACCTTACATATCATCCAAATTATCATTTGCACAATTCCTATCTAGCTATACTCATCCTTACAATCCTCCTCGAAGGGTGAAGCGGTAGTGGTCCAGAGACTTGTTGTAAGAATATGTTGGAGTTCTGGCAATGGCCGGATTCTCCACTCAAGCCAGGTATGTCTGGCTATAGCGCCTCTGCTCAGCCTCCACTGGTACTTATTGTTGTTGTTTAGTGTTGTCATTACAGACCACGTAGATATTTTGCCGCCTTAACAAGACTGCTACTTCACTTCTCCTGTCTTGGGCTATTCCTTTCCATTAACTGCACACAGCTGTTGCATCTTTGTTGATTCTATCTATCCATCTGCTTTTTGGTCTTCCACGTGGTCTTTTGCCTTCTATTGAGGCATTCGTTGTTACGTAAAGGCTTCCAGATGGACTGCTACGAGCTACATGCCCTGCCCATCTCAACCTCCGTGCCTTCATATGATTGACCAGTTTGTGAAAGCAGTTCTTTATTGGTCTTTGTTTTCCATGTCTTAGCACTCCCAGATCACTCCGGCTAGCGTGCGGAGGTTTCTCTTTCAACACGTTTTTCTAGAGTGCTGGTTAGTGCCCAGGTTTTACAGCCATATATGTTTATATATATATATATAATCTTCCGCCTCTTTGAGAGACTGAGACAGAGATCTTAAATTCTTTTGCTGTCTTTTCTTTAATTTGAAGGACTCCTTACCTTAGACTGATTTCCTAATGGACTGTTATAAAAAGATTTTGGTGCAAAAAGTTTATTTAAACATTATTTTATATAATATGTTTGTGTGTGTGTGTGTGTGTGTGTGTGTGTATTAATTATTTTATAAACAAATAACAATTACATAATATCAAAAAACTCTGCCTGCAATGGCAGACTACTAGTTAAGATTTAGGTCAAGACAGGCAGCTCGAGTCCAGTTATAGCTAGCTAGAGGTAAATAAATATATCGATTCATCGCAAGGATCAATACTTGCCCTGTGTTGTTTAGCCATGTCCCATTCTGTCATCTTCGGGGGCTCACGCGTCTCATCAGGTTTGCTATTTTACATTGATTTTTTTTAATTTTCCTATAATTATTTTTTAAGAAAGTATCAAACACATGTTTGGGGTTTTCTCAAAGAAATTTTAGATCATTTAAAAATAAATTATCTATTAATGATATTCAATCAAACAGCCTCTAATCTATCGAAAGTACCTTTTTTCTAATTATAAACTATATCATTTAAAATAAAAAATAACTATTTTAATTTTGATTAATTTGTTTTTATCATTAAATATGCATATAAATTTACTAAAATAAATATATGGCTCGAAAAGATGCATATAATAATTATGTTATAAATGGAAAAATCAAGACAATAGACTCATAAGTATAAGGTTAACATACTGGTGAACAGTTCACCTGTGTACGTTTCGCCATTTGAAGCATCTACAGGAAAGAAAAAAACAAGATCACATAGATAGATAGATAGATAGATAGATAGATAGATAGATAGATAGATGGAAAATAAGTTTATTCTGGTACAAGTTCCTTGAGAATAACAACATTAAAAGATCACATCTGGCCAAAATAAAATCAACACAGAAAAAAGAAATAATGTAAAGAAAATATAAGGTAAACTTTCTATATACAAAACAATTGACACTATGACAAGGCACTTAAAGCTATTTGCACTGCTAGGCCGAGTAGACACTTTTAAGAAAACAATAAAGATTTAAAAAATAAAAATATATTAAATTCTTCATTAAAATAAGCTTTGTGTTACTGACAGAATCTCAGAACTATGAGAAGGCATGTAAATGTTAGAAGGTCGAGATATTGTAGGCACATATGTGCAGATTATTATTATTATTAACCAAACAAAATGTGGAACATTAGATTAAATTTGCAATCTGCAAATTTATTTGCAATAAGCAAATTTTTTAGCAGCTTTACAGGTTCCCGTCACCTCCGGGATATAAATCAAATCAGTAGGTCTCTTGGCCAACGCCTACGTAATCGTCGTAGTGGTCTGTACGGGTTTCTTGTACGATGAAGAATTTCTATCAGAGGATTCATGTTGTACGTCAGTCTTTGGTGAAAGTTATTGTAGTTCTCTTTTGCAGTATCTAAAATTGTAGGTACGTTTAAGTCTTTATGTAGTGTGTCATTTGCGACATAAAACGGTGCGTCAACTATCCTTCGCAACACTTTTGACTGAAAGGACTGAACTTTTTTAATGTTGGAAGTTTTAGCAGAACCCCACAGTTCTATGCCGTAAGTCCAAATAGGTTTAAGTAAGACTTTATAAAGAGTTAGTTTGTTAGTTAAAGATAATTTTGAACGTCTGTCAAGTAATCTGGATAAGAGACCGTATCGTCTGTTTAATTCTATTCGTTTTTGTCTGATGTGAGTCTTCCAAGTCTTTTGTCCAGGTAAAAACCTAAATACCTAATTACATCTGAACTTTCAACCTTCCCCTGAAATATATTTCAATAACATTTAAATCCTAACATCAGATATGTGCAGAAAGAAAGAAAACTGAACATAGTGCGGTGCGCGCACTACACAACTTTCACATACCACTCCTATTTTAGAATAAATTGGTATTTTCAGAAAAAAAAAAAGTGAAAATACCTGAAGGGAATTATTTAATACAATTAATTACCGTATGTTTTTTATAGCAGCCCAATGTATTTTTTTTTTGCAACTAACCATTTCTTTTTAAAACTGTAAATTGTAATTATTTATTTTATTATAAAATAATAAACATATTTTATTATAAAGATTTTTATTTATTTAACCATTGGTACGTACAGAAATTTTATATTGCTGTAATATATACAAATAAATATTAAATAATATCAACGATACAATTTATGAAAAGCACACATTTACAATATATGTGCACCATATTTATATATTTCGTACTGTTTTAACCACATGTTACGCACGGAAGCCTGTTCTAACCTTTCAGCGTAGAATAAAATATAATAATTTCTCTATTTTATTTTTGTTAAAAAAGAAAAAATTATCTGAATTACATAATACATGTAAATTACAGTTATACAACTTGAGAAATGAGTAATACAATTAAATAAACAGTTGTATAATTTGTAAGATGGGGGTTGATACGTCATTAGGTGGACAAGGAGTAACCCCATAGGATTTTATATAAATACTAGTTGGCCAGTGCGAATGATTCGCAGCAAATTTTATTTACTGAAAAAATAGCAAAACAATATGGAAATAAGTAGTTCGTATGTATTATGTAAGGAAGGCGTTAATATTTTTTCCTTGGTCGATTACAATATTCCATTACAAATAATAGACCAAAATATTTGTTCAAATTGCTTTGCTAGGACCTATTTTTAAACACTGAATGGAAACATAATAAAAGTAATAAAAGGAAAATAATTCTCCGATCATGGGATTTTTAAATTATTAAAAAAAAATGAAATGTAAGAACAACCAAATGTTTTTAAGAAATAATAAAATTAATATATCAGCCAGGAAAGAAAGGTGTAGTCGACTATTCTACTCCTAAATGCAATATCTTTAAACAAGAAGACATTATTAAGTATACCAAAAATAATGGACTGCATCTTTGTTAATAATTGTCCGATTTTTAGTTTGTTTTTTAGGTAAAGATTTAGCAATCTTTTCAATTATCATGGGTACAATCCAGAAAAAAATGCATACTTTTTGATTTATTCGCAAATAAAGTTTCTTTTCCTCCATAACTTTTTTTCAAGAAGTTTCGGGAGGATGGGTCTATTTTTCGCATGTGAAGGAGAAGAATATCTTCAAAATGAGCGGTCAGTCATTGGATTTGATAAAGAATTTTCAAAGTTATGGCGTACCGACAAAAATACACCTTTTAGAAATAATATATAGGAATAACAATATCATAATATTATATTTAAATTTTTCTCGTTGTATCTCTGCTAATCAGTTGTTTAATATAATCTTCCACTGCTCGATTTCATCCTCAGAATCCCAATTAACCGAGGTTGAATTTAAGTTAGTTCAAATACATACAGACATTTTACAAGTATTTCTTTCTTTAGGCTCAGGTCACATTTAAAGCGTATATTTATGTTGATAAGTAGGATTTGAATTTTTTCACGATCGCAATTATTTCTAATATTTATATAATAGTATACAATCCTTTTAGGATTATTTCATGTATACATATACATATATTTACACCTTCTTGGATCGATTCCTCAACAGAGCCGATACTCATGAGACTCGAAGATAGGTGGGTATATTTAGGACCCTAGCGATGCCTGAGCAGCCCCTCAGAGATATTAAGTGTCTGTCTTAAGTGCGTGTCACGGAAGAGCGCGCAGAGTCGTTACGGGGCAACGGATCGTCTTTCGGTAATCAAAGGAGGGGCTTAAACCGAGTTCATGCTTCATTCTTCTGTCGATTATCTTAACGGAAAGATTTATATATTTGGAAATAATAGATTTAAGTTAATTTTATACATAAATATGTTAATGTAAATTAGTTAAAACTCAACAATAGACAGAAATTCAACGCTAGGTTATAATTAGAAAAGATCCAACCATACTGTCCATCCAACCATATCAGTCTGGCCAGAGACAGCTACCAATGAACATCGCTATAATTCTCTCTCTAAATATCTACACAGTTTTTCTTTATTTTAGTCTACACTACAGTTTATGTTGAGTTCAGATTTTTTTTTTTTTGTTTTTTTTCTATTTTATTCTAGAACTTTATTAGTGTTCACTGATTCAAGTGACGTATATTTACGTAAAAAAGTGCATAACTCTAACTGATTTCCTAGAAGTGCAGGACTGTAATCTCTTACTAATCCTTACGGCATTAAGCACGCTGTTTACTGCTTTCATCACATCAACAACTGTCTACCGGTATTTATTTACATTTTAATTAGTTTACTTCTCATAAAATATGGTGCAGTGTAATATTTGCAATAATACTATTGCACGCGAGGACAAAAACAACATTAATTGTGCAAAATGTAAAATTATTTACCACAGTAGGTGTTTCAACTTATCTGATAAAGACATCGAAGCACTAAAAGCACACAAAAAAACATGGGCATGCCCTAATTGCGACCAGACCAAAAAAACCACCACTGAGCCGTCTGCCTCAGAAATACTGGCGGCAGTAAATCGTCTAGATTCAAGCGTGAACGAAGACGTAAAAAACATTAAAACAGCCCTCGATAAATATGGGGAGCTCAGTTTTGAGGTAAATGAAAGATTAGCGAAAATTGAAAAACACCTCGAAAGTCAAGCCAGTAAATTCGAAGATATTATTCTGGAAAATAAAGCCCTCAAATCCCGAGTGGGCGAACTAGAAGTTCGCCTGAATAATGCAGAGCAGGGCCTGTTATCCAGATCACTGGAGATCCGAGGGATACCGGAGCGAGCTGGTGAAACGCCCGCCGGTCTGGTGACCAGTGTAGGAGCCAGCCTGGGAGTCAAGCTTAGTGCAGAAGATCTGGATGTGTTGCATCGCCGCAGAAGCAGGAAAGATGACCCGCGACCGCCGTCTGTCATCGTGCGATTTGTCAGGCAATCAGTCAGAGACGATTTAATATCGAAAAGAAAAGTTAAGAGGGATTTCTCCAATCGGGATATCGGATGGCAGGAGAATGACTGCCACCGGATATATCTGGGAGAGGAGATGACTCACACGAACAGGCACTTATACTGGCTTGCCCGACAGAAGAAAGCAGCGGGGAAAATCAAATATTGCTGGTTTGCCGCTGGAAAGGTGCGATGTCGAAAAGAGGACGGGCATAAGGTTATCATGATCGAACAGGCCTCGGACCTCGATATATTTACCTGACTACACAGAATTCGTCTACCCTCCATCCTTATCAAAATAACTACTGACAAAATTCCCTTCGAAGAAAGATTTTCGCTTTTAGTTGTATTTCTTTACTTCCACATATTAGCCTATGTATTATTTACTATATGCTTTCTATTTTTTGTTTCTTTAAACACTTTCTTTTTTCTCATTTTCATTAATTGTAATAGCTTTTCTGTATTTTTTATTTGTTTTAGTGTTTCTCTACTGAACTCTGACTGTCTCCTTCCAAATACTTCTCATGTCTAGTACCCTAATAACCTGCCATGTTAACTCTCAATCCCTCCCCGCGCACTATGACGAATTCCTGCAATATTTCACTCAAAATTTTTACCATATTATAGCTATCTCCGAAACTTGGCTCAAACCTTATATCCCATCCTCTTCTGTCTCCCTGCCTAATTACAACCTCTTCCGTCATGACCGGGTAAGCCGGACTGGCGGTGGAGTAGCCATATATGTCCACAATAGCCTGAAGACCCGAATACTCGATTTATCCCCATCTTCCAACCACCCACAAATTGAATACCTATTAGTTGAAACCCTTTGTAATACTTCTCCTCTCCTCTACGCTGTGGTATACCGTCCTCCTCTTGTTCCATTTCACACGTCCTTTGAATCTACCCTATTGAATTTCGTTCCCCTCTATCCCAGAATAATCATCTCAGGTGACCTCAATACCAATTTCCTATTTAACTCCAATGACAAATCCTATCTAGAAGACCTATTCTTCTCCCTTCACCTCTTTATCGTTCCTCTTTCTCCCACTCACCATACTAGCAGGTCCGACACTTGGATAGATTTCTATATTATAGACTCTGCACAAAACCTCCTCTCCTCTTCACAACTGCCAGTATCCTTTTTGTCATCTCACGATCTGATACAAATAACATATAATATCCAAACTCCTCCTATTCAGCCTCGAACTATCACCTTCCGCCATCTAGATTCCCTTACACGAGAACAAATATTACCTGACCTGGAAATCCTAGATTGGAATAAAATATATTCTTGCACTTCTATCGACTCTATGGTCGATATTCTTACTACCAATCTCCTCAATATCCTCAATACCCATGCCCCTCTCAAAACCTCTACATTTCGTCACCGGCCTGCTCCTTGGATGTGTCAGGAAATTAAAGACCTGCAGAAGAGGCGCGACGCTGCTCGTAGACGCTTCAGACGTACTAGGCTTGCAGATGACTACCAAGCGTTCAGGGTGCTTCGCAACTTGACACAAACAAGGATCCGGCGTGCGAAGTCCCTCTACTTCCACGAAGCCCTTTCCTCAACTCCTGACATAAAATCAAAATGGCGACTGCTTCGTAAACTCTCCCTTTGTGATCCTTCCCGATCCCCTACTCCAGCCTTTCCAATATCCCCTGATGATCTAAACTCGCATTTTATATCTGTTGCTAATACCTCTCCTTTATCCTCCTGTTCCGACTTCCCAATAGAGATACCATTTAACGACAATAACTTTTATTTTTCCGACATTTCCCCTACAGACCTTTTAACCGCTGTAATGAAATCCCACACCAATTCCATAGGACCGGACGGCATCCCTGTCAAACTAATAAAATTATGTCTTCCTGAAATCCTCCCAGTCCTTCTTTTCATCTACAATTTCTCCCTTCAGAATTCAGTATTCCCTACATCTTGGAAACAAGCCATTGTCCTTCCTTTAAATAAAAATTCTAATCCGACCTCACCCGAAGATTTCCGCCCAATCTCAATTCTTTCCAACCTCTCGAAACCCCTAGAAAGATTGGTGCAATCCCAAGTCTCCAACTTCCTTGAAAAGTCCAACCAACTTGATCCTCTCCAATCTGGTTTCCGTCCCAGCTACTCCACACAATCCGCCTTAATTAAAATCACCAACGACATTCAAACTGCAATAGATGATAAAAAGTTAACCATCCTTATCCTTCTCGACTTCTCCAAAGCCTTCGATTCCATTAACCATTCCATCCTTTTCAACAAACTGAAATTATTATCCTTCTCCAATAGTTCCATCTCTTGGTTTCAATCTTTCCTCTCACAACGTACCCAAGCAGTCTCCATACCCAACCAACCACTATCTGCCTTCCTTTCTTTATCCTCTGGAGTTGCCCAGGGTTCAAGCATATCTCCTCTCCTTTTCAGCTCCTACATTAACGACCTACCTAAATCAATTCTCCATTGTTCCCATCACCTTTATGCAGACGATTCACAGATCTACCTATCATTTTCCCCTCCTGAGTTACTGGGGGCATTTGCCAAGATCCAAGAAGACCTAGATCGAATCAGTGCCTGGGCAAATGTAAATGGATTAAGGTTAAATGCCGCCAAAACTCAGGCCATTGTCATTGCTTCCAAGCCCCTTCTTAGATCCCATCCAGACTTTCCCATCCTTCACCTTAATGACCAGCCAATCTCCTTCTACTCCTCTGTTAAAAACTTAGGATTTTTCATTGATCAAAACCTCCTTTGGAATCACCATATTTCTCATATCTCTCGACGGACAATTTCCACCCTCAAACTATTCCATCGCTTCCGCCATCTCCTACCTCAACATACGCGTAGACTCCTAGTTTCCTCTCTCATTTTCCCCCACTTTGACTATAGCTGTGTGGTGTATGATGGCCTCTCTGTGGAGCTCCGTGATAGACTGAAAAGACTAATGAACAGCTGTGTAAGATTTGTGATCGGGGCCCCAAGATACTCCCATGTTTCTCACCACTATGCTGAGTTAAAGTGGCTTTTCCCCTCCTTCCGAAGACAATATTTCTTAGGTACGTTCCTCTACCAAATCATCAACAGTCATCGTCCTTCTTACGCCTACAATCTTCTCCAGTTCAAATCCTCAGTCCATTCCCTGTCCACAAGATCTCGACCTTCTAATCTTTACATGCCTTCTCACAGATCTGCCTCATTCCAAAATTCCTTTGTTGTTCGCTCTGTCAATTTCTGGAATTCCCTCCCTATCAAAATTCGACATTCCCCATCCATATCCAAATTCAAAATCCTCCTATTCCAATTCCTATCCCAAGAACAGTCAGATAGTTGCTAACCATTCGAGCTGATTTTAATAGAGAATTTGATACATAAAAATTCATTGATTGATTCATTGATACATTTTTATTTTTTAATTCTTTATTATTTTCTTAAAAGTGTATACTAGTGCAAATAGCTTTAAGTGCCTTGTTATAGTATTAATTGTTTTGTATATAGTTTCGTTTTTTTTTTATATAGAATGTTTACCTTATATTTTTTTTACATTATTTCTTTTTTTCGATTGATTTTATTTTGGCCAGATGTGATCTTTTAATTTTGTTCTATTTTGTTATTCTCAAGGGACTGTGTCCCAGAATAAAATTATTTTTCTATCTATCTATCTATCTACTGCAGGCTTAAGCCTCTAAAATGCAGGTACAGAATAAAATAATTTATCAAACAATTCCGTCATCATCAAGACAGAAAAGAAAACAAAAAAACCGATGTTTATACTACCCCTTGACATCCAACCGCATGGTGTTTATTTAACAACGATTGGGAGCTGGATAGCTCAGTGGGTAAGACACTGACTTCCTGAGCTCAAGGTTCCTGATTTGAATCCGATTGATGGCAGGTAACTATTTATTTTGCTTTATTAGCCGTGATAAGAAGTAGGGTAAGGAGACAATTCTGGAGCACACTCAGCCTTTAATCTTAATTATATATTCAATTACGAAGGAAAACCTGGAGATTGGGAAAAATCTCGACCTAATAACTGTTACTGTTGGCGTAAAAACAGTTCTTTTTGTAATAAAGCGACGAGATATAGTATTGAAATTCTACTTTTTAAATAGTAAAAAATATATTCATAATTAACCATAAAACATATTTTGGAAGAGAGCCCTTTTTACACGGCAAGGTTAAATGATCTCGGAATACCCCAGAATATATCAGCATCACTGGGAAATCAAGAAGAAATCCTTACCAAAGTTATGAAATTCCTAGAAAATGAAAGACTAATAAAACGTATATGACAAGTTTATAACTGGTGATTCTTATTACTATTATTTTTATTTTATTTTTTAAAAGTTCATTTGTTTATTTATATCAATTCATTTATTGATTTTATTGCTATTTTTTTTTAAATTATTTATTTATCTATTTATCGTATTATCTATAAGTGTCTATTATTAATTTTTTTATTTATATTTTTATCCATTTCTTATTTTTATTTTTTGTACCAACTAACTAAACGGTGTAAAGTTAGTGTTTTTTGGTTGATCGGACACTGTTGACCTGGATGTTTTGCGCCTGGACATTGAAACATACAAACAAACAGTTCTTTCTTACAAAGTAATGAACCCAAGACACTGAAAGTAAGGTAGCACATCTTAGGAAGGTTGTAATCAAATAGCTGCTCAGGAAAAAAAAAACAAGATAAAATAGGTATAATGTCCAAGAAAAACTCATGAATATGTCCCAAAAAATTAAAAATAAAAATTATATAATAATAAAACAAAACAATGTGAAAATACACATCAAAGGAAGGTTATAATGAAAAACAGCTGATCACGCAGGTAAGAACATAAACAGAAAATTATATATTTTTTTAAAAGTGCGTAAAAACATTTTTGATGGACCAGTTTCTAATCTATGTAATTTTGAGTTGATCTTGGCCAGTGATATTATGTTTAAAGGACTCAAAGGGTGAATGTTGATAATATAATTGTAGTAAGACAGAATTATCGTAACCCAACCTGTCCTAGAACACCCCCACTACCTCCAATTAGTTAACTTTTAATTGGTGAAGGGATAGCTAGTCCCTTCGGCTAATAATACCTCTCGAAATCTGAGCAGGGATTGTTACATCTACCGGTAGGAAAGCTCCTTTCGGAGAACAACTTTTATGTCGATGAAACAGTATTTTGAATATTTAAAAAAATATAATAATTACGTATATTACGCGTAATTAATGCACACTTAAATTCTATATCTTTTGTATCTACTCACATGACTTATCTTGCTGCTAATATTCATAGTATAGGAATTGTAAAATATAAAACGCTCAGACTCAACGATTAGCAGCTCGACAGACGAACAAATGAAATGTTAATTGCTCTAAATACTTATTTAGTAATCTCAAAGATTAAACATTACTGTAGTACTGTTTTGTTACTTTCCTGAAAACTCAACCTTCTACTTGACTCAAGCAATTCGTATCTAATTCCAACATAATCAATATACATCGCTGAGACAGAGATGGAGCAGGGTTGTAAAGGCGGCAAGATCTACTTGGTCTTTAATGCCAACAAAAACAATATACATTATAAAGGAAAGAGATAATCTATGGTGGCGGTCATAAATAGGCTGAATAGTGAAAAAACTATTTTGAGAAGGAGTTAGTCGGGGGTGCGGTCAAATAAATACTAAATTAAAATGTAGTAATTATTTTATTTTATTTTTTAACTTTTATTATGATATTTACAACTGTATTAGTATGAATACATCAAGTAAATTTGTACAGAGAAATATTATTACATGAGACACGCTTGTTGAGAAACTACCCACTGGTAGCACTCTAATAATTTGTCTACATGAGAAGATCACGAGGCCATCTTCTTTTCAAACGCCTCGGAGGGTTATCAGGAATGGAAGAGGAAGCAAGGTTAGAAACAAGAGGATTCGGATGGTTATGAAGTTTATTATGGAAGGATAGGTATCTGGATTTGGCCAAATCGGAAACATATGGAACATTGAGGTCTTTATGGATTATTTTATTAGTGACAAAGTAAGGAGCATTGAGGATTTTACGAAGGATTTTGGATTGTAAGGATTGGATGCGAGAGGAATTCGATGGTTTAGTGGAGCCCCATAGCTCAACTCCGTAAGTCCAAATAGGTCTTATTATAGTCAAGTATATGAGTCTTTTATAATTAAGGGGAAGTTTAGAGCGTTTGTCTAGTAAGTGTTGGAGTAGTCGGAAACGTCGAGCGGTTTCTTGTCGTTTCAGTCTGGTATGAGGATTCCAAGTTAGACGTTTGTCCAAATGAAGTCCAAGGTATCGGATTTGTTCAACAGGGATAAGTGGGGTATTATTAAAGGATACTGTGGGACATGAGGTCATAGGTTTACGTCGAAGGGTAAAGGTGATTTGATGGGATTTATTAGAATTTATTTTAATCCTCCAGTTTTGACACCATTCTTCAAGGCTTGTGATGTGTGATTGAAGAGTTTGGGATGCAATGGTTGGGTCATTATTAACGGATAGGACACATGTATCATCGGCATACGTGGTAATAACAGTGTTAGGATGGGATTTTATTTTTATTTTAATTTTACTATATTTTACTATAATTACTATATTTTAATTTAGTATTTATTTGACCGCACCCCCGACTAACTCTCATATTACATCAACGGTCAACCATCTCTACATCATTAAAAAACTATTTTATTAAAAGCATTTTATTAAAATGTTTCGACCCGACTTTTGCAGGTCTTCTACTGAAGTTCTAAGTGGAAGTCCTGTTTGAACACACCTCCCTGAAGATGATCTGCAAAATCGGATCGGAAAGTTGGCTTTTAATAAAATAGTTTTACCAATACTTAAACTATTTATGAACGCCACCCCGGGCCATCACCTTCCATTATAATGCAACGGTCAACTATTAAATATTAATAATTGGTAATTGGTTGACTGTCGTGGATAATGAAGAGAAGAATAGTTGGGGTGTTTAGTCAAAAAGGAAGGCAAAAATAAATGATAATATTTATTTTTTACATATGCCGAAGTTTCGACCTGAAGTTCAGGCCTTCATCAGGGCTAAGAAAATAACCAGATAACAAGGTATGAGAAACATAAGTAATGATGGTAAAAAAGATAATAAACAATAAAAAAATAAAAAAAAATTAGAAAAATAAAATAGATAAATATAAAGTAAAATGAAATTGTTAGAATAATGACTAAGAACTAACAGATAAATAATAAAAACCGTTACAAAGTGTGGAATGATGACACATCTCGTATCTACACATCTCTCCCCTCTCCCCCTCCCTTGTAACGACTTTTATTCTCCCTGTGACACTTAAGGAGGCAGGTAGTACTTCTTTTATTTCTTTCTTATTTCAGCTTTCTCAATTTCTTCCCTCCTTCCTTTCATTCCTTTTCTCTGTTGTTAACTCTTTATTATATTATACATTGTCTGTACATCTTGATAGACTTTACAATATCTCAATTTTCTATCTAACTACTCCATTCTCAATGTTTTAATTTTACTATTTATTTTCATTTCTTATATAACTTCATATTTCTTTTTTATGTTTTACATTTTATTCTAAGATTCCCATTGTAATACTTTTGTCACCCTTTTTGATTATACCTACTTCATCATTCCACACTTTGTAACGGTTTTTGTTATTTATCTCTTAGTTCTTAGTCATTATTCTAACAATTTCATTTTACTTTATATTTATCTATTTTATTTTTATAATTTTTTTTTCTTTTTTTATTGTTTATTATCTTTTTTACCATCATTACTTATGTTTCTCATACCTTGTTATCTGGTTGTTTTCTTAGCCCTGATGAAGGCCTAAACTTCAGGTCGAAACGTCGGCATATGTAAAAAATAAATATTATCATTTATTTTTGCCTTCCTTTTTGACTGAACACCCCAACTATTCTTCTCTTCATTATTAAATAATAAGTATATATTATAGTTTTAATTTAATATATGTATATTATTTTTATTTAGCCCAAACATCAATGAATTTTAGAAATTAAGATGTTGCGTTGCTGATAGTTGACAACAATATTCTGCACCTATCCACCTACTAAACAGGAAAAAAAAGGCTACGGGAAGAACTCGATGGTTTCGTTGATTTCCAAAGCTCAACAGCAATTAGTTAAATTCAAACATATATGCATAAAAAGATTAACCAGAAGTCCTCAGTAATCAGTACGGACAGGAAGGGAAGCTTTTGCTACCTCATAACAGCCTCATAGAACACACTGCAAAATGATATATGTATATCCCGTCAGGTAATTACTTTATCTTGCATTGAGGCCTTAATGATGGCGCGGTAACCGCTCCCGGTAATGGGCCATGGAGATTATTTCCAGATGGCGGGTAGATCGCATGTCGCCGACAAGGATCTACAAGACGAGGGCGGGCATGGCCAGTATAATTAGTCTGCTATTAGCGCTATCTGGCCTCCTATATCGGCACTCGTTCCTCTCCCGAGTACAAATAACCCTTGCTAAATAGCCCTCCTAACTAACACTTTCCAATATTGAAAGAGAAAATTAATTTTTTATCGCGGGATCTCAACGCCTGTTTAGTGGCGGCCGGGGTTAATATATTTAATGTCGAGATGGTTGTGATTTAGGTTTCAGCGACACGCTTTCTTTATTTTCTTTTTTTTTTTTTAATAGACGGCTATATTTATACCTTACAAGATAAACGAATTCCCGGTCTAAATATATATTTCCCAATATATGCAACAGCAAAGAGCACCACAGCATACTACAGAGTAGATTTTTTTTTTTTTTTTTTTTTTTTTTTTTTTTTTTTTTTTTTTTTTTTTTTTTTTTGTATGCAGCGATAATGGAAGTCGCAATACTAGAAGCTCATATAATTCAGCATAATTTTTGGCAAATTACAGAGGATCTGGTGTTGCACAAATGCGAGACCGAGACGAATCATGGTCTTGCAAACTCAGTCTTGGTCATGGTCTTGGTCTTGTGCAAGAATCTCGTAACAGTCTTGCAATTACTTATTAGCTTATTACTATAGAGATATTACTGTATTTTTTTAAATATGAGAAATATAACAAGGCCCGAATGAAAAATTAGAGGAGTTAAATGCAAAAGTATATTGGTTATCCCAATTATTAACATATAGTAACTAAGGTAGTCAAGTATTAGTAAATATTTTGCCTTTTAATTTTTATTTAAAAAATAGATTTTTTTTACCAGTCCTGGTCTTGGTCTTGGTCTTCTTAATCCATTCTTTAAACATGACCCAGCCATCTGAGTCTTCTCTTCTTAATAATATTGCAAATATCAACCTATAGTTCGGTATAAACACTTATATACACATATTCAATTAAATTTTAAAAGTTTCTTAACCTAAAAAATTAAATATTAATTAATTTTATTACTAGATTAATGAAGACGGCTCAAAAACAATTCACAGATAGCTCACGGAGGCCACATGCGGACTCGAGATAGCAGATTTTCTACCTCTGGTATAGACTTAAGGCTTTATCTGTTTAATAACAATTTTGAGCGTGGTAGCTCAGTGGGTAAGGCATTGACTTCCTGAGCTCAAGGTTCCGGATTTCCGGAATACGGCTATTTCTTCTGTTTCATCAGCCTTTAATCTTAATCATATAATCAATTAAGGAGGAAAACCTTTGAGGAAGATCTCCGCCTAATAATCTCTCTACTGTTGGTGAAGAAACAGTTTTTTCATATTAAGTACTGAAATAAAGACCTTTCAGCAGTTTAGTGGTACAGTTTTTATTTTATTTTTTTCTGTGGAACAAGTTAATCGAATGCATTATGGATAGATAGCTATACCATGTGAGAGTTCTCACGGGTGTAGGTTTGTTATCTACTGCATATGGTATACTGTGTTTTACTGTAAATATAACGCAAAGGGCAGGATGTCATGGCGACATAGTGAGGAAGCGATACAAACTACCGAATAAAAACTTTTCCGAGAAAGGATTCCAAAGATAGAAAGCTCTTCTAACTTTTCCAATTGCTATCGATCTTCCCTTATCTCCTGACTCATCTACACAATCATTGACACAGTTCGCACTTCGGCACACAATCACGTTGCTCTCTGCTGTATCTGCCAATCACATAAGCCATCGGATTAATCTAATGTAAATATTATCAGTCATTTACTAATAAATATAATTTACTAACTTCTCAATTCTTAGATATCAAGTAAAAATATAATAAACTCCCTGACCGCCTAACAGCGGACCAACCCCCATTTTATAAATTATACAACTGTTCATTTAATTTTACTACTCGTTGCTCAAATTGTATAACTTTAATTTAGAGGTATTAAGTAATTCAGGTATAATTATTTTTTATCAAATAAAATAAACTGAACGAAACCACATTTAATCCGGAAAAAAAATAGTTTCTTGAATATATATATCGGGTCTTATTGCGAATTTGTAAAATTAATATATATTCAACTTTTCAAACTTCATATAAGCCCAAAAATAATTTAATTCTTTTATTTCTAATATTTTCATTGTTCCTTTATTGTACTTCCTTTTCTGTTTCGTAATAATTATATTTATACAATAATATAATATAAATTGTATTATATATAATATAATAATAATAATAATAAGGCTTAGCGAACCCGAAGGTTCGATGGCGACACCACCAATCGCTTGTTACACACCTCCCTCCACCGTTCGCCGTCCAAACCCAATCCCTTCAGATCGGCTTTAATGCAATCTTCCCACCTTCGCTTCGGTCTACCCCTCGGACGCTTACCATTCGGCATAGCAAATATTAACCTTTTAGGAATTCTCTCGTTACTAAGCCCAACAACTTTACAAGCCCATTTGATTCGCCGCGATGAAATTACCTCAATTATATTACCCGGATACAGCTCACGCAATTCGGCGTTGTGTAACCGTCTGAACTCTCAGGTTAACTGATCCTTCTTCGGTCCGAATATTCTACGCAATACTTTATTTTCAAAAACCTTATGACGTTGCTCATCTCTTAATGTAAGCGGTCAAGTTTCGCATCCACAAAGAACTGTAGGCAAGATAATTGTTTTATAGATTCTAATTTTTAAGTTCCGGGACAAGAGGCGCAATCTATTTTGGATTCTTCAATAAAATTGCACAATGCCTTAGTGGTATTCATATCTAGATCAGACTTCCCTTGCAGGAAAGCGCTATTGTTTTGGTTGAGGGGGGTATTTTTTTATAAAAAAAATAACCTAGGTAAAATCAAACTATCACCTCCAGATGTTGAAGTACCATTTTCTGTACAAATTTATAGTATAAAATCTTTATTTAATATTTTGAATTGGGAGAGTATTAGGTAACAGGAGCTCAACACATACGTAATTAATTTAACATCTGTGTAATTAGTGTTAATTATAGATCTAATAGAAGAGCTTCTGTAACCTCCTGTGCTCCTAATACTAAAAACTTGTTTATATAATATAAATAAATAAAAATTAAAATACTGCAAATTATTACTCAATCGTTAATTATTTCCTAATACTTATAAATCTATTATGTGTTACGTGTTTATCTGTCTATCTGTGTATAAAGATTATCTTGGGAACGATCGTAAAAAAAACAAAAAAAATTACACCATTTTTTTTTAAATGATAATGAATTTTCAACGAATCGAAGAAAAAATTGTTTTATTCGGACCAGTATTAGCGAAGTTACATAGTATTTAATTTTACATCCTGATTTTAAAGGATATAAGCAAAATTGTATTTATTTTTAAAAACAAATAATTTTATTTTATTTATTTCTAGGCGAATGTAAAAATAAAAATAAAATTATTTATTTTTTACCATTTCAATTTGACTGATCACACCACCCCAATCATCCTAGTCTTCAATTTTTCACTACAGTAAACCATAAACCCACAATTAGTTAATTATTATTATTTTTGCGTAACCAGCGGTGTTTCACATTCCTGTTTACATTGCTTTAGTTCATAAAAAAAAAACTTACTTTTTCAAGAAAATTAAACCATTATTTTTTTTATGGAGATTTTTTTTTTTTCGTAGGCCCAAGATTCCCACTGAAGTTCTATACTGTCCCTACTGTTATTTTAATGTATAATGGAGATAAATATGTACATTATTATTATTTATTTATTTTTAAAAATCTATTTTGTATCCTTCAATAAATATGCACAATGCCTTAGTGGTATTCATATCTAGATCAGACTTCTCTTGCAGGAAAGCGCTATTGTTTTGGTTGAGGGGGTATTTCTTTCGGTGTTTATTATATTTATTTAAAATAATGTGCTATGGGTCCTCGATGGAGTTACATGTCGAACATTTATCACTTTCTCCAACTTTCATTAATTTCTAGCCGCGATTTGTTCGACCATGGTTAGTTCGTAATCTTGTAATACTATTTCTTTTCTGCTAAACTTAAAACAACTGTTATAGAACCATGGGCGTAGAGAGACGTTAGTTTGGACATATTTAAATTTGATTAAAATCGGTAGGAAAGTCATATGAGTGGAAATACCAGATTTTTTTTTGGATCTATAAAAAACTGATAAATAATGTATTTACATACGTTTATTATAAAAACAGGAACAGTTGGATGGATATGCGGGAAAAGGGGAGTTGCTTAACACAGTGAGATGAGACTAGTAAATTTTCTTTGATGTTTGGATGGGGGGTGGGGAGGAGGGAGGAGGGATGTTCACACAGGATTAGAGCCGACCCCAGGGCTATATAAACTTAGAGCTTGACATTTCCCTCGATCAGGCTATCTTAAACTCAACACTCCATTTTACTGTTAAGATTTATTTGCTATTCATTTTTTAAAACGTTTAATTATAAGTCAGTTACTTATTATTTATTTATTTAATAGCATAACAGTATGCAGTTACAAAAAAAAGAATATTTGAATTAAAAAAAAAACTGACGACAGAAATTAGGAATTTTTTTTCATCCTGAAGGAACTATTTAAACACATAACGAAGACATAAACAAATTATTAGTCCATGATAAAGACCAACATTTCATCAAATTATTAACATCCAGATGAAACTTCGTAAATAGCTTCATCACATCGTAACCTACAACTATTTTATTTACGTAAAATCTTGGAATTAGGGCATTTTCAACCTAGAGAAACTTTGTCGATTTAATTAAGTACTAAAAACTCGTAAATACACATTTGCATTCTACTTGGAACGTAAGATAATTTGAAAGAATCGAAAAAAAAACCTACAAAGATATTGTGCCGTTTGGCCTTATTTACAAAGTGGGAGTGTACATCACGCCAAACACGGCACAATATTTTTAAAGGTCAAATTTTTTTCACATTGCGCTCAAATTATCTTACGATTCAAGTGGAAAGAAAATAGGTATTTACGAGTTTTTAGTAACTAATTAAATTAACAAAGTTTGACGAACTCCAGATTGAAAACGACCCAATTCCGAGAATTTTCGTAAATAAACTATGTGTAGGCTAGGATGGGATAAAGCTATTTACGAAGTTTCAGCCGGATGTTAATAATTTGATAAAAATGGTTCTGTACCACGGAATATTGGTGTAGTAATTGTAGTCCGGGAGCTATGGGCAAAAAATGTGTCTAATTTCATACTAAGGTATGTACTTATAAATTGGCCATGTCAATAGTGCTGATGAGAAAAATGCACGTCTGCGCCAGAATATAGCCACTGGAATACAAAATGGTGGCTATGCGAAGTTATATATACTCTATATACTTATAGATAAAGAAAGCTACAAACCATTTAAATTTATAGTATTTATTGTCTTAAGACATGAATAATAATCAGTTACTCCATATCCGTTGATTTCAAGTCTAAAATTAAAATTTAAGATTCAAAAAAGTTAATTTTTTCCCGTTTTTTGCTTATATCTATATGTATCGCTTATATATACAATATATATATATTTTTTTTCTCTTTGCTCGCATTTCAACTATAAATAGTCTTGAGAAAATTCTATTTTAATTTTTTAGTATGTACAGATTATTTTTTAAATTACTTTATGTATTAGAATTTTTATTAAGTTAGCCTATTGTTAATGTTTTTAATATCAAAAATATTTTTTTCTTTTCCCCAGATTTAGATTTTTCTTTATATATATGTATTTGTTTTCGTTTCTCACATTACAACTGTAACTATTCTTGGAAGGATTTTATTTTATTTTTAGTTCTTTACACATTATAATTTATTACTTATTATTTAACTTTATTTTCTTTTTATTCTGTTGACGTTACATACCATGTAGAATCTTACATTAAATGTTATTATTTAAATTAGTGGATATATTGTTTGAATTTTAATTATGTATTTTTTTATTTGTTCATTCATCGTTGTTATTCTGAGGGGGCTTTGTCCCAAAATAAAGTTTCGTTTCAATTATATTTTAACAGTGAAACTATGCGATATTTGTTCTAGTTATTCACAAAAAAAAAATTGTTTTTGCCACTTTTATCATTCGTTGACTCGTTAACTCTTTATCTTTTCATTTTATGAAAAACCCATAGAAAGAATGTTGTTTAACGTTAAATTTTCTTAAAAAATATACACTACTTTAACATCTTATCTCCAACTATTCAAAAGTTAGAGTAATTATAAATGTATATTTAAAACACCGATATTTGACAGAAAAACTTACTTTTTGAAGTTTGTTGAACCAGTTGCCAAAACTATGCATTAAATCAAAATAAAATCTTTTATAGCAACAGTATCTCTTATTTATTAGCCCAACCTCGTATTTTGTACACAGCATATTTTGTAATATGTCGTTAATTGTTCTTTGATGACCTTAAAACTTATACATTTTTTAAAAATTATACTTACAGTCTTTAGAATTTTAGAGTAAAAACTAGCATCGGGCTAAGTAACTGGTTTCTTTTAGGGTGTTACCAGTTATTGTAGAGTAATAGGAAGAAGTTAAGGACCAATGGAAACCATCCTTGTCCCACCCTAAATATAAAATCTACCGAGAAGCAAAAAAAGAGGTCTTATGATGAGGTCCAGCTTTGAGGATAGATCTTTTTATGTTTAGTTCCGGCTTGGGGACTGAAGCCTTGGCCCAACATAGACCATGAGGATCCTGGCAGAGTTTGGACTTGGCCTTGACGGATGACCTCGGATCTCCAGATGCAGCGATGAAATCTACTACCTCTACCTACACCACTTTACATTATAATAGCTAAGTTATAATTCTCCACCATAATGTTAAAATATTTCATGGCAAAATAATTCTCAAAACAGTCCATCTGAAATCATGCATTCACAGTTAACCATTAAATTCATTGAATAACGTATTTTGTTCTTGTACATATAATTTTTATATATTCCTTATTTTGATTCTGCCACTTATTGGTATCATGATGATCACAGATAATGTGTGTAATTAGAAAGCATGATAAACACAAACCAGCCTTAGAGAAAAGAAATCCAATTAATTAATTCTGGACCAATCAATATATTATAGATCCAAATTTATTTTACTAATTTTTTATTCAACATTTCTGGGTTATTATCATCATTAATTATCCAGTGGCATCCCGAATAAACTCAAACACCCCAAAACATAGCATTTTTAATGTCATCCCTTTTTTGGGGATAAGACATAGCAAGAGATAAGTGAAAGTAAGTATAAATTGAAATTTCCTAGACTTCTTGCTTAAAATCCTTGCTCTGTTGATCTGGGACCCCTTCGCTTTCCGCCCCAGGGCTTCGGAGCCCCTAGGGGGGCGCCAAATCGACATTGAGTTAAATCGATCTGAAAATCGAGAAGGGAAAGACCCCCGTCGCCTCCTTAATAGCGAGTTAGGACTTAATGAAAATGTAAATCAAGGAGCTCCTTTCTTCCGGCGTCGCCTCAACCTACACAAACTAATTACAAACTGTTTAATTAGAGACTTATTTATAAAGAGGATAGTAGCGAAAGAGTTTTAACACGAGTTGTAAATCAGTTGGAAGCCTTACTAAAGCAAAAATTTGTTAACCTCCTTCCCCCCAAGCCTACCTTCTTTACAGTTTTGATTTATTGAATTCCTCTTTTCAGGGATGGAGGCCGGGGTAGTTTCGCCAACTTTTTCCGATTATTATAAAGTTCAGCATCAGCGAATCAATCGCTACTGAACTTCGATTTTTAAAACTAAGCAAGATTTTTTATTGAATGAAGTAAGTCGACTGTTCTACAAATCATGGATTTATTAAGTATCGATATTTTATTTATTGAATTGTTTATAACCCATAAACAATACTTCTTTCTGAACCACCTGACTTTGCTTCACTATCACCTACTACCTTACTGCACTTACCTACTACCAAAGTACCAGTACTTAAAAGTGGACCCTATACGATCAGTCATGAATGATACATGATTGCTTCAATCATGATGAACCCCACACATATCAATCAGACTAACGGCATTGTCTAATAATAATATTGTGTTTCATTAAAAAAAAATTGTAATTTATTTCACAATGGTTTATTATTTCCAAACAACTTCCTCCTGACAAAGAAAAAAATAATAAAATGTGATTCCAATTATTGGACTAAACATTTTTTTTAATCATTAGTAATATGCTAAAAAAATCTTAAGTAACACATTAAAAAATCAAAAAACCAAAACAAAGGACATAACCTTTGCAGTATAACATATAAAAAAAAGTGGTGCGCGCAACACAAAACATTCACTTACAGATCTACTTTGAATAAAAATTATTTTCTGGTAATGTTGGGCTATAATACAATTTTTTGAAGTGCATTTTAAACGGAGCTAAAGCTTAAAGCTTACAGATAACAAGTAATTAAGACCATTATAATTACAAAATGTCTATTTAATATATCGACGACAGGCAATAAAAATCTAGTCACTCCATCTGCTTTTATAAACCACGCAACTTTCTTTAATTTTATAAACCACAGAATGACTAACTCCAATTTCAAAATTTTTGAGTGATTTCATTTTAGTGATATTTTTAGTTGAAAAAGTTATCTACGCAGACAGTGAGTAAGTTAATTCAAGAGGTGGTGATTGCAGCATTGAAATATAGAACTGAGAATAAAGGTATAAATTTAGGTACTTATTTCTTATGAAAGATGTTCTTAGGAAAGATTTTTAGTTAATTCCGTACACTTTAAAAAACAAACAAATTTTTGAATTTTTTGTTCGATCACATTGGTTCATTATTGGAAAAAATAAACCAAAATTATTTAAAAATCGCGATATCTTTACTAATAGTGCTTTGACTTCCATGAAACTTTCTTCATTTTTTTAGGAAATTTAAATACCTTTGAAACATCTTATCACAATACCCTCAAAAAAGAGTATACTTTTTGAATTATTCGGAAAACTATTTTCAGATAAGGGCCACCAAACTTCGGTTGAAACGTCGGCAATAAAAACATTAAAAACTGACTGTGGTCTGACTATTTATCAACCATGATATAAAATTGTATCTGAAACATACATTTAGTTTCTACGGAAATTCCATTTGTTTATCAATTAAGATTTAAGTTTTTTAAAATGTTAACGTTTCTTTTTTTTTTCTTTATTCTTCGATATAGAAAAAAATACTTCTATAACGAGCGAGAAAGTACTCGTATTCGAATGAACATGAGTGGAAGGATCCAAACTGCGTACGTTGCTCAACATTTCTTCGAATGGGAATTACACGCACCATATCCCTCCCTCCTTGCTACGTCGAAAGAGAAGACACTTGAGCGATGTTCTGCATAGATCCGGAGCTCGTGAGCTGCAATGCAGATGGAGCCGGGAGAGAGACCCGGAGTCAGCGATTCCTTGCGGCACTGCAGGCCTTGAAGAACTTACCGTGCACTTCCGCATAATTGCGTCAACCACTTCCTGTCACTGGCAACGTCTTGAGGTAGTTCCTTGTATGGATAACTTCCGGGTGTTTGACGAAAAATTAAAGTAACATATTATAAATTATAAGTTCATATTCTACACTTTCCTTCGTTAATTTTGACTACTTCTTTAATCAATTACCGGGAAATTAATTTTAATAAAAAAAACTCAGGGATGCTTAGTCCTCCTCTTCAATATCTAATGTGTTCTAATATTGGATTATAGTTAGGCCATTCCAGTTCATTTCAAAAGTACTATTTCTTAAAATAAAAAAAGAAAACATAAATAAGTAAATAAATATTTAAAAAAATTCTTTTTTCTTTCCTTGCTGCATATTTGTGATCTTATTTTTTCGATCCAGATAATCTAAGAATTGGCGAAACATTGGCAAGTTAACTGTACAACTGCAAGAAAATCGTGAATTCAGTTTGGATTTTTTAATTTATAACGTAATCAATCTATGTCTCTTTTGCAGGTAGATGCTTATTTTAGTAATATTATTTGTGAAGTAGCCGTGTATCCATTGAGTCTTTTTCGGAATGGATGTTATATAAACCTTTGAGCTTTTTCTTTTACACCTTTTCGTATTATGATATATTAGGTATGCGTATATGTTTCCCTTTTATCTCTCCCATAACCAGCCGTTTAATATAACCTTCCTCTACTGCAGGGGTGCCCATCCCCCCAAGGTGGTGGTGCAAGAACCTACTCACCCTCTCCTGCCAAGATATTTTATTGTTCACCTTTTCTTAAAAACAGAGCAAGCTAAGGTAGAATTAAAAAAATCGTAGATCATATCACTTGCTGCCGTCTGTTCCATGTTTGTCTCTTTTCCCTCAGCCCGAAAATTTTTAAGCTAGTCAAGTATTTGTCTTCCTCAAATATTCATAAACACGTCAAAATGTGCCACCCTCAAAAAATTTCTTATTTGTTCTACTGTGTTTATGGAACCTGTTTCCTTCAGTATGCATTTGGATGGCTTGGTGAGATGTCAACAGCAAATATTTTTTTCTTTTCACTTTTTTGTTTCTGAATATATATATATATATATTTTTTTTTTCAGAAACAGAAAAGGACAAAAGAAAAAAGTAGAAAACCAAAAACATTTGCTGTTGACATTCACCAAGACATCCAAATGCATACTGAATATATATATATATATATATTCATTTTTTTTTATATAAGTCTGTAAGGAGACCGCATCTAGCGGCCAAAGATCTTCATGGTCTGTAGTGTTAACCGAAAAAAAAAAAAAATATATAAAATGTCCTCAAGATGCTTCAATTACTTTGGCAGTGTAAGTATTCATCTGTATAATAGAGACTCATTGCTTCGTTGTTTGTTGTTTCTTTTACCATTCATAACGTAATTGCAATATGCTTCTTTTTGAACTATATGCTTATTTAATCGATTAAAAAAAAAAATTAACTTCTATCGTGATCAATTTTATGATGAAATATAAAACTTGGCAGCTTTACTCCATTATTTTGATATGTTCATAAATTTGTTTTAATGTCACAGTGAAAATCTATGTATTACTTTATTTTTTCTTTAGTTTTGAGTCGGTGCTGCAGGTATGTGAATTTTGGTCCTTAAGTATTCCTGATACTTTTGCATTTTTTTCTCGTGTTTTCTATTTCTACATTGCTGTTCAAAATTAACGTTTTGGATGCAGAGTGATTGGCTTGATCACTGTATAATAGTGTCGGAGTTTATTTTTAATAATTATCTACTTATTCAAGAAATTTCAAATTCATATTTTTAACAAAGTGAAGGCATGATACGCGACCCCTTGTTCGTGGAATGATAATGTAACTTTTTTATTCAGAATAGAATTTCCTATAAAGATCCGTTGTCAAAAGTATTTTTTTACCAAAAAGTACCATCTCGATCCCAATGTGTGCACTCCTGGAAGGGATCCAGTCCGGTAAAGTAACGTGCTGTTGTTTACTGAAAAGAGCGGTTCAAAACAAAGTAGGAAACGATCCATGAAAACTAAATAAGGCGACTAAAAAGAGCTATTTCCTCAGACATGGGAGAGGGTAATGAATAAAGTTGAAGCTAATTTTATTTGCGGCCTGAAAACGGGGAGACATCTGGTCACGAATAGTTGCGTGCCGAGGGGGAATTCCCCGGATCGGGAGTGCACAAGACGAGCATTAGGTTCCCCCTAGGTGCTCCCTAATAACCTGGATCCAGGGGGGTTAGAATGTTATCCTTCTAGGGCTAGGCCTAATTGGTCTTCCTCCTCCTACTAGGGGGCAAGTCTTTCTCCTTCAAGGATTTAGGTGACTGAAATTAGAAGAGGTATCTGTTCGTTGTAGAGGTCTCCAAACATTTTGGTCCAAGGGGTACATTCAGACCCCCAGTAAAACCTAGATTTATTAAATTTCACATATTTTAATTTTCAACATTCAATAAATTATTTCTCTCTCTATCATGTAAAAAAAAAACCTTTAGCAAGATCGGAGATGCTCTGGAGACATCGTTTGGAAATTCTTGATTTATTTTGTTCTGATTAGCTTATAGTAGAGTGTTATTTGCCATATTGACCTTTCTTGGTAGAAGAAGATAAAATAAAAAACTAAGACGTGTGGTTTAAACCAGATGATAGTAATGAAAACATCAACACAAGGCGAGATTAATAATAAGAAATATAAATTATTATGCTGAACATTTTTCAGCTTACAGTATCAGGTCCAATGTTTAGCTTTTGAGATATTTCTAACAATATCTTCAATAAAGCTTGTTATAATTTGGTTTTCAATAATACTTTTTCCTTTTTGGTTCTATAAACGCCTAATGAACAGCGCAATGCGTTTAGTTTTCGGAATCTCAAGAGATACTCATATAACTCAGTATTATACCAAGTTGAATTGGCTTTATCCATCCAACCGCCGTCTATACTTCCTTGCCACCTTTCTATGCCAAGCCATCAGAACTCAGAGGCCTTCCTATATTTTTCACAGCCTACAATTCAAATATTCCATTCAATCCCGTCCCACCAGATCTCGTACCTCCGAACTCTATCCACCTCCCCACAGAACTGCAGCGTTCAAGCCGCCTCCACCTGGAATACCATCCCTCCCGATATCCGACTTGTACAATCAGTTTCCTCATTTAAATCTCTCCTTTTTAGCCACCTACTCCTTTCCCTACCCGATTGATCATGAAATGTAGATAAGAGAACTTTTTAAAGTTCCCCTAGAAATGATTTTCTTTACTTATACTATTTTATTTTCCCACGTTTGTATTATACATATCAGTAGGTTTTTAGTGTAATTGTTTTATTCTTTTTCCAAAATCTTAATCTTACCAAATACAGGCATTTATTCTGTTACTGTAATTTTTCCTAAAGGGACAACAGTCCCAGGATAATAAAAATTTTTTTTTTCATTTTTTTATAACACGGCGTCGCGTTAAGATACAATTTCGAATAATAGTTCATTACAGAGAGGATGAAATGCTGAATAATCCTCACTCCTACAATATATAGGTCCGATTTTTAGTTTCTGAGACAGCAGACATTACCCGAGCGTTACACATTGTAAATCTGGCGGCTCAATCTAATTCACTCTCTACAAAAATGTGCAAAACGCACCGAAGAAAGTTTTCACTTAAAAAATAAAATTAATTAGTAGAATACAGACGACTGCAGAGTTAGAGGTTCCAAGTATATTCTCAAATTACTAAAAAATATGCTACTACTATTACCTCGTTGGAGTAAATCAATTTTTATTTTTTTATTTTTTTTTTTATATGAAGAGTTTTTATTGAAGAAAAATACTAAAATCTGCCACAATCTAGGGTATTGAGCATTATGGCTCTATGTTTACATTCATACATTTTAAAATATAAATTGAGAAAAAAAAATAAGAATTAAACATCTAAGTTAAAATATATACAATAAAATAAAAGGAGAAAAACTTGTAAAAAGGAAAAAAATACATTCAAAGATTAGTAAAGAAAGAAAATAAAAATACTTATACACATATTCATTCCTACTTATATTCATTCCTATGTACAGTATTTACATTCAACCTAGGGAAATATGAACCATGCCTTGCCGCTCTCGTGAAAGGCAAGGTAGGGCTCAAGGAGATCCCAGCATTTCTCTCCCAGCCTCATCAATGCTTGAAAGCCAGTGGAGACTGAAGCGCTAAATCAACATACGCTCAGGAATTGAGTGGAGAATCTGGCCACTGCCAGAACTCTATTAGAATATTTATAAAAGTTCTCGGGGTCATTGGCGTGTCAACCTTCGTGGGGGATTATATGGATGGGAAGGGGCTGTACTAAGGGATTATGACGGTGGATAAGTTTTTGATGAAAGTTTGAGAATTTGGATGGAATTACGTCGAGGACAAAGGGGATGTTGAGATCATTTTATTTGTGATGTATTACGGAGCATTAACTATTGTTTGAAGGACTTTGGATTGAAAGGATTGGATACGTTTACGTTTTTTTAGATACTTTTTTATTGTGTAAACTTCTTTATTAAGATATATTACAATCTTTATTTACTAAAAAATTTCCCTTCTCAACTTAAACGAGAATCACCATCTTAAGTAAAAGAAAGTTTTGAAAAAAGGTGCAAATTAATGCACACATATATAATAACTAGCATACTCCAGAGAAAACTATCATTAGTTGAGCATCCTCCTCTATATTGGATTGAATGTATAAGCAATATCAACGAAAAAAAAATTGTTTTCATACAATATAATATCATCTAGATAGTCTATTCAATACACAGAATTGGAAAAGCATCATAATCAACAACTAATTTAAATTTAATAATTTACTTACTAGTGACTTAGCTTGTCCTATTGGAAAATAACCATCTAGTTTTATTGTTAAGCAATAAGAAACAGCTATACATTATTGTGCGTGTTCAAGATCTATTTGTTTGGTGTAATAGAGCTTTGGTTTGAAGTACTCTCAATTATTAAGAGTAGAGAAGTCTATTATTGAGAATATGGAAGCAATACTCGGGTATTTTATTCATTTATTACAAATATCTAGAAGTTTCTATACTATCCGAAGTAAAATTCTCCTCTATTTATCCTTTTTAATATATTTTTAGTTCGACAAAGACTATTATAAATAGCAATATTTTAATATTTAAATGGAATTATACCTTGTCTGCGTTTAAATATTTTAAGCATATTTTCATTTTATTTTAAATTTGTCTAGTTTAATTATTTTTCCTTTTCTTTGGTATCAAAAAAGGTTTTTAAATTACTCTCTCTCGAGGTCTGCCAAAACCAGGTTTTCTAAATACGAACCAAATTTCTGTCAATATAAAAGTTCGAATAATAACAAAGGTAATAAGTTAATTGGAGATGGTCTGAGATAGGAATAAAATTGAGATAATTAGTTTTAAAGATATCCTGGGTGGAAAGCAAATATTTATTTATTTAGCCAGTTAAACCAATTTGAAATATAAAGCCGAGTTTATTTATCGTCAGAGAAAATGGAACAATAATATTGAAACAATAAGAGGGTACTACGAAGTAATTTTCTAGACAAACGCAATAAATACCGATAAACTCTAATGGCTTCGTAAGGGGGAGAACTCTCGGAAAAGTTCCACAAGCAACTACATCATTCCAGATTTAGTGAGAAGTTCGATTCCCGTCCAAACTAGGTACAGATCAGTAAGTCAATGTGGGGTCTTGCAACGATAATATGGGACCATCAACACTATATCTTCTACAATTCCATTAGTTTATTTAATGTTATTTTATATCATTGCACATATCTATACAAATACTCAAATCCCTATTTTTCAACTTGCGTTATGAGTGAAGATGAATGTTATACCTTAAAACTAAATACGTGAACGCTAATGAAAGGTGGTAAATTACTAGGGCTCAAAATAAACACGAATAAGACAAAATATATGGTGAGCTGCAAAAATGGCGATTTCGCTGGTGATATTGATATAGAAGGTAGCACGTTTGAACAGATAGAGAAGTTTAAGTATCTAGGGTCTATGATAACTAGAAAATACGAAATTGAAGAGGAGATTAAGGTTAGACTGCAGACGGGAATTGCTTGTTATTTTTCTGTGACAAAATTACTTAGCTCGCGCATCTTATCCCGGAATTTAAAGAGTAGAATATATATCCTACCTACAGTTCTTAATGGGAGTGAAACGTGGCCGCTTATCTTAAGAGATGAGCAACGTCTTAAGGTTTTTGAAAATAAAATATTGCGTAGAATATTCGGACCGAGCAAAGATGAGTTAATCAGGAAATTCAGAAGGTTGCACACCACCGAGTTGCGTGAACGGTATCTAGTTAATATAATTGAGGTAATTCCATCGCGGAGAATCAACTGGGCTTCTAAAATAGTTGGGCTTAGTATCGAAAAAATTCCAAAAAGATTGATATTTGCTGTACCGAATGGTAAACGTAAGAGAGGTAGACCGAAGCGAAGGTGGGAAGATTGCGTTAAAGCCGATCTGAAGGGATTCTGTTGGACGGCGAACGGTAGAGGGAGGTGTGTAATAAGCGAATGGTGGTGTCGGCCTCGAACCTCCGGGCTCGCTAAGCCTTTTAGTATTATTATTGTATATACCTATACCTGTATCATTACACCTCATGAATAGTCTTGGGTTCAATACTGTTTAGGGAAAGTACTGTTTCTTAATCAACGGTGCAAGGATTTGAGATTACGCTCAACCGCAAGTTTTTCCTACTTAATTAATTATTTAAATAAGGGTGCCCCCATATAGAGGCGGGGTGTGCCCGTGGAGGGTCTCCTAACCCCAGGATCGCCCCACGGCATCAGAGGATAAATCCAGGATCATTTCGTATAGGTTGTTCTTATTTGCGTAATATCCCTGAAGATAGGAAACAAGCTTGGCTCAAAACATCGGTTTTAAATTAAAAACGCTGCAGATTATTACTTAATGATTTATTATTTCCAAAAAGTTATTTATTATAAGGGAGTGGGGTAGTGGTAGGGCTCAGAGTTTCCAATGCTAAAGGTCTCAGTTTCGACAAACAAATTATTTATTCTGTTTCATTGGCAATGAGGCGACCCTGGGTAGGTAGTAGGTTACCCTTAATTAAAATAATCAATTAAGAGGGAAACATGGCTGACGAGCGTGATCTTGGCCAAATCACCTCCTGAACCCAAGACTCTTCATGGGTTGTAGTGATACAGGTTTATATATCATATGTAACGCTACTTTCCTTGTCACATAGAAGAAAATAAATAAACGTTGATTCCTTCTATAGGCCTAAACAATTTTTTTTTCATCATTAGTAATTTGCTAGGAAAAATAGACAATAATACCGATTTATTTTCAATATAAAATTCTCAATAAATATATATAAAAAGAGGTAAGCTCTAGCGTCATACACATACACATGGATTCTTCGTTTGTCTATTTCAAATCTGCTTATGATTTTGTGAAAATAAACCGTCTTTGACATACTTAAGAATTTCTAATAATTTAATGAGATTAGCGAAGGCGTGTACAAGTGATCCTAAATCCTGAGTCCTGAATCCATCAAAGCTAGTTATTTCGACAGATTTTCTGACTGGGATATGGACTTCCATCGACGCTATTTAACTTCTTTTGGAAGAAAGGTTTAAAAAATATTAGCTAAAAATAAAAGAGTTGAGCATCAGAATGAGTCATGAAATGTAAAAATATAAAGATGTTATAGCTGTCATCGGAAGCGATCAAAAGGACATAAAGAGACTCACATTACTAAAATTCTAAATAGAGAAGCAGAACAAAATCGGCCCAACAAATAAATTAATACAAAATATTTAATAGTTAACCGAAAAAACACGCCAACAACATGATCTGCGTGAATACAAAAAGTAAAATATATATATATATATATATATATATATACATATGTTCAACTTATATACACAATTCCAACTTCCTCATACCTATGAGTCGAGTCTGACGAGCCATTGGTAAAATACAACTGTATCGAGGAAAATACGCCAGTTAATTAGAAAATTATCCGATGGATTCCGATGTGGGAACATCAAGGTAAAATCTGACATAATTCATGAATAATTCAACGTAATTAGATTGGCTGACATGGAGCACCAAATGTTGATCCTCCATGCCCGAAACGTGATATGCAACCGGGAAAATCCAATTCTGAAAACAATTTTATTTTTCAATAACGTTATGAATACAAAACATATCTAGGCTTTGGTAGTTATATATATATATATATATATATATATCGAAGTCTTCACTTTTTAGCAACACCATTTCAGTAGTTTATTGGCGAAGTGAATTCTTTATTTGGAGCACATTTTTTCCGAAAATAACTGATTATAACAATGGCAATTAAAAACATTGAAAATAAAATAGAGTTCCTTTTGGATCGAATTAAAATTCAAGGCTCATTTTTGAATGAAAAAAAATTTATGTGAATAGTACAATACAATTAACTTCTTGCTTAAAATAATGATAAAAAAAAAATCATTTATTTTCAATTTTCGTTTGCATAAAACGTTTAGAAAAAGTGTTTTATAACCTTTTTTTAAAGAATATTTTTATTTATTATATTTGATTTTTATCTTAAAAATCAAGTCTGATTAATGAATAAAAATTTAAATCGATATTTGATGTTTATTGATTCGGTTAAAAATAATGATTAAATTGTCATAAAAATTTATAGTCCTTGGTATAGAACCCTTTTTATAAAATTATTAACATCGGCTTGAAACTTCGTAAATAGCTTCATCTCAACCTACAAATATTTTATTTACAAAATTCTTCAAATTCGGGCGTTTTTAATCTAGAGGTTGGCAAACTTTGTCTATCTAATTAGGTACTAAAAACTCGTAAATACCTGATTGCTTTCCACTTGAATCGTAAGATAACTTGAGAAAAAAGTCGAGGAAAAAAGTGACCTTCAAAAATATAACAATAAAACAAACGTTACAATAAATACGATATTGTATCAATAGTTTACTATCTGACCAATTGTGATCTTTGCAATGTGGTCTGCTGTACATAATTGCTTAAGGCTTAGAACTCTTTAAGAAACCTAATAATTCTTCTAGAGAACAGTTCCGCTGCTCAATACATTTCTCTCTCCTTTCTCACTGTACAAGGGACAAGTCCCCAAAAAGTGAATGATATACCCTTTTTCTTCAGAGTTACATACTGGACATACAATCGTTGTCCCCCACCATCCATGGTTTTACGCCTAAATCGAGTAATTCTGTCCTACATCGAAAAATTGACCCTATAGTCACAATATCAAAACTATCATTAAGATAGGGTGTAACAGTTCAAATCATCTACCCACACCCTCTCCACAAGATCTCGTCCTTCTGACCTTTATACTCCTTTCCACAGATCTGCATCATTTAAACATTCCTTCGTTGTCCGTTCCACTGCATTCTGGAATTCCATCCCAATAAAAATCCGCCATGCATCATCCTTATCCACCTTTAAAACCATCTTATTCCAATTCCTCTTCACAATCCAATCAGACGCTAGTTAAATACATACTATGTTATAAGGATTTAATTTTCGTTAGACATTATTTTTTTTCTCTTATTTTTTATTGTTTTATTCTGTGTTGAACGTGAATTTTCATCACCACTCACTAAGCATTGTGAGTAGATAAAATTTGTTTTTCTTAAGTTCTAATTTGTTATTCATGAAATGTATCTCAGTGAAATGTATTTTATTTCTAATTATCTTCAACATACTTCTCGCTATGTGTATATGTATACTTTATTTTATTTTCTCTTCTCCTAATCTTTACGCATAATCACTTAAATATCTTAGGGAACATATGTATATCATTATTTGTTTTTTTATACTTTTTTTGTTTTAGTTTTTACAATTTCTTTCCCTACATATTAACAGTTATTATTATTTTTTTAATTTTTATATTCCATCACTACAATGCTTTACCTATAAAATAGATTTTACTTTCCTTTCTAATTTCATTCAGTGATTATTATGCAATTATTTTAGCTCCAATATTGTAGTACTGAACCCCTATTACCCAACTGTCCTCGTTAATTTATTCTAAGAGCTTAATTAATACTTAATGTATTACATGTATTTTGTTATTATTCATTGTAATAAGTCTTTTGACCAGATTTATAGTTAATATATATGAACAATACTGTTATTCTAAAGGGACCTAGTCCCAGAATAAAGATGATTTTTCTATTTCTATTTCTATTTCTAACAGTGCACACTGAACATAGTCCTGCATAAACAGAAAAACTTGAATAAAGACATTTTTCTAGGTTATTTTGTTTTTATCCTAATGTAATATATTCCTATATCAAATTTATTGGTTGTATATTTGTTTACTGTTGTAAATTTAAATAAAATAATAAAAAATAAATAAATAGATTTCAATACAAAATCAATCAGGGTTCACTTTGGATATAAGCGATATCGTTCAAGTAGTCATCAACTAAATGCACTTAATTTTGCTTATTACCATTATTGCTCCCATACCCTAGGCACTATCTCTAATTAACGTTAACTTGTACCTCTCAAGAGAATGCTGACCATGCCATCTCCCTCCAGCCGGGGTGACTTATGATCCTCCAGAAGGTAGCCTAATTACTCGCTGGCGAGTACCCTTTACATCGCAGAGCACCCCCTTAATGTGCTCCTCATAGCCGGCTAGGTAGCTACGAGGGCCAGGGAGGACATTGACTAATTCCTCTCCTACACACAGTCATCAGGTTAAGTGGCCGAGCTCCCTGGGGGCCTGACCACGTGGCATCTCCATGGCTACCGCCTCCCGAGGACCGGTCCCCCCCTTCGTGTCGCCGCCCCCGCAATCACTACAGTCCCTTAGGGGCTTAAGGGTTCTAAGATTTATTTTTCTATATAGGATAAGAAAACCTCACGACTGTTATTTATTAATTACTAGTATACCTCATTGTGAACTCATAATAGATAGCTACTCTACTTCCCAAATAGTCCGTGGTACATACTTTTTATCTTTTATTTATTTACATACAATTCGGTAATACAAACATATGTTGTCCGAAGTATGGGTACTGTAACAGCAGTGGTACAGCGTCCGTATTAGACCTTCTGAAAGTGTCTTTTATCATTGACCTTAATAAATTTAATAATTATTTTCTTAATGAAAAAATTCTCTATTTTACGACTGACGGTGAATAGTTTTTGAGTAATTCATTCTTATTCAATAAAAAATTAGAACATCTTCATAAAGACAGAAAATAGGTCTTAATTACTTTTCCGTTCGGAACGTTTTTGTTGCAAATTTTGTCTCTAATCATCCTCCTCCCCTCCCCCCGGAGTTTGGCCATTAATCACTGAGACATTATATCACTTACTAAAAGTAAATAGGTCACGCACTGAGAGTAAATAAGCGATACCCCAGTATTTTTTTTTTTAATTTACTAAAAACCATCCAAAAGTTTCTTTCACTATTTCGAAATTCCCTAGGGATTATAGAGCTATTTTCCATCATATACATTTAAAGTAAATATTTAGTCCTATTGGTAATTCGATTTGTACATTTGGTTTTTGGTCTTCCACTTGGTCAATCGACAACTATTTAGGCACTACGTGAGTAAAGGGAGATATTTAAATTTTTCTTTTCTCCTATTTGGAAATATTTAAAGTAAAGACAGTAGACTTCAAGAGCAAAAAAAAAAAAAAAATCATAATCCATGGCTCGAGTTTTCGCAGAGAAACAGAAAATTTAAACTTTGTGTTTTTTTAATTAGTCACGGTTTAATCGAAAGCGATAACTAAAAAAATATTTTATTTAACTATTTCTCATTTATTTCTGTATAAATATCATGAATAAATAAATTAAACTATTTACCAACTGACTGATAGGCTGGCCATGAATGATAGCATACTAAATTAAATATACTTTAAAATAAAGTAGAACTTTATTTTTTAAAACCATTCAAAGGAGACTTTCGAGTGTCTAAAATATGTTAAGTTCTGTTTTTTGTGATATGATACAATAAATTAAAAACTTACTAGTTTAATAAGGTTAAACTCCATATTCATTAAGTTGGAGTTTATTACGTTTAATAAGTTTGGATTCACTTCTAGTTGTTTACATAAATTATGTGATATGATATTTTCATATATGATATTTGTAACCTCAGGGTGGTACCTGCATTATCATTGATTTCATTTATTTTTGTTTTCCTCTCTCCTAGTGTTTATTATCGTAAAATAATAACGAGAAAATATATAAAATAAACATATCACGTTTCGGCCCAAAGGTCAGGCCTTCATCAGGACTAATAAAAAAACAGATAACAATAGGTATGAGAAACTATAAACATTGAATAATAAAGAATTAAAATTAAAATGGTGAAAGGTGTAGCAAAAAATATATAGGAAGAATAAACAGAAAGTAAAATAAAGTGGGTGGAGTGAACATTAAAGTAAAATAAAGTAGGTAGAATAATAACAGTAACAGAGTACTAAGAAATAAATATTAACGGCAACAAATTAGAGAATAATGAAATAAACGTAATCAAAATTACCTTGTTTGAAGGTAAATTTCATGAGAAATGAAAAACGAATAAACAACAAAAAGTAGTGCAATTTATAAGATAACCTAAGTGTATACAAAAAAAAAAAAAAAAAAAAAAAAAAAAAATGATGTGACATAGCTGCTAAAATAGTGATGGACAGTTATGTATTATAATTTAGGATATTCAGCCTGATTGTATTAAGTGGCTAAACGCATGTTCCTAATTTCAACATATACGTTTTCACGAAAATAACTCAAACAATCGGTGCAATATACAATAATCTATACAAAAAAAAAATTAAAAAATTAATATTTATATATATTTCAAGAAATTGAAAAATTGGGAGGGTAAGGGCTACCTAAATGGAACATCATATTTATATAGTAAAGGTAATGACAAATCGTTTTCCAAAGATCAGAAAGTTATTTTTTTCAGTAAATAACTAAAATTGATTAAATGTTTACAATGTAGAAGAACTGTTTTCCCTATTGAAAATCTATACTTCCTTGAAACATGAATTTTTCAATTTCGTATTCAAATATCAAATCAAAGTAAATAAGGAAAAATTGTTAGAGTCGAAGGGAAAATGAATACCTATATAGGTATCAAAAAGTTTCAGAACGTCCATATTCACATTTTAATCTTACAGAACAATTCAAATGTACATAATATAATTGTGAGCCATAAGTTATTATATTTTTTCCAAAAACACTTCGTAGAATAAATAAAAAGTTTTGTATTTAATACAATAAAATCTTTTTTAACTTGAAAAGGACCATACTTTGTTAGAAAAAAAATTATTACAATAAAGTTTTGGAATCGTGAAGGTTTTAATAAAGTATCAGTGTTTAATAATATGGAGAAATATATATATATATATATATATATATATATATATATATATATATATATATATATAATAGTGTTGACTTCTTGTTTGTATTTTTGTAATACAAGTAAAGCTCCTTATTTGGAAATTATTCAAGTACACATATCTTAGTTTGGGTTGACACATCGCTAAAACCTGTATACATATCTACCTCTCTATGTATAAAAAAGATATTAAAGACTGTTGTGTGAATATCTTCAAATATAACTAAAATAATATAATTACTTATATTTTCTTATTTTATAAAGTACTATATTTTATTTAAAAATTGTATAAGTTAATATTATTATTAGCAAAAACAAAAATACTAAAAAAAAAACTTACGTTAATGTTGAGGAAGATTATGTTAGATATCAGAAGTGTCTTACTTACCTGCAAAAAATAAACATTTTTAATTATAACTTACGATTCCAATATTTTAATCTTGATAAAATTTTAGAGTATAATTAGATTAGGTAAAATTAACATAAAAAAACTTCAATCTGGAGAGAAACATAATCGACCAGGGAGTGAAAAAGCAAAATATGATTTAATTTGTTTTTTTTATTTTAATAATAATAATAAAAGGCTTAGTAAACCCGAAGGTTCGATGCCAACACCACCAATGGCTTATTACACACCTCCATCCACCGTTCGCTGTCCGAACCCAGTCCCTCCAGATCGGCTTTAACGTAATCTTCCCACCTTCTTTTCGGTCTACCCCTCGGACTTTTACCATTCCGTACAGCAAATATTAATCTTTTAGAGATTGTTTCCTTACTAAGCCCAACAATTTAACAAACCCATTTGATTCGCCGCGATGCAATCACCTCAATTATATTACCCGCATACAGTTCACGCAATTCAGCATTGTGTAACCGTCTGAACTCTCCGGTTAACTCATCTTTCTTCGGTTCGGATATTCTACGCAATACTTTATTCTCAAAAACCTTAAGACGTTGCTCATCCCTTGATATAATTAGCCACGTTTCGCTTTGATAAAGAACCGTTGGTAAGATGATGGTTTTATAGACTCTAATTTTTAAGTTCCGGAACAAGAGGCGCGAGCTAAGCAGTTTTTTCACAGAAAAATAACAAAAATTTCCCGCCTTCCTATTTATCGTAGACCCTAGATACTTAAAATTTTCAACCTATTCAAACATATTACCTTCTATATCGATAACCCCGGAATTATCACCATTTTTGCAGCTAACCATACATTTCGTCTTATCCTTGTTTGTTTCGTGTTTTATAGCTTCCGTGTCTTTGCTTATCAGGACCAGATCATCCACATAGCCAAGCATTATTATTATTATTATTAATTTTAATAGAAAATATTTATTTTGATAAAGGAAGTCTTAATGTCTGAATCATATACGATTTTTTTTTTCCTTTTTACAGATCTGGAAATGATTCACTTTTGGTGTTGAGGGAACGAATTAACACTTGGAAATTTACAATTCAGCAAACGATGTAGACCTACAAAGTAGTAAATGTCCGTAATTAAAAATTACTGAACTAAGCAGTGTGCAACTCGTACAGGGACGAGCAGAGATAACAAGATGAAATGGCTGGGGGATGTTAAGAGCAATGTCGAACTAAAAGTAACTGTACTTTATAAACTCTATTAAATAGGAGTTGTAACGTTTTGTCTTCAACTCATTCCATATTTAATTTGTATTAAATATAATAAAATAACATATTTTTGGATTGATTCTTCTCTTTCTAAAGTTTAATTCTAATTATAATAAACAATTTTTTTCTCCCTCAAAAACACGAAAAATTAGATTTTTTTATTCCAATTGTAAGATTAAAACCGATATATAAGAAAAACGCTTCAGATTATTTCCCAATGGTATTTTATTTCCAAACAATTATATATCTAAAATAACATTACCTTCCTAGTGACAAGGAAAAAGAAATAAAAAGTGATTCCAATTATTGGACTAAAAATTTTTTTTAAACCAAAACAAAAGATATAACATTTACAGTTTAACCTATAAAAAAACATCTAGAGACTATATATTTGCTTGTAATTGTCCGATTTTAACGATTTTTTTTTTTTTTTTTTTTTTAGGAAAAGGTGGATAGAAATGTCGTTGAAGGAGGATCATTTTCGGGTGACCTCTAATTTTTTAGCCCAACTTCAAAAAAATCTTTGCAGTAGTTTCCGTGGCCTACACTCCTAAATTGTCAAAATAACGAGTTTATATAGGACAAATGGCCCAATATTTTTTATGGCTACCTTTTTTAATCAAATTGTGTTACGATTCCAGTGGAAAGCAAATGGGTATTTACGAGTTTTTAGTAACTGATGAAATAGATAAAGTTTGCCACCTCCAGATTAAAAACGCCCCTAATCAAAGAGTTTTCGTAAATAAAATAGTTGTAGGTTACGATGAGATGAAACTAGTACCACAGACTATCAATATTTTAATTCATTGAGTTTTTACATATTTAAAATGAAATTATAAATAAATATGTTGAAGGCTTTCTGATTTTATTTGTTTACTTTAACCATTTTTTTAAAAATTTTCTACGCGATGTATCAATTTCAGTGTGAGCCACTGTATTTTCATTTAAAAATAAATAATTTTATCACTATAAAGAAAAAAATATTATCTCTAAAAAACAAATTAAAAAGTATACATTTTTTTATTTTGAAAAAAAAAATCATTGTTATTAAAAAAAAAAAAAAAAAAAAAAGGTCCGAATGCTCTAATATAAATTATACTGAGCAGCTTAAAAAGCAAAAACATAAAAGAAAAAAATTGCTAAATTTTGGGCCGTTGCTAATTAGGTATAGCTTGAATTATAGCAGCGTTGAATATTTACGCTTTAATTTTGGCTAAAGATAACACGGTCGGCTAAGCCAGGTCATTACGGGGGGGGGGGGGGACCTGTTGCAATATAGAGCCTCTTCAAACAATACAACCGCATTATCCTAATATGTTAATCAAACCCCAGCAACAATATGGCCCTTTCCATGTTGATTTTATCAAACTAAACAAAATAGGGCACAATAATATGATTATTAAAGTCAACTTGAATTTTTTATTTAGGAACCTAACAGGTATAATATTTTATTAGTAATATTAATTTATCGGGGGCTGATGAGTTGCATATTTTTCACATTAAACAACCAACCTATAAAATCTAGCTGACAAAATAGTCAAGTATTAATAACTATTTTGACTTAATTTTTACTTAAAAAATCTTTTTTTTTTGTTACCAATCTTGGTCTTGGTCTTAAAACAGTTAGGCGGCTAAGACCGATTTTGGGTAACACTATGCTAAAAAAAAATTATTTTGGAAGGCAAATTTTTTTTATGCTATTTAAAATAGCGAGGAACGGGTCTTCTTCTCTGTGAGCCAGCCGCTACAAAAATTCGCACAAATATGAATCGAGGTGTTGTCTGGCAGTTGCTCTATGTACTTTATTTGTCCACTTCGCTGAGCCCCATAATCGTTCTATGTGTTGAGTATGAACAACAGTTGATGGATCGACAAAATTATAGCAGTGATTCACTTGGAAATGGTCAGAGTTTGCTTCGTTCAATTGTCGAGTATTATATCCTTTCCAATATTGTTGTATCCTTTCCAAATATTGAATTGCCTGTTCTTCGGAAGACGGCAAATCCCATATTCTAAGAAGATCCATAATATGACGGAAATAAACGGAAAAAAAAATCCTTATGCTAAAAAAATTAGCATTACTTCAGAAACACATTTAAAAACCAAAACAAATGATATAAACTTTTCAGTATAACATATAAAAGAATATCTAGACTCCATATCTTTGCTCCTAATTGTCCGATTTTAACGATTTTTTTTTTTTTTTTTTTTTAGGAAATTCCGATAAATAAACTTACTAATAACCGTACTTAAATAACCATAGGTGCTACAGTCTACAGCAGCGCATCTGTCACCATCTTGAAAGGAAGGCAGATAGAAGTGTCGATGAAGAAGAATCATCTTCAGGTGACCTCTAATTTTAAAGCCAAATTTGAAAAAAAAATCGTGCAGTTTTGAATAAAATACGCGGACGGCAAACGGACAAAAATATTTGTATTAGTTTTTCGAATCCTTCGTATCCTGAAACGTAAAACCTCAAATTTTGAGAGGGGATTAAGATTTAAAAAATCTTACAAAACCTAAATTACAGATTTATATATATATATATATATTTTTTTTTTGTTGGAAATTTCAAAGAATATCCTATCAGCAACATTTATATATATATATTTCAAAAATTTGCAACCTTATATCATTAAATACATCAATTGATATGTACTTAAAAAAATAGTAAAAATTATGTTATATACCTAAAAAAAAATCCAAAGCTACTCCCGAAGTCATTTCCTGGTAGATGTAACAATCCCTGCTCAGATTTCGAGAGGTATTATTAGCCGAAGGGACTAGCTATCTCTGCACCAATTAAAAGTTAACTAATTGGAGGGGTGGGGGTGTTCTAGGACAGCTTGGGTTACGATAATTCTACTTTGTTACAACTATATTAGCAATATCCATTCTTTTACTGTAACTGTTTAGTATCAATAACTATAATTTTTATTCACAAAAACGTGTTTTTTTTTATCGTCCTCCGGTCCTGAAAAATGCTTAATTTTTTTTTATTATTTTGAGAGCTATATTCAAACACACAATTCAATCAGAAAACAACCAACGCTGTTTAGATTTAATGCAAGATTAAATTTTAAATGTTAAAGCACTGTGCTGTATCTTAAAAAAGACTTAATTTGACTTAATTGTAAGACTCTTGCAGTCTTGTTCTTGATCAAGTCTTGCAGAGTCAAGTCTTGGTCTTGCAAAAGTACATCATTAAATCAGTGCATTATAAAACCAAGAACGATTTTGTGCAACACCAATCATTGTGCTGTGGAAGACCTGACATATATACACTAAATAATATTAGTCCAAGGATACTACCCTTAGGTACTCCTGCTTCAATAGAGTTCAAGAGTCTCGCAACAGTCTTGTAGTTACATATTAATCAATTACTATAGCGATATTACTGTAATTTTGGAGGGAGAGGAAACCAAAATGAAAATGCAAAAATATATTGGGTATACCAATTTTTTACTTATAGTAAATAAAATTGTCAAGCATTAGTAACTATTTTGCCTTATTTTTTACAAAAATGATTTCTTATTTTTTACCAGTTTTGGTCTTATTCTTGCAACAGTCAGGCAGTCTTGTTCTTGGTCTTACAAAGTGAAAGACCTTGACCAATTTTGCGCAACACTAATCCAACTTTTACTATAAAATGTCTGTCAGATAAATATGAGGGGAATTATGTGATAAATGGAAAATCCAAATTATAAAGCCATGAGTCTCCAACATAAAGATGAACAGTTAACGTGCCTAATATGAGAGGAATATTATAGTCCGACGTAGTTTCCAATTTGGACCGTAAGATAATTTGATCAAAAAATCGGGAAAAAAAGTGGTCTACAAATTATTGGGCCATATAACCTCGTTATTTTAAGAATTTGGACCCCAAATTGATTGAAATTGGTAGGTCGCACCAAATGGCTCAATATTTTTGAAGGTTACCATTTTTCTCGATTTCGTGATTTCTTTCAAATTTTCTTCTGATTCAGGTGGAAAGCAAATGGTTATTTACGAGTTTTTAGTATCTAATTAAATAAACAAAGTTTGTCCATCTCCAGATTTAAAACTCCCTAATTCCGAGAACGTTCATAAATAACATATTTTTAGGTTACGATGAAAGGAAGCTATTAACGAAGTTTCAGGCGGATGTTAATAATTTGATAAAAAGGGGTCTGTACCACGGACTATTTGATAATATGTCGGAAGAAGTAAAATTTTATGGTTGGAATGAAGTTGTTCCATTTTACCAATAAGTACGGAAAGTATTATCTGAGATGTGTAAAGGAAGAAAAAAAGAGAGAAAAAAAAAGGACTCGCTAAAGGACATAATAAGCGGAAGAGACAGATTGAAGAGCCTATTAGCTCACAACTCCACCATAATTACCAAGAGATTTGTCACCATGATTAGGGGGGCCAACAAGGTAGCGCCCTCGAGCGGAGGTATTTTAAACCCCCATTCTCCCCCCCCCCCTTCAATGTGTCTTCTTTATTTGGAAAATAATTTACCTCCTCTCTTGAATATTACCTGCCTCCTCCGTTTGGCGCGAAATTACCCTCCGCAAAATAATTTACCGGCTGAAGGGTGAATAAACGTCTAAAAGACACCTCCGTCGGTTGAAAAAGAAGAAAATAGTAGGACTTTTATTCATCGAGTTTAACGAATTCTGAAATTTTAATAAATTTTTTTTATAAACAATCGAATAAATGTTGAGAAAAAATTAATAAAATCTACTCACATGCGGATCTACGGGAGGAGGGTTTTCGGACTGAACCCCCCTCCAAAAAAATGTTAAAATATAACCATGAAAAAAATATGTCTATAATTATTATTGTTCCTCTTATTACGTATAATAGGACTTAAAGAATCACTTAAACACCACTTCATACTGTCCCTTAGTATCTTTCTTACTTCCGAAGTAATTATCGTAATATATACATTAAAAAAAATTCTTCCGGGCTAATGCCCTTCCGAAACTTAAGTTCTCGATCCGTTAGTGACAATATATAATACGGTAGAAGAGACGCATTTTCAAGAATTCAAGAGCGAATGATGTATCAAACGAAAGGAAATTTTATAGAGACGTGACGAATTCCTATCGATTCTTATATTAAATAACATCGATAAAGGTGATTGAAAAATTTGAAAGGTTTCAAAATCCATATAATTAAGTTACTCAGATAGTGACAAGACAAATTTTGTTTACTTATTTATTTTTTATTTCTTTCATTTGTTTCGTTATTTATTCATTTTTTTTATTTCATATTTTTTTAACCCCCATACCAGACTGAAACGACTAGAAACCGCCTGACGTTTTCGACTACTGCAGTACTTACTAGACAAACGCTCTAAGCTTTCAATCAATTACAAACGACTCATATATATGACAATAATAAGACCTATTATGACTTAAGGAATTACCTTAACTAACTTTACTAAATAGTTTTTCTCTACACATGATTGTATATGATTAACTGAATAAAATAAAATTCCAAATATATATGAAAAACCATAAGCATTAAAAAAAAAAAATTCTATAAATTACGATAAATCCCAAATTATAAGTGAACAATACTGAGAAATATAAACTAAATTATTTGAGAGAAAATACCTCCACACGATAACTGGAGTACGGTAACTGACGCATGGAGGAAAATGACCAATAAGGAAATGGTTACGGAAATTCGTCAATCAATATCACGTGATACGAAGGTGAAGAGGTTAAGATGGATTGAGCATGAAGCTCGGAACAATTCATCAAGAAGCTTCAACCAACAATGAACCCTTCAATTATTGGCAAAAGATCATTTGAGAGAACAAAAACAAGATGGACAATTGTTTTTTAAGGGTTTCGACCAGGTATATTTACCAAGCAGATAAATCGTATTTTTTTACTGAAATTATCTTCGGTGTTTTGTTTTTCCTCGAGGCCGTCTTCTATAGGTACCTGTTTACGTTATTATTTAATCTTAAGCTTCAGTTCATTTAGCAGTGTAGTGTTTGTTAATTTATTTAAATTAGAACGAAAATAAAATTTTATATGTGAGTTGGATAGGGCATCTTGATAATATAAGGGCTATTCATTCAACCAGTTTTAAGTATTGTAAACCTATTAAACATATGAAGTCGAGAAAATTATTTACGATTTGAGTGTTAAATATGGCCGCTAGCGGCCACTCTCGAATTTAAAGCAGGGTCCTGTAAAGTGTTGCTAACTTCGTAAATAGACGGAGAAGTTTATTGTAAAGTTTTGATGTTTTGATTCTTTGTTCTTTGTTTGTGTACAATATCTACAGAACTGGAATGTAAAGACAGCGTCATTTATGTATTCATCAAGCTCTTTGCCATCTGAATCTTCATTCATGCTTTCTAATAAAGTATTTTTAGCCAAATAATCCAGAAACTCAGTATTATTCCTTCGCTTGGCATTTTAAAAATATATTAAAATTTTACTAAATCAACTAAGGGCTCACAAACATTGTTTACAGTACAGGCATAACGAATAACACTTTTTTTGCACAAACAGGTTATTTACCATTCATTCAAAATGTGTGATGACTTCTTAGCATGATAATATGTTATGCATTTACAATCGCTGATGCATGTTTTAGGTCGAATTATTTTTTTACATTTTTTAATTATAATCTATATATATATAAATTACTGTATGTCTGTCTGTCCGTCTGTTTGTCCTTAGTGCATTACTAAACCATTCAACCGATCGCCATGAAACTTTGGGAAGTTGTTCCGTACACTCCTGAGAAGGTTTCTGGCATAGTACTTCTGTCTTACGATAATTTTATATATGTAAAAAAAAATAAAAATGTAAATGTTTTTCTGTTCAAAGCCGCAAAAAGTGTGTCGCTATAAACTGTATCTCCAAAACGGCTGTACCGATTTTAACGAAACTTGGCTAAAGTCTTCTCCTTGAAACCCTTTTAATTTATGTGTATAACATACTTTCCCGAAAACAAGCTGAAAAATGTTACGATGAATTCAATATTTTATTTGACGATATCCAAAAAAGTACACAATTTTCGATTTATAATATCCATATTTATATGAAAGATTTCTGAATTGCTGACAAAATAAAAAAAAGTCATCGAAATCAGACGGTTCTTTGCAGAGTTATAGATTTTTAAACATTTAGTGCTTTCTCTTCAGAAAAGGCCATTCCTTTTGCTTCCTCACTAACGAACGGCGGCAAGCATTTTTTTTTAATTTCTTTTTTTTTTTTTTTATTGATTGATCGAAAATTTTATAATTACTACAATAATTGAAATTATCATTTGAAGAATTTATGCGATTCTCCTTATGTAGGTCAATACTATTATACGTTTTTTTTTATTAATTTTTTAATTTAGTTTTATAAGTTCAATTCAGACTGTTTCTGATGATTATGAATGACGGCGTATTTATTCAGATGATTATGAATGTTCAATTTGAATCATGAGAAAAAAAAAAACATTACAATTAGTTTAAATTGAAGCCATTTTACAGACAAAATTTGTTTCCCAACTTTTTAAAAATGACGGATGTCCTTTGCTACTAATCTACTCATATGTGCTTTCTATTTTCTTTCTTTTTCATTTTGCCAGGCTAAGCCACAGCAGCGTGTGGCCGGGTAAAGCTAGTTATATAATAAAATGCGATAATTTCGAATACCCAGCTGATGATATAATGTTGATGAAAGGAGAGGGAGTTGTTTGTGGAGCCACAGCGAGAGTGCTGCACTAATTGGTAGAGGAGAAGCCCTCCGCGGTTCCTAATGAAATACCAATGAAGGGTCAGGGACACTTCTTATATCGACGCGTAGGGTCTTGGGGTCTGGAGGTCCACTAACGAAGGGGTCACAAACTTCAAGATGATATCGTCTCAGTATAGTCCAATTTAGGGCAAGTTTCTCTTCGGGATTTTCTGCTCTCTTTTTTCGTCCGAACTTCTTTTTGTTAATGTTATTTTATAAATGAGTTGTTTATTTACAAAGTAAACCCTAATAATCACTGACGATTTTTCAGAAAACTTGAAAAAATATATTATTTTATTCCAAGTTTAACATTAAAACTAACGTTTTAAAAAAAAAAAATAAATAGAAAATTCTTGATTTTTAAAGCACATATTTTCTAAAATCATTGATTTTCGTTTGTTTTTTACACGGGAATCGATACTTACCTCGATATCCGAAAAAAAATTTATATTTATTTCCAAAGTGAACCATAACTTCGGAAATAAACATTAAAAAAAAAATCTGGTCTGGCCACTCACACGACTTTCCTATCTATTTAAGAAAAGTTTTTATATCTTTACATATGTCTATCAAGCAACAAAAAAAAAAAATTAAATTAGATATATTTTCCTTAAAATTGATCAAAGAAAATATTTGAGTACGATTTATTTGATTAACTAAATCAATGTAAACCGGTTTAAGGTAGATCAGTGTAAAAATTTCAGTATATCCTCTAATATTGCTGTTCAAAAACATTAATTTTTAATAATTTCGTGTTAACAACAATAGTGAAGCTTGTGTGATGCGGGCAACAGATTTTCTCATTTTCACTTAGTTAAAGATAAGAACCAGTAATCTTACATTGGAAATTTAATAGCTGTAGCTTCGTTAATAGTTGTCCGAAATGAACAATTTTTATATAATATTATAGAGAATTTCATTACCTTTAATAAAAAGTCTATAAAAATAAAAATGTTTTTAATTTATTGCACAGCAGCTATTGTGCATGGGGTACCTAATTTGTGTCTCAAGCATCAGTAATCAAAACCCTATAAAATAAAAAAAAGAAGCAACAAAATCACTAGTTCACGAGAAAATCTTGGCACAGACACACATAACAATGGTAAAAAATCTGTTTTTCGGACACTCAAACGAACAGATCCGTCGAAAACCGCATATCGGAAATTTAACCCGATTGCAATACTTTCCTTACCTAGTATAGGTGGAAAGTAAATATATTAACTGAAAATTTTGGATTCAGGAAAGAAACACGCATAAACAAAATACAAATATCACGGTTCAAAAATCCTCTAAACATTTTAAATGCGCCGACGCATATTTTAAATGACTCGTTTATTTCCAAATTGAATGCTAAACACCGTTGAACATTTTCAGAAAAGTCTAAAAATTATATTTTCTATCAGAATTGTAATCTCAAAACCAATATTTTTTATATAATGAAAGGTATAGTGAAACGTAAAACCTCAAATTTTGAGAAAGTTAGCTTTTTGAAGTTTTAGTCGATTGCAATGGTTCATTATTGAAAATAATAATCCAAAATATCAAAACCAATATCAAGAATCATGAGCAAGAATTAAAATTTCCCAGTCTTGCCTTATCCCCCACTTAGAGCTCTCTCGGCTGATTGTAAATAAGTATGAATGTGTTTTTATGTTTTTATTTAATATTGTCTCGTGTTCAGTTTTTTCTGTTTTACTAAATTTTCTTTCGTTTTAATTTTTCTATTGTTTTTCTTATTGTATATATAGTGTGAACGAGTCTCACACATCTCAAATAGTCAATGCCCTCAATTGAGCCTTTTTTTTCTCAGTGAAAAAAGATTAAAAAAAAAAAACAATATCAGGGAAATTCGTAGAAACTTATCATTTGACATCAAATTTGTTAGATCTGTTATTTCATAGTTGCAAAAGTCGTAAAATAATAAAATACAAATTAAATAATACAATAATTTCCACACATCCACAGATTTACGAGGGGAGCTGAATTTTCGAAAAGAAGTAGCTTGGATTACCATTACGCCAAAGGCGCAGCCTATAATTTGTTGTTGTAACGAAGCAAAATAAATGGCGCCCATACGACCTGATTGGCGGTTGTTTGTACCCATGCGATCCTTCCCGCCCTAAATTGCTTGTTTCCTCCTCGCCCTGGGTTTTACTCACGCTTTCGGTATAGCCATCATTAATTTCCAGTATTTTTCACGCCGCGTGGGCTGACGATTGTAAAGGATCAATTGATTGTCCTCGTCGACATTTTTTTTAATAATTCATCCAACTTTCTCCATGATCGTCTATTAAATTAGAACATTTAAAATCATAATTGTTAATAAATTAAAATCAATATTAAAAAAAATAAAATTCTGCGCGATACGCGAAGGATTATAAAAATAATATCTATGAGTCTATCCTCTATGAGGAAAATAATATCCTCCAAGAGCTGGCTTTAGCACCAGAGAGATCTCCTGGAGTCCTGCTTTTCCTTTCAAAGTTGGAGTTCCCTCGCCTGTTTGTAAATAGTATTTATAGGTATTTGTTTTTTGTTTATTTTTATTTTCTTATTTTTAAGTTATTTTATTTTATTTATTGTATGTACTTTTTGATTATTATTTATTTGTGTTCATGTGTGAATGTTATTCTACCACATTATGACTAATGTCCAAGTGACAGAATGTTGTAAATATTCAATAAATAAATAAAAAATCTTCCAGAATATTTTTCGGAGAAGATATCTGAAAGAACGAATCACGAAATAATAATTATAATTATAAATATCCACAATAAATCCTGACAACTCATATTTTCTGACACTGCGCAGTTTAAACTCGTAAATTAAGTAAAATGGAGACATCCTAAAAGCTATCCATAGATTTAGGGAACGACAGAGCTGATAAAATAATACCAGTTCTTACGAGAGTACATTTAATAAAACAGATATAATAATACTTTTTTTAAATTAAATTTTATTAATTTTCCTTCATATATACCTGCTTTTATTGACTTTTGTATTTTTTATATTACTTAATTTCATCAATTTTATTTCTCTATTCATTTAGTTTATTTTTTTTCTTTAAATAAGTTTTTCTTTTTCTATTTATTTTTCTATCTTACCGAATTAATATTTTAATTGTATTATTTTATGAATCGTACGCTGATGACATAAAGGTTTTGCCCTCATACTATCAAAACAATCAAATATTTTACAAAAGAAAAACCAAATAATATAATAAAATAAATAAATTATATCTACTTGTAAATATATGGACTTACTACTCGCAGATAGACGGTATCGGCAAAAAGATCCAATAATGAAAACTTTAAATTAAAATTATGACTAACAACAAAAGCACCTTGGTACGTAACTAACAGAATTCTACATAGTAACCCACACCTTCCAACAGTCGACCAATATATGACGATCTTTTACTAACGAATTTATTGAAATTTAAACAGACATACCTACAGTTAAATAATAGTGGATTAAATTAACCTGCATTTTCAGGATCGCAATACTTTCCTTTACTACATATATTTCATTTAGGTATAGGTAAGTGAAAGTAAAAAGACACTGGATGAAAGATCTCGTTAAACAGCTATAGTAATTGAACCACATGCTACTGTGTTTGTGGACATGTCAATATTTCGTGTATTTGCTACTAATACTATAGTTGAAAGGTGCATATTAACGTTTAAAAAACTATTTTTTATTTAAGTTTTATACTCATCAGTTTAAACATCAAGTGATAAAACAACTGAAAAAGAGATGAGTCCTTTCACACAAGAGGAAAGAGATTATTTTCTGCCCATTAATTTCCGCTGTACAGTTTTTGTTTTGTTTTTCACACGGCTTATCACCGCGCACTCAGTGGAATTTGAGATGGGGAGAGAGAGAGTGAGAGAGGAGAGTAAATCTGCATTTCTCCGTCAGAGAGGAATCAATAGATCTTTAGCATGCATTAATCAATCGATTAGGATTTCACTCTAAACGAATAATACATTTTAATATTAATATTATTTATTATTCTTTTATGGACACATATAATTAACAAATAATACCGGAACATGTGATCCACCTGAATCAGTTTCCAAAAATTACCAATTAAATCCAATTAATATGTATTTTTTTAAGTGAAAACTTCTTAAGGCAAGTCTTGTACTTTGTTTCTGGAGAGTGAATAAGATTGAGCCGTCAGATCTTCAATGTGTAACGCTCGAGTAAAGTCGGCTGGATTCGACTAATTGAAGTGTTTTTTCTTACGGATTAAAATATCTCAAAAATAAAAATCGGGCCTGCATACTGTAAGCGACGGAATCGTTTAGCATTTTATCTTCTGATGGGCTATTATTAAAAAATTGTTTCTTAAAACGAAGCCGGAATATAGAGAAAAAAAGGGGAAAAAATAGTTTCGAAAAACGAATAATAATACATTTTATTGAAAGTATGGATTAAAATATCTCAGAAACTAAAAGAGGAAACAATATTCTCGCCCCGAAGTAAGCGCCTAAGTTTGAAACAAGTTTAGCTAAAAACACTGATTGAATAATTTAAATATACTCCTGAATAATTGAAAAACAACCGTGATTAAACAAATTTCTTTCCAGTTCTCTATATGCAGCTCTATATCATCTTTTGGCCTTACACGTTATCTCTTGTCAATAATTGAGACATTCGTTGTAGTGTAGAAGCTTCCTTATGTATTATATCTACACGCCCATCTTCACCTCCTTCATACCACGAGATAAAATAGAAATATATTTTTCTGTTGGCATCACAGATCATGTAGATTTTTTGATGCCGTAACAAGAATGGTATCCATCTGTTTTTTGGCCTACCACGTCGATTATTGCCTTTTATTGAGGCATTGCTACGCCCGTCTTAACCTCCGTGCTTCCATATCATGGAATATTGATTGACCAGTTTCCGTAAGCTTTATTGGTCTTTCATCTCTATGTGTTAGTAGTACTCTGATAGAGAGCTCTTTTTGCGCTAGTTATTTATGTTCGTCGGTCATTTATTGAGATTATTACAAAGCCGAGATATTTCAATTTTTCTACTCTAGAGAATGATTTTTCTCCTACGCAGATCCTGTTATTGGGGATTCCTGTTATAATATAATAAATTATATTATTATAGAATCATAATTAATGAACTCTGCTTTGAATTAACATATCGATGATTCATTCTTAAAATAATTGAACACGGTGTTATATTCCATTCAATCCCCCCTTCTTGCTTCCAAGAGCTAGCTAACATAACAGATATACATTGCTTGTCAAAAATTGAATTGTCCTCGTAGGTTCGGTGAATGATGGATGTACGGCACACCCCCCTTTCCCCACCATGCAACTTGGCCGACCCCCATTCAGTCCCCCCCCACATACTGGGGTATACACCATTCAGAACAGATCAATCATTCCCCGCAGTGTTTAATAAAACTCACCGGGAGGAGGGGCTTCCCGCTGAGCCCTGAGGGAAATTAATTTACAACGACGCGGTCGGGATGTCCTACGAATTCGATGGATGAGGTATCTACCTTCCGCGGCAGAAATGTAGGGATATAATAAAAACAAAGAGAGACATGTGTATACAGTGAGGGGAGTGGGTAAGTAGAAGGAAATATTAAAAGAGGTAATATTAGACTTCAAGAACTACAAAAAAAGCAGAGATTTAATATGCACTGGGCTGATTTTCCGCAGAAAAAAAGGAAATTTAAATTTTGTGTTTTTTAAGCTCTTAATCTGTATATTAGGCAACGTAAATGCATATAGTATGCATATACATATTAGACAACATATATGCATTGAGTTCTAAGTAAAACCCCTAGCTGAACACACCTCCCTGAAGAAGACCTGCAAATGAAATGCAAGAAGACTTTCCTTTATACATGCATATACATTGTATTATATATAATATATATATGTGTGATTAAGAGCTTTATAATAATGAAAATTACGAAAAGTAAGTTTTTCTGTATTGTTTTGGAGTTTAATCATTTAGTTATAATTGCTCAAGCATTTGAATGGTTGGAGATAAGATAGTAAAGTATCATATATTCTTAAAGAAAATTTAATATTAAACAACTTTCTTATGCATGACTTTTTCGTAATATTAAAATATAAAGAGTTGGCGTGTCGTTGAGGTTAGTGTGTAAGGAAATGTTGCTAACGTACCAAGATGCTTTTGTAATTGTCCTGAATATTTTTGTTTGGAATATTTGAAGTTTGTTTGTGTGAGTCTTTTTAGTTGTTCTAAATATCGAAATAGGTTTTAGTAAGTATTTGAATGTGTTCGATTATTGTCTATGTCTTAGTGTTATTTATCAGTGATTTAGTATTAATCTTTTGTTCATGATATGTGGGCACCATGTCATTCTTTGGTCAAAATACTACCTTATTCAAAAATCGTTATTTAATTCCTCAAAGTTCAAATTATTGTTTCTTCAATAATTGCCATTGATATGATTCGATCCGATTCAGCTGTATGAAATTAAATTAAATACGTCTACTAAAGCAATAAAGAATTTCGTTTAAAAATCATTATATGTTGAAAAAACAACATAAAGCAAATTCATGAAACATAATATAATATAAACAATTTAAATATACGAAGAAAATAAAAAAGTAATATACACCTAAAAAAACAATATATTTAATAATTCCAAGGAAATAAAATATAATTTAATCCAACCATACAGAAACAAATTAAAGAACAATATTCGTTAGTACCAATTAAATTTTAAATTAACAAGTCTGATGATTCAAGTGAAATTATTTTTATTAATAAAACAAAATTCGTTTCTTAATACAGATTCTCTCTTAACTTCGCAGAATGATTTTAATTGCTTAATAAATGTAATAATGCCATATTCTCGAGAATATTATCAAAGAAAGAGGCTAAGTGAATTCCTGGATTTCATGGTAATAGAAGTATTCGAACAATACAAGGAACTCCGTATAGGTAAGGAACTTGCGGCTTCTATGACGACGTATGTGATCTCTGTGACGTAACTGAGCCTTCCAAAGGTTTTTGCACTATATTTATAAATCTAGTGCTGGAATTAAGTATTATTTAACTAACGAAAACTTTAGAATCCAGTTGAATATATAATACACACGTAAGGATATGTGTATTGAGTGGAAAATAAAAATATGAACAGTAAAATATAAAAAAATAAAAAATTGCGACTTCCATTAGCAATGCCTAACTTTACTGCAGTCTCCAATGATAAAAACATTACCTATCTACACAGGCGGATCTACCGGGAGGGGAGAGAGGCTTTTGGTCTGAATCTCCACCTAAAATGGTAAAATATAACCATATTTTACAGGAAAAAAACTTAAAAACTATGTGTTATAGTATTCTTGTTCCAGTAATTACTTTAATAGGACTTCAAGAACCACTTAAACAATATTTCATATAGGGAATTAATTTCTTTTTTTTTCGAATTAATTATATATATATGTATGTATGTGTGTGTATATATATATATATATATATATATATATATATATATATATATATATATATATATATATATATATATAAATCCTGAATCCGCTAGTGCCTATCTATGGTACAGAATAGAATAGAATAGAAAAATAATTTTACTCTGGGACGAAGTCATTTCAGAATAACAAAAAAGTACAGAAATTAAAATTTTACATCTGGCCAGATAAAAACAAACATAACAAATTAAGATAAAGATAGGTCATTAAAGAAAAGAAAAGAAAAAAATATTGGTTATACATACTATATACAAAATAAAATAAAAAAATCGATATAAAAAACTCTTGAAACCATACTAAGATACTTAAAACTATGTACAATGTTAAAATATAAATAAACCCTTTTTGAAAAAATAAAAAATACAGAAAAAATAAATGCATATTTTTCTTAACAGTAAAATCTGTTTCTGTTAAGAAAAAAAAAGAGAAAAAGAAAGTCGAATCTATAATAAGTATTCAGGTCATGAGCTATATGTGAATATGGTCTTATAGATAATATGTAATTTTACATAAAAGGTTAGCTGGTGCCTGACTGTTTTTGGGACAGGAATTGGAATAGGAGGGTTTTGATTGTAGATAAGGATGAAAAATGTCGAATTTTGATAGGAATGGAATTCCAGAAACTAACAGAACTAATTAAGTAAGTATTATTTAAATCGAATTTCGATAGGAAGAGAATTCCAGAAACTAACAGAACGTTCATACATTTTTTGTGGATTAACACGTTTTTATTTGGTTATATTACATTCTATACAAATAAGAATAACTATAACAGTTTAAAAAAAAGTTAATCTATATTAATTTTTTTTCAATAATCTACTTATTGAATAATAATACAATCAGCCACTGCTGGAGGGCTATAAGTATTAGGGCTAAGAGTTCTCATTCAAACAATATATACAAATAATAGAGAAATATAAAAAGTAAATAAATAATACTGATGAAGGAAAAAAGTAAACAAATAACATAAAATAGAAATTTCTAAACACATTCATACTTATATACAATCTATATTAATAAAAACTTAAATGTTCGTTTGTTCAAAACCGCTAATCTCCGAAACTTCTTTACCGATCGCTTTGAAATATTGACATGATGTTTCTATCGCATTCAGGAGTATTTTTATATACATTTAATCACAATCCGGTCTTTCTTTTCGGAATGGCGGCCAAAAAACATGGGTCGCTAAAGACTGTAGCGCCGAAACGGCTGTAACGATTCCTTGAAGTCCTCTTAATTTATGTATATAACATCCTTTCCCGAAAAGAGTATGAAAAAAAACTTACGATTAGTCCAAGACTATATTTGCGAATAAATAAAAAAAATACACATTTTTTATTTATTAAACTTATCATTATTTAAAAGCCTTTTTGATACCCTGCAAATGAAAAAAAAATCACTAAAATTGGACGATTTGGTGCAGAGATATAATACTTTAAACATTTAGTAATTTTTCGTGAGAGATTTAGAGACCGATTGCTTCTTATATAGATAACTATACGTTGCGAATTCTAGAGTTGGAAAACAAGACATAAAATCTCTATATCTTTACTAAGAATGGAACAACAAAGAATATCGCATATTCACAAGTATTGTTACGTAAAATATATTAGAAACATCTTCTTTGCTACTTATTTTTTTATTTAACCAGAATGAGCCACAGCAACGCCTTGTCGGGTACAGATAGTTAGCATTATATTATATTTACAGAAAACATAAATAAATGAAATACAATAATGTTAAAATAATAAACACACAAAGGAATTTTTAGTATGTCATATGACCAGACCCAAAGCTATTATTTTTCGTTATTTAAAAAAATATAGAGACGTTGATAATTTAATTTAATTTAATATAAATGTAAAATTTTATAAAGTAAAAATATAAAAATAAAAAGTGTATAGGATCAAAGTGAATACCAGAAAGACCGACCGTTGGAAAAACTCCAAGAAACTTTTTCTTCTATTCAGGCGCTTAGTAAGGTTATTAGGAATGTTTAGGGGAGTCTGAATTCCTTTGTATGAGTGCGAGGTTTATTTTAGAAAGATGAAAATATATTTATTACTAAATATAAACGATGCAGACATAATTCAAATGGAATCTTGTTTCAAGAGACTAAGAGGTTTTATTCTATTACGCCTTTTATAAAATACTATTCCAGTACACTGAAGTTTAAAATTTTATCCCGTCGTTTCAGTATACAAATAATTCAGCCATTAAATAACGGAGTAAGAACTAGAAAATTATTCTAAGACTTGAATAAATAATCTACTTGTAGTGGTTTAGGACTTAGAGGCGTAAAACACTGAGCTCATCAACGCCTATCTATTCTTTAATTCTATTACCTCAATTCTAAATTATTTTTAAAAAATAAAATAAAAAAATTAGATTTTGTTTAACAAATCAAAGACTTAAAAAAAAAATTATTACCGATCTTACTTTAACTTCATCATTATTTAAAATATCTGATAGTTTTGGTATGAGTCCTAATTTCGCTAAGGTTGATACGTTCAATTATTCACTACAGTCAACCATCAACCCACAATTATAATATTATCTACGCTTACTAGTACAGCAGCCCTGATGAAGGCCTGAACTTCGAGCCGAAACGTCGGCGAATGTGAAAGTAAATACAATTATTTATTTTTACTATTTTATTTTGACTGATCACCTTATTCACTACAGTCAATCATCAATCCACAATCATTCTAGTAAGCGCTCAAGACCTATTTGTTCGGTACAGAAAGCGCTTGGTGGTTTGTAGTTATTTTAATTCCAACGAGTATAGAAGCCATACCTGAATGTTTCATTCTATATACAAGAATATAAATCGAAATTATTTCTAGGTTATCCGAAGATTAATAAACCATAAAAACAAACACACTTTCTAACTAAATTTCTTTGAACAACATGATTTTTAGGCCAACATGGACGTATGCAACTCAGATGTGGAGGTTCAGGCAAAAAAATCACGCTTACAGGCTATTCAAATCTCTCAATTTTTTCGACAAATTACTCATTGTCCTTATTGGACATCCTAATCCTCTTGTACAGACATTACTAACAGACACAGGACCTCAAAATTCGACACAAAAGACTTAAAGACTGAAGCAGGCTCTGCCACATCTCAACTTCATGTTAAGAATAAAAGTAAATATTTTTAATAAATGAATTTATATTATTAAATATTATCCCAAGAGTAATTCTTCTCAATTTTATCTTATTAATAGATTTTTAGTTTTTTGAAGGCCATTATAATTAACAATATTTTAATATTTAATACCAAAACATCTCAGAATCCCCCAAAATAGATTTTTTTTTTTCTCATTGGTTCATAATTGTTTATGCAATCTTTTTAAATTATAACCCATACATACTTGGAATCCTTATACTTAAATGAAACGATAATCCTTCGAAGTTTCCGACTACTTTGGCAATTACTAGATAAATGCTTTAAACTTTCAATAAATTATAGAAGACATTTGCACTCATGGATTTGAGCCATTGATACAACTAATTTCTCTCGTATCCAACCTCTATAATCCAAATCCTTCGTAAAATCAACCATTACGACCGGATCAACCAATCCAGAAACCTAACCTTTCTGAATAAACTTCAGAACCATCCCAATCCTTTTGTTTCTAGCCTTGCTACCACTTCGATTCCTGATAACCCTCTTAAGTATTTGAAAAGAAGATGGTATCGGGATATCCTTACTTAGAAATTTTTTAGTGTGCTACCAAAAGATAGTTTCTCTACAAGTCTTTTCAAGTTGTTACATCTCCCTTTGTTACCGTTTACTAGATCTATTTTTATTTAATAAAGTTGTCAATTTTATAAATATATATATATATGTATAAAAATATATTCCAAAGTAATTACCAATTATAGAAAGAAAAAAAAAGCTCAAATTATTAATACTCTACAGCATGGTAACATACTAACTGTTGACTATCTTGGGAGTTGCTGGGAGCAGTTACAAGAAGTTACCAGTTACAAGAAGCGTGATTAAGGAGCCGGAACCCCCCTCAGGGGGGTTACTAGCGAAGGAATAAAGTAGGATAATTACCTGAGGGATTTGTCATCGTAATTAGGTGATAAATAACCGGTACTTTACCGCAGTCTAACTTACTACTACCTCTACAGTCTGCGACCAATTTTACACAATTTATGCCTCTAGGTACTGGGTATATTTGGATAACTTATTTTAATAATAATTTAGTTTTACTATAAGGGAAATACGTGTATCTTGGGGCACTCTAAGACTAAGAAATTCCACTAAGGGAAATTCGGAATTTGTGGAAAAATTGAGTAAAATTTTATTTAAAAAGTGACAAAACACTTTGCAGCTGATTTTGATGGTAAATTAATACAATTTCAAAATATGCCTTTTATGAGAATAAATCCTTGAAGAAGCGCCAACATGTTCCTATTGCGGGTGTATTTTAACAGTGCTTCACATACTAACGGAGTATACGGCTCACGACTCCAACAGATTCTCCACAGAAATAGAATGTTGAGGCAGGACTTCTTCTTCTTGAAATTCTTAAAAACTATCGACATTTATAATAAATTTTAGAACAACTTCAAGTGACTAAGGAGACTTCGGTGTAAATGACTCCAGTGGTCGAAACACTCAAACAAATAAATAAATTCTTGATTCAAGATTTTTACTGAAGAAGTTTAAAACTATTATTTATTGACTGCAAGCGTAATATATTGTCGTCTTTCAACAATGGCATTCAAAAGCCCAATGCCTCAGGTTTGAATCCCGGCTCATGGAAGAAAAATTATTTATTCTGTTTATCAGCTGAGGGTGACCTTTGGATCAGGAGAACCTCCTTGGGGCACACCCAGCCTCTTATGGTAAGTGGGTGCCCTTAATTAAATGATTAATGAAGAGGGAAAACCTAGCGATTGAGCGTGATCTCAGTCAAATCACCTTCTAAGGACTAGATCACTAATCACTAAGGAACAGTACTTTCCCTAAATAATAGTGAACCCATGACCCTTCATGGGTTATAGTGATAAAGATTTATTTTTTATTTCTTATATGTACTGTCTTTACAATCAAGAATATCAATGTTTTTTTATAAAGTGGCTAATACTTATATTAGATATTTATTATTATTTCATATTTATTAAATCTTCATTATTTATTATTTAGTATCATGTTAGGTGTATTCTAAGATACTGAGGCCCTATCGTACGTGAGTACCCTGGGACCTCCTCAGTATTCTATTCCGCCCTCAGAGGGCAGTGCGGCTAGCAGGGATTGCCAATGTCCGCTTCAATATTCATGCCCTATAATGCCTGTTAATTTAGTATTACTGATTGTCCTTGCACCACTGTGAGCTAGTTCCAACTGCTTGTGAAACAGCTAGCTCAACCATGTTGTATTTAGCTCTTTATAAGAACAATGTTTATATATATATATATAAACACGTGAATGTATGTATGTATAGTTGGATTTACAAACCTTGTAATATTTTGCCACCTTAAACAGGCTTTTTCATCACTGCCTGTCATGGGCTATTGATTCTCAGTTATTTAAGGTATCTTTTTTTTTTATTATATCTATCCATCTCGTTAATGGGCTTCTACATGTACTCTTGCCTACTACTGACATACATTAATTGTTGTATAAAGGCTTCCAGATGGATTAGGTTGGCTTATAAATCCTTTCGGTTTTTCTGTTTATTTTTATGTCACTATGATAAGCTTTTTATCTGATGAATTAATACTTAAGGTGGATTTTTTATACTGTTTATAATATGTCAACAACTATATGTGTTAACTCTTGTTGAAACTATCTTAGTATTGCACTGTGAATATGGAAGAAAATATTCATTATCGCTATATTGTGTTGTATTAAATGAGCAGCTCATAGAAAAATTTTCAGTGTCTATGGGATGATGCCTGAACCAAAGGCACCTGTCAAAATTGGTTTGCAAAATTTCATTTAGGAAATTTTGAAATCAATGATGCTCATCAGTCTGATCGCCCACATGAAATTGAAATGAGCAATGTTAAGGGCAATTGTTGATCAAAATCCCACCCAATCAGTGCGAGAGATTGGTATGGCTCTAAATGTGTCGCACACAAGCGTAGAAAACCATTTTCACAAGCTCGGCTATGTTTCGAGGATTAATGTTGGGATCCCTTCAATACGACTTTAGCTATCTACTAGAAATTGAGCAGGAACAAGCATTTTTGTTTATTTCTTGCTTATCTTGGCATTAAATCAAAACAACCATTCATACGGCTTTGAAGGTCAATAATTCAGATTTTTAACGGATATATTTACATCGAATTTGGAGAACATCAAGAATGAATGATCAGAAGGGTGCTGTGTTCCACCAAGACAACGCTAGGTCCCACACTTCATTTGTCATTCGCAATAAATTATTTAGGCCTGGATGGAACCTTTCGTCCCACCCTCCCTATTCACCAGACCTAACTCCAAGTGACTACCACTTATTCCAGTCTCTGCAGAACTCCATGAATGGAAAGAAATTCCAGAAGAAAGAGGACAACAAAAACCACTTGGATCAGATTTTTTAACTATAAACTCCAGACATTTTATGAACGTGGCGTTATGCGGTTAGTGTGAAGATGGGTAAAAGTCATATTAAATAATTGTCAATATATTGTAGATTAAAATAATTTTTTTGTCGATAATACATTGACTGAAAAACCGAAAGGACTTATTGGTAATTTTTTTTGGAGAAGTGCAGCAAGAAAATCCAGAAGGGAAACAATGATAAATACAAGAATTCTGTAAATGATGGAAACAAACATTATAGCAAATATTGAAAAGAAAAGGTTACGCTAGTTTGGATATGTGAAAACAATGACACCTGAAAGATTGTCAAAGATATATATGGAGCTGGAAGTAGTAGGGAGAAGGAAAAGAGGAAGACCAAGGGTAAAATGGAAAGACGCAGTGAAAGAAAGCCTGGCGAGTCACCACATCATAGAAGAACAAGTCTTAGATAGAGAAGAATGGAAAAACATCTTAAAGGATATTTTGGTCAAGGACAACCACAGTAGTGTAAAAGTCCTTAATAAAAATATAATAATAATAAATCACTTTTTAAAAAAATCATTTTTAAAAATCATAAATGATCCAAGAACAATTACTACACTTGTATCTTAGGTCACTGTATATTGTACCTTGGAGAATATTTTTTGTAATAGGAATTATAATTATTATTCAATAATAAATATCACTTATCTATGCTGGTAAGCTAAATTGCCTTACCAGTGAGCTAACAATTCAATGCAATCATGAAATAAATTTTACGAACTAGCAATCTGTTTATCTATCTTATATAGTTATCTAATGGGAGCGATCTCGCTGAGATATACCAGTTACTTATATTGTAGATTATCATAGTTTTATGTTTTGATATCGGGATTCGTCACTATTCCATTAAAGCCCCATTATTATGATAAATAATTATCAAAATATTGATACCTTAGCAGTACACACGGATGACGCAAGAGTCTCAAAGACCGTGCTGTAATGCTATATTTTAAAATTATCAAATATAAAAAATAAAAAATAAATCTTTCAATAAATTCTGGATTTTATCAGAGTTCGGGGAGCGAAAATATATTCTCCTTAGTAATTTATACTGACATATAAATCTAGAAATCGAATAGTTATCTAAAGAAAATAAATCTATCGGAAGAAATGTTAGTGAAAAGGAAAGTACTCGAACAGTGACAGCGGGAACAGGAACTTCATTATACAGAGAGTAACTAAAGGATTGACTCCATTCGAGATAGGAACGGTTCCAATCAGTTAACCTGAGTTACTGCCGCTATTTCCAAGAGAATTCCATGCAAGGGTTTGTCGTTATATACCCAACTAACCAGCCTGTAGTTTATTGTATAGTTATCTATTAAATTACTTTTAACCTAGTATATCCAGATTGTATTAATACAAAACACGAAACACATAGTATGAATATAAATATATATATATATATATATATATATATATATATATATAAATGTTACATCCCTACTGTTAGTGCAAAAGATCTTACGTAAAAAAATTAGTTTTTTTTTACAACATTTAAGTTTAACATAAAAACTAATTATTTCTTAATGATTAATTAGTATAATTTCAGATTTAATTTTCTCTACTATTTTCCATAGTAGGAGACTACTTATTGTAATTACAGACTATAAAATGTCACCTTTAATGATATAATTAAGAATAGAATAAACATATAATTTTTTTATATACAAACTTTTTCACTAAAGGTTGCGACATATAGTAAAAATATATTATGGGTGATAAATATTCAGGCCCTAATCATTATAAAGTTTATATTAGTACCGACGTTTCAACCCAAATATGTTGGTCAAATATGTAGAACAGTCGTTTTTGCAAATGGTTTTGGGTGTCCTCTTCCATTTGAAATTTCTTTAAATTCATAGAGTTCTAAGTGGAGAGCTAAGTGGTAGTCACTTAGAGCTAGGTCTGGTGAATAGGGAGGGTGGGACTAAAGGTCCTATCCAAGACTCAATAATTTATTGCGAGTGACCAATGAGGATTTTCACTATATCCGTTGGAAAGCTGAATAATTGGTTATGAATGGTTTTTTGAGTCAATGCCTACATAAGGAATAAGTAAGTAAAACTCCTTATAGGTTTTTATTTTTTATCTCCATTTTTAGTTTGTTTACAAAGGTGGTATTAATGTCATGTTGTGTAGTTTATGTGGCCCTAAATTCCTGCTATATTTCTAGTAGATATTCTAAAGCCGTATTGAACTTATAACAATTTTTTTTATTAAAAATAAAATCATGTGAGGGATCCAAACATTAAGCCTGGAAACATAGCCGAGCTTCTGTAAATGGTTTTCTACGCTTGTGTGCGACACACTTAGGGCCACAAAAATCTCTTGTACTGATTGAGTGAGATTTCGATCAACAATGGCCTCAACATTGCTCATTTCAATTTCATGTAGGCGATCAGACCGTTGAGCATCATTGATGTCAAACCAATTTTTACAGGTACGTTCGGTTAAGACATCATCCTCATAAACAATGCAAATTTTTCTATAACCTTATGTAGCACGCTTACCTTTTTTAAAACAATACAACAAAATATGCCCATAATGACAGATATTTTGTTCCATATTCACAGTGCAATAGCAAACACAATACTAAGATAGTTTCAACAAGAGTCAAAAGATATATTCGATGACATATTACAAACAGGATAAACAACCCACCTTAGTAATTAATTCATCAGATAAGAAGTGTATTATACTGACATAAATATAAACAAAAACACCGAAAAGACTTATTTGCCAACCCAATGTAATATAATACTAGAATATTCTCACTGAAGAATTTACAGAAACATATTGTTGGATCCATGTTAAATACCCGAATGTGAACCTCTCCAGCGTTGCGCATTCGTTACGTTAACCTGGTGTGGACGATATGACAAAAGAATAAGGAAATTCAAAGAACCATCACTTTGAGTACTGTGATAAAATGCAACACAAATTTTATAAACAACCTTTTCTCGATTTAATGTTCTCAAACTTGGTTGATAACACTTGAAAAATAAACTCCACTAAGTAAACTACATTCAATATTCATTAAACGACTTTATCCCATTAAGTTTCATAACTCAGTTTTTACACGATGCTGAAAAAGAATGTTCTCCGCTTTAAAAAGTAGCCTGAACTGTAACTTGCCAAACTTTAAGCAATAACATTTTACAAGCTTAACATTTTCTGCTTTAGACTTTCCTATAGCTTTGCTACTCCGGTAGCGTTTGTAATCATATCCTGGTCATTTTGTTAATGAAATGAATTTGGGTATGTATTAATCACGTTTACGAATATATAAAGTGTATATAGTATATATATATATATTTATATGTATATATATATATATATATATATATATATATACCGTAAGTAGATTACTTCAACAATTAACTGTTGCAAAGCTTTAATTTCCTTTTTTTCCATTATCTGGGGTGTATTATAATAAAAATACACTTATTATTTATTTAAAAAAATTAAAAATAATTATATCAATGTGTTTAGAAGTTTTCATTTTATTTTATTTTCTTCTTATTTATTTACTTTTTTTATCAGCATTATTTATTTAGTTTCCAATTTATTTATTTTAGGGCAATTTTATACCAATTTTTAATTTGGTCAACTTAATGACTACATTATCTTATTACAACGTTTCGGCTCGTCGAGCTATATTCAAGTCTAAAAGAATTTTTTTCTAATTTCCAATTGAAATGAAATAATTGTTGAAGCAGCTCTTAATCAGTATATAAGAGAATTTATTATATAGGCCAATCTATACACATGTATGCTGTCTTATATATAGATTAACAGCTGTTTAATAACTAAAATTGCGAAAAGTATGTTTTTCTGTATAGTTTCGAAGTTTAATCATTAAGTTATAATTGCTCTAGCCTTTGATATATATTCTTAAAGAAAATTTATTCAAGAAAAGTTCCAAGAAACTTATAATCATATCTAAAATTTTTTACATATTTCAAAATATAAAGATTTGTTGTACATAATTACCCATCATGTACCTGTCCATTTCACTAATGCTAATTACATTCGTCTACTCATAATAAAATGTTTTATTCTTGTCATGTCCACCTTTAACTATTTCATCATATCATTATTACACAATTACTTTTTATTAAACAATTCATATATGTTAAAATTACCTTATCATGTGCCAACCCACATGTAGTCGGTGTCATTTTTATTAAATGATTAGTTATTATTACAGGAATAGAAGACCATTTCTATACACATATGCAATGTTTCTCAATGTTATACGCGAAATTATTTTAAGCAATATTAGCTATTCATTTCAAATTTTTATTTTTTCAATTGAACTTTTCTTGAAAAAATTGAATAAATTTTCTTTAAGAATATATACCAAAGGCTATAGCAATTATAACTTAATGATTAAACTTCGAAACTATACAGAAAAAGTTACTTTTCGCAATTTTAGTTATTACACAGCTTTATAATCTTTATATAAGACAGCATACATGTGTATAGATTGGCCTATATAATAAACTCTCTTATATACTGATTAAGAGCTGTTACAACAATTATTTCATTTCAATTGGAAATTGGAAAAAAAAATTCATTTAGACTTGAAAATGGCTAGACGAGCCGAAACGTTGTAATAAGATGTTGTAGTCATTAAGTTGATAAAATTAAAAATTGGTGTAAAGTGGCTTTGAATAAATAAATTGGAAGATAAATATTATGCACCAAAATAGAAAAGAGAAATATTGAGAATATTATTTATTTACTTTTTTTAATATCTGTAGTTGTTTCTCTATTACAGCCCTTGTATTATACGATACTTATAGCCCTACAAAAGTTGCTGATTGTGTTATTATTCAATAAATAAATGGATATATTAAAAAGTTTCTGTCTATATTATCTTAAGTTTCCAAGAGATCATATTCTTCTTCATTTTCAATAAATTTTTAGTTTATCTGAGACAAAATACAAAAGCAATATTTTTCTAGCCACATCCTCCGGGTTTGGTGCCATTTTCTCATAATTTAACATATGTCTATTTTAGGCCATACGTCACTAAAAAAACACATTTTAAAGTAGATAATACTGAAAAACATAAGCATAACAAAGAAAATCCTGATCTACAATTTCAGAATGAGAAAAATAAGAATATTAACGCAGACCCCAACCCCAAAAAATACTTTTCGGTCACTTATATTAGAGGTTTAACTGATAAAATTGAAAAAAAAACTTTTAAAAAATATGATATAAATGAAATCAGATTTGGGAAAAACCTATTAATAAATTAGATAAATTATATAGTAGAACTAAGGATATTATTCCAAAAGAAAAACTAACTAATATTGTTTATAAAATACGATGCGAGGATTGTGAAAATAAAGCATATTGCGGACAAACCTCACAATGGTTTGAACGTAGGATACAGCAACATAGACAAAATTGCAGGTCTAAAACGAAAAAATCAAAATTAGCCACAGGATTATCGCAGCATACCACAAAAAATGGACATAAATTTGATTTCGGTACTGCTTCCGTGTTGCATAGAGAACAAAATATTGGGAAACGTAGAATCATTGAATCCATTTTTATCACTAAAAATCTAAAACATTCAGTGAATCAACAGACAGATGTTGATAATTTAAACACGTTTTATGCTAGCACAATTGACAAAATTAATATATAACATACTGATATAAAACAGCTGATCACTAACTCCTCCTTCCCACTCCTTATGTAAGTAAATCCAGTCCTGTATGAATGCCCTATTGAAGAACAATACTTTCTTGATACCGTCTGCAAATAGAGGTATATAAATCGAAAATTAAAAATTTTTTAAATTAATTATAGCAGTCTATTTTTAATTTATTAATTATATATTACAATTTTTAGGAACGGAAAACGACATTCTTTGAAATAAAAGAATGAATTAGGACGAATCATATCGTAATGACAAATTTTAAAAATTTTATGGAGCGGTGCATGGTAGGTGGATGATACAAGTTTATTGTCTGAGGCTGTACTTGAATGGTAAAAAATAAATTAAAATTAGTTTTGCAGGTTCTTGAAAATGGCTCCTGAAGCCGTAACGTAGAATAAAACATACAGGAAATAAAAAAACTGTGTTTTTTTGGTGACCTATGGCCTAAAATAGACATATGTTAAAATAAGCAATATTTTATTTTTTACGGTAAAGGGAAATATTTTACACTATAGTGCAGATATTTTAAAATATTACAAACGTTATGTTATAATGAGTCTATTTTTCGATGAAGGCAGGCTATCTGCCTCTTATCTCGACTCCTTCAGAGGACTGATAAGAGAGATAAACTGCCTGTGGAATTAGTAACCGTAATCGTCAAACAAATATTTAATCATCTAACAAAACAGAGCAAGGTTCCCACATCTTTATATAACCTGTAAAATATAATATCGAAATAATGGATATTTATAACTAGATGATACTGTAAGCTAAATCTTTATAATCTAACCATACTTTTTATGTTCTTTGAAATTGTTGTAACAAAGGACAATCAGCCATGAATGCATTGAGCTTTACCAGTTACGTAAATTACGTTATGTATGTTTTAATAAAGCAATTAGATCATTGATGGAGATTATGGCATTTTTTTTTCAATCTCAAAGGATGAACTAGATGATCGAGGCGCTTGTTATATGTAATCAAATTTAAGCAACATCGAGCGTGATAAGTACGTCGATGGGTATGTGAGGTTCGTCAAACTACTGGAGGAAACTTACACCAACAGGGATTAAGAGTATTTTAATAGCAAATCACGCTGTAGTCTTCCATATTGTAAACAGCTTCCCATAGATTTGGTCTAAGGACGGTCTGTTAAAGAGAAAGAAATAGATTATCGTGCGTTTGCTGATTCTGAGCAGCCACAATTCATGGATCTAGACCGATTTGTCACTGTCCTTGAACCCTAGGAAACCGGTAAAAAGGACATTGCCAGATTGGCACCTATAGGATCTATATATTTATTTATTATTTGTTTCTTTTATAAACTTGAAATGTATTCCTTGAACAAAAATAATAATAATTAGAATATATATATATATATATATATATATATATTATATATATATATATATATATATATATAATATATATATATATATATATATATATATGTGAAGAAAGATTCTGAGAATAATATACGGGCCGAGAACGGGATGAGGTGGGGGAAGAATACCGGTTAAAAAAGAACGATGAACAGAATAAAAACTTCGAATCATCGATAAGAAAATGGAGATTAAAATTTTTCAGACATATGAAGAGAATGGATAAGAATATGTTAACGAATATTCGATAAACTAGAGGAACTGAAGAACGTAAATGGTATGCGAAACAAATAAAAGAAGTGAAAAAAATGGTACAATCAATCAATGAGGAACCATGATATAGATAAAGTTGGGAAACTAGTGAAAAATATAAAGGTTCTTTTAGCGGAAAAAAATGGACAAAGGAAAGAAACAGGAAGATGGGAGAAAAAATGAAAAGAATATGGGTAGAAATGAATAAGACTTAGAAGTATATAAACAAATATATGCAAAAATATATTCTTATGATTTAACATTTTTATAGACCTTGTTATTTCAACTGATAACGACTTTTTATCACATTTTTTTTTCACGGTCATTGTTATTTACAAAACACCTAAAATAATATATTACTTATTGTTTTTGAACGAGTAAAAAATTTTGCCAAACTCTTTTTGTATTCATTCTTTATTCTTTTAACACAATTACACCCGAATTTTGAAAAAAAAAAAAAAAAATCTAGGTTGAATAATTTTTTCAGATTATTAGTGTTAGAATTGGAATAGTTTTCAAGTTTTATCTCAATATCTTACCAAATTTAATCGAAAGTATTGCGATCGTGAAAGTTTTTGAATCTGAGTTTTGAACGGAAATATACATTTTGAGGTCCCTTTAGTCCAAATAACCAAGTCAAGCAAAATGGTCTGTGTATTTAATTATTTAATTCTTTCGGAACTATCGGATCCTGCGTTTTTAAGCCCAAAACGTAATATTTTCCAGATAACGCAAGGCATAGGGTTCGCATTCAAACAACCTTACGTTAATTGTAGTACTGTCATTGAATACATGTCTCATTTCGTTGACTTTGAGGGCCACTATGATCGAGAGAGGAGGAGTTTATATTATTTATCGATGGTGTTTTTGATCGGCAAGCCATATCATCGTTAATTTTTCACCAAATCCTCAAGATTGAACCACCAATTTCGAAGGCTTTCTTCTCCTTCAAGCGGGCAAAATAGTCCAATCCCCCCGAAAATTCAGGCAAATAAGTTATGAAAGAAAACAAACTTTATTTGCGAATAACTAAATAATTACACATTTTTCCCTTGGTTATGCCCATGATTATATAAAATATTACTAAATTCCCTACAAAAGAAAAAAAAAATCATCGATTTCGGACAATTTTTAGCTAAGATACAGCTCGAAATTTGTAAACATGTTGGTTCCAATGAAGATTTAAATTAATTTTTGTTTCATTTGTCGATTATATTTATTGATAAAGTAACAATTGATTTCTTTAAGTTTTGATGTGTTGTATTTTATAACAATATGCTTTGCGAACTTTCAGCACTTGTCTATCAGTATTATATAAAAGCAACATGGTTAACTTATTTTGCGATCAATATAATCTTTTTGATTTCACTGCAACCGTCTATTCATTTATAGGGATTTATCCCACTGACATATTAGGCAGGCCGCATCGGCATTGACATGCAATTCATTTAGCTAACACGGCCTGGACGGGTTCCATAACAAGGCGCAACTGCCAGGCCGCAACATGTTGCATAGGCCGCACAAAGGGGCCAATATAAATCGCGTTAGTTCCGGAGGAAGCCGCCCGGAGCATCCTCTAAATCACGGGGTCCACGGACCTAATCCATTTAGTAATTACTTTATCTCTTACGCCATATTGCACGCCGCCCTCTCTAATCCTTTCGAGATTTTAAAATCCCTCGTGTAATTTCATGTATTTTTTTTTATTTTTGTTTTGTTTTTTTAAGTAGCTACGTGAGTGGGGAGCATATGGACCAGCACGTGCATAATGTAAAGAACAGACGACGTGGAAAATGGGGGAGGGGAGGGTGGTCAGCAAGTCAGAAATGTGGCTTATTTTATTCTCTTCAAACATTGAACATATCGTCGGTAACCATGCTAAAGTAACCAAAGTGAATCTGCCCAATATAAACTTTTGATTATCATTATTCGTTACATCAATATGTATATATCGTCGGTACCATGATGTTAAAGTAACGAATCTGTTACGTTAGGAAAGTTCACATTGTTAATTAACATTATGGTGCCGACGATATGTATGAAAGCTATAAAATATTAGTAAAAATGATATTACTGTATCCGGTCCATTCAGATTCGACATGTTACAGTAAGGTGGGCTTTATAAAGTGCCATGTGATTTTTCATATTCGTTACCTTAGTAACGATATGATATAAAATAATAAAATTACAAAAAAAAAAAGCTTCAAATTATTACACAATGGTTTATTATTTCCTCTAAACTAATATTAACTTCCAGGTAATATAAACAAAAATAAATACAATGTCGTTCCTATTATTGGCCTAAATATTTTTTTTCATGATTAGTAATTAGCTATGAAATAACATTCCATCAGTTACACTTTCAAAAATCAAAAACCAAAACAAAGAATATAACCGTTGTTGTAGAAAATATGAAAAATATCTTGAACATCATATCTTTGCTTCGAATTGTCCGAGTTTGACCATTTTATTTTAGGAAAATTCGTTAACTTTTTTATTCGAGTAACTATTTTGAGTTTTACAACCCCTCGTAACTTTTTTTACAGCTTCTTTTCGTTGAAGTATGTTACGTAGATGGACTTTTCGAGAGTTTCGAAAGAGAAGACTTGAGCCAAGTTTCATTGAAATTGGTACAATCATTTAGGCGCTGCAGTCTATACCAACACTCGGTTTTTAGCCACCATCTTGAAAGGAAAGGGCGGATAGTGATTTCGATGTAGGAGGACCATCCTTGGGTGACCTGTGGCTTTGATTAATAATTTAAAAAAAAATATCCAGTGGAGATACGATGTGCCTCTGAGTCATGAACTCATGTCACTTATCGTCAGTGTTGCCTAAAATCGGTCTTGGTCTTGCACTTCGCCAAGATTTTCTCGGGTACTACTGAACCGATGTTGTTGCATCTTTTTTTATTTTGTAGGATTTTGACTTCTGATACCTGCGAAACAAATTGGGTGTTCCATACACAATAGCAACTGCGCAATAAATTAAAAACGTGGTTTTCTATAGACTGTAGAACGAAAACGGCTCAAACGACCTTCATGAAAATTTCCTATAATGTTCTAGTAATTGTCTTCTTTATTTTCGTACATAAACTAAATTCCTGAAAAAATCAGGAAAAAAGTTATAACGAAAAGAAAAATATTTTGGGGCCTAACTAGCTAAGTTTATATTCTATGGTAAAACTTTTGAAAGATAATAAAATTCCCTACAAAGTATTTAACTATATTCATTTCGGACAACTATTAACGAAGTCATAGCAATTGAATTTCCAATGTAAGATTATGGGTTCATATCCTGGTGTCAAAAAGGGAAGGGGTGAATGAGAGAAAAAAGATAACTAAGTGAAAGTCAGAAAATCTGTTGCCCGCATCACACAAGCTTCACTATTTCAGCTAGTTTTAACAGGAATTATTGTTTGACAAAATTAGCCTAGATCAAAATTTTTGATCAGCAATATTAGAGAGTATTGAAATTTTTACACTGATCTACCTTAAGCCGGTTTACATTGCTTTAGTTTATCAAATAAATCGTACTCAAATCTTTTCTTTCAACAATTTTCAGGAAAATAAATCTAATTCAATTTTTTTTTTTTTTTTTTTGGTTCTTGATGGACATATGTAAAGATCTAAAATACTTTTCTGAAATAGATAGCTAATGCATGTGAGTGGACCACACCAGATTTTTTTAAAAATATAAATGTTGTAAATATTTTTAAAATGCTATTAAATTTTTTCTCACTCGTATATCAGGGATTGGCAAAAAATACTATAAAGACTGACTACTTTTACGGCCCACAAGACTGACTACTTCCCCGATCAGCACCACTCGAATTCTCCTCATAATATAATAACTGTTATTTATTAATAGATGTTTTGTATGTAGTTTATGAACTGTTTAGCTTAAGAGGTTATGCTATACTATTTTAAATATTCTTCATCATTTAGAGGGTGCCCTGTATGGACAGGTGAAATTTAAACAAAAAAAAATTACAAATTAAGCCCAAATCACAATTAGAAGAACTAGGGTTTCCAAATGTGATTGAGTATAATTAAGAAGTAAAAAAAAAAAACATGGATCAGCTACGCCGTCCCATTTGGCTCCTGTTAAATGAACTAATGGGATTTCTATGTTTGGTAAATTTGGCGAAATGAGCCTTCCCAATCCGAGATTAGGACCAAACTGGATGAAACTGGACTAAACCGGATGAAAAAACAAATCTCTTTATCCGATATCGCTGAAGGGAGCTGCCCACCCGAACCTCTCCCCAATTGATCCCGACTGCCTATACGTTCCTCTTATTGTCCAATTATTTTCGACGTTGGGAAAATTAGCTTGGGACAATATAATTCGGACGAGAGGATTATGCCCCACTTTAGTACTCTCTATACTAACTCGATTAGGGGGGTGGAGAGGTGCTATCGATAGGTTTGATTTTTAGGTCCATTAATTTCTTTCTTTTTCATTCTAATAATCGATATTGGTATTGATCGATTCACTGCTGAGTAATGGTTCCTTCTACAGCCTCATTTTCTAGATAAAAACTGTAGCAGGCTCTTCCATCGTCAAAACCAGGGTACTCCAAACTATGGCTAGATAAACTTTATGTGATTACATGGTTCAATTTTTAAAACTATTTTAGTCTGTGTTAAGACCCATTAATAATTAATATCCGCCTGAAGCTTCGTAAATATTTTCATTTCATAGTAACCTCGAAATATTTTATTTACGAAAATTCTCGAAATTGGGGCGTTTTCAATCTGGAGTTCGGCAAACATTGTCTATTTAATTGGGCACTAAAAACTCGTAAATACCCATTTTCTTTCCACTTTAATCGTAAGATAAATTGAGCATAAAGTCCAGAAAATAGGTGGCCTTCAAAAATATAGAGTCGTTTACCTACACCTCCAAATTACAAGGTTATATAGGCCTAATGGCTCAATATTTTTGAATGCCACTTTTTCTCGACTTTGTGCTCAAATTAACTTACGATTAAAGGGAAAAAGCAAATGGGTATTTACGAGTTTTTAGTACCTAATTAAATAAACTAAGTTTGCCGACCTCCAGATTGAAAACGCTCCAATTCTCAGAATTTTCATAAATAAAATATTTGTAGGTGCTACGATGAATGAGATGCAGCTATTTACGAAGTTTTAGCCGGATGTTAATAATTTGATAAAAAGTGGTCTGTAACTCGGACTCCTTAATTGTGACAGATTGTAATATACCTAAATAAATATGTTTCGAAAAAAAATAGTTAGTAAAAGGCTATGAATACCATTTGTTTTCCACTGGAATCATAAGATATATGATGATCAAAAACTGTTAAAAAAAATGTGGCCTTCAAAAATATTTGGCATAGATGGTAAGCAATATTTTTGAAGGCCACGTTTATTTTCGAATTTTTGCTCAAATTATCTTACGATTCAAGTTGAGAGAAAATGGGTATTTACAATCTTTTAGTACCAAATTAAATAGACATAGTTTGCCGATCTTCAGATCGAAAACACCCGATTCCGTAAAATCCGAGAATTTCCGCAAATAAAATAGTTGTGGATTACGATGAGATGAAGCAATTCATGAAGTTACAGGAAGAAGTCAATGATATGACTAAAAGGGGGCTGGCTGGCTCTAAAAGGAAAAACAAACACCCAAGGATTTGTTTTCAGTGGATGTCACTCAGGATTTCATTTAAGGTGTTCCATTTAAGCCACTTGTACACTAGAATCCTAGATTTGAAATTGTGTGAAGTCAAATCTGTATACAACTTATTACCCGAATAAGCGACACGCGGATTGTCCACTAAAAGCTGTATAACGATTTTTCGAGAGAATGTAAAACTATTCTGTCATCAAACTATGATAACTGATCATAGTGTCCAACACAATTGTTGATTGACAAAACATTAAGAATGTGATTAGCTCGAGTTCCTTCTGATGATAATGTAACTAAAATACAAAACGAAAAAAATCAAAAGTACCTGGAGGTGTATGAGGAATTAAGGCAACTATAATTGCTAATGGAAGTATAAGCTTTACCGATTGTAATATAGAGCAATGGTTTGATTCCCGATAAAACTATTCAATTGATGAATACACTTGAAATTACCTTAGGAAGGAAATCGAAGAAGCAGTGGTGCTAGGAACCACTAGGATCCTCAGATTTTTTTTTTCAATTTAATTATCCTTAATATTAATTAATTAATCCTTATCAACTAATTAATTAATCATAATACCTGGGTTGGAGAATTTTTACGGCATAAAACCGAGGAGGGAAATAATAATAATATGAAAACAAATTTAATTAAATTGAAAGCTGTAGTCAACGATAAAATGTAACCATTCACGAAAGTTTAAACGAATGTTAATAATTGCATAAAAAGTGGTCTGTAACTAGCTAGGTTCATTGAGAAATCATCAAAGAAAATACATTTAATACGTGAAGCATTTCCTTCGTTTCTTATTTTATATATACGTTTGGTTACTCCATTACTTCAATACAAGACTCCTTATCTTATCATTCAATTACATGAGAGTTCTCGATCCATTCATCAAGGATATCTTGGTTGCTATGGACATGGACCTGCCGACCTCGGCAGAGGAACAAATACAAGAAGAATGTCTCAAATGATGAATGTATCTAATGCGACACCGTTGGGGCTTATAGAGATTTATCGTGGTTGAGAAGAATCCCTCGGGGAAAAGAACTAAGGAACGGTCGGGACGTGAACAAATGATTTCATTGGTCCTTTGTTCCCCAACCGATCTGTAAATACAATCTTTTATTAAAAGGATTAAGGTCTCATATTGTCCTGTTTGTTTATAACAATATATAACAGCCATAATGACACCAATAATCCGCTTTCGTTACTTTCCTACTTATTGTCTATGTGTTTAGGGCTCACCCAGACTCTATTGAATGGGTCCCCTCAATTAAATAATTAATTAAGAAGGAAAACCTGGCGGTTGAGCGTAACCTCGGCATAATTACCTCCCTGCATAACTGGAGGCCTTTAAACAATATTTGAAATCGGACTGGAACACAAAACGCTTAATGGGGTGTAGTAACACTAGGATTTTTTTTCGGTTTATTATTATCAATAACGAACCATTTTACTCGTCCGAAAATTCCAAACAATTAATCCCCTCAAAATTTGTGGTTTTACGTTTCAGGATATGTAGAACTCGAAAATCGAAAAAAAAAAATATCCGTCAGCCGTCCGAGGAATTTTCTATGAGATTACTGGACGGATTTTTTTCAAATTTGGAATTTAAGTCAGAGATCAGCCGACGATGACCCTACTACATAGACATAAAAATACGCCCTTGGCTTTCAAGATGTAGCGCCGAAATGAATATACCGATTTCAATGATACTTGTCCAAAGTTTTGGGCCTCCTCGATTACCTTTAAATTTATTTACATAACATACTTATAATAAAAGAAACGAGATAAAAGTTACAAGGGGTGGTTGAATTATATTTCCGAAACAACATAAAATAACATACAAAGTATACACTTTTTTGTTGACGCTGTATGGTTATTTAGAATTTAAGAAATTTCCTAAAAAAACGAAAACAAAAACTAAGGTGTGTAATTTAGACCACACGAAATAAGAGAAAACATTAACAAGGCAAGGTAAATAATATGAAATATAAATTATAAATAAAAGTACATTACAAAAAAGATGAAATGCTGAAAATTTCACTCGCTTACAGTATGCAGGTTCGATTTTTAGTATCTGAAATATTTTAATCCATATGTACAATTAACCTCGTTATCATTAGGTTTTCGACACTATTTTTTTCTTTTCGCATCCCTAACCATCTACCGCATCCCGTCGCGTTGAGATATAATTTTGAATTATAGCCTATTAAAGAGAGGATGAAATGCTGAACAATCTCCTCGCTTACAGTATGAAGGTCCGATTTTTAGGTTCTGAGATATTTCAATCCTTATGTGAAAACATTTCAATTGGTCGACTCTAGCCGACTTTACCCGAGCGTTAATACTTCGGAAATCTGACGGATCAATCTAATTCAATCTCCACAAAAAAGTTCAAAATGCGCCTAAAAAGTTTTCACTTAAAAAAAAAAAATCGTTCTAAATCGAATAATTTGGAGGAAAGATATCGTGTTCTAAATATTTTTCATCTGTTCTACTGCAAAGCTTATATCCTATGTTTTGGTTTTTTGATAGCGTTACATCAAATTAAGCAATGTTGGCTATTTTTGTTAGCAAGTTACTATTGTTGAAAAAAAAATTGAGGCCAATAATATGAATCACTTTTTATTTATAATTTGCGTTTTTAATATGTACCTAGTACAGCCGGACTTGTACCAGTATACTGCAACATAGAAACATGGTGCCTTACTTACAGAATCCATCACTCTCCCGCAAAATTTTATCATTTCCAGTAAACTAACTATGGCTATGAAGATTTAAAATGGTCCTATCTTGGTTGTTATAAGCCATGAATCCTTGGGAACCAGAGTTCGATTCCGGTGGAATTGTTCCTGAGGGATTAAAATTGGAACAGAGCCCACTCAGTTCTCGAGGGATTCTCTATCTACTTAAAGTAAGCCACTTGAAAATCGTTTTTCAAAAATTGAATCTTATGGAGTTAACATAATGTTTCTAGCAAGGATTACTTGTTCCTCGATGTCTGAAAATTTAAATCGCTTATGAAAATTATCGAATCTAAGGGCAAAAATATTTTTCATTTCTAAAATGAATTGTGTATAGTATTCATATTTGATAACTTTATTTTTAGATTTCATTAAAGTTCTGTTTTTATTGCTACCTTTGATTAGGAATTTTTCTGTATGAGTAAATAAATATCACAATATAAAAATATATAAAATCTTTCAGATAATTCGAAAAAAAGTTGACCTTGACCAATTTTCAATTTTCTCTTTTTGAATACTAGATATTAGATTTGTTATCAGTACGCCAGTCAATTATATCAAAGAATGCTATTCCATGATTTTTTTTCCGGACTAAAGTTACTTAATTATTTAGAACATGTAAGTCCATGCGAATAATTGGGATGTTAAATTAGTTAATTAATAAATAACAATAAGTGCAAGCAATTTATGCAATAACTTAAAAATTAGTTCGAAAAATGGAAAATTACAATAAACAGTAGCAAATCCAAACGTAAATTTGAGGACTAATTATAGTTTCAGTTGATTTTTTTTTCTTGTTTTGTGTAATTTTAATTGAAGTTTTTTTAGCTCAGAAGTCGCTACTAAAAAAATTCCTCTACTTACAGAAAAACCTGTATATATTTTTTATTTTTCACTTTTTTTACTAAAATAATAATAATAATAATAATAAAAGGCTTAGCGAATCAGTAGGTTCGATGCCGACACCAACAATCGCTTATTACACATCTCCCTCCACCGTTCATCGTCCAAACCCAGTCCCTTCAGATCGGCTTTAAAGCAATCTTCCCACCTCCGCCTGGGTCAACCCCTCGGACCACTAGCGGATCCAGGAATGGGGGGGGAGGCTTCAGCCCGAAAGTTTTTTTTTTCATAAAAATAACGATAATTACTTTGGAAAAAAAGAAAGAAACTAACTACCTATATGAAATGGTGTTTAGTGATTCCTACAGCTCTTTTAAATGTAATTACATGAACAATAATACTTTAAAAGATACTTTTTAAATATTTTTTTCGATAAAATATTGTTATATTTTACCATTTTGGGGGGGGCTTCAGCCCGAAAGCCCCTCCCCCCCCCGTAGATCCGCCCGTGCCTCAGACGTTTACCATTCTGTACTGCAAATATTAACCTTTTAGGAATTCTTTCTTTACTAAGCCCAACAATTTTACAAGCCCATTTGATTCGTCGCGATGTAATCACCTCAATTATATTAACCGGATAAAGTTCAAGCAATTCGGCGTTGTGTAATCTTCTAATCTCTCCGGCAAACTCAACCTTCTTCGGTCCGAATATTCTAAGCAATACTTTATTTTCAAAAACCTTCCTCGACCCTTAATGTAAACAGCCACGTTTCGCCTCCATAAAGAACTGTAGGTAAGATAATGGTTTTATAGATTCTAGTTTTTAAGTTCCGGGACATGAGAGGCGAGCTAAGTAGTTTTGTTATAGAAAAATAACAAGCATTTTCCCACCTTCAGTCTAATCTTTTCATTTTCTAGTTATCGTACCTAGACTTCTCTACATTTTTAAACATATTACCTTCCATATAGACATCAAAATCAGTATCGCCAGTTTTGCAGCTAACCATATATTTCGTCTTATCCGTGTTTATTTCGAGCCCTAGATCTTTACCGGCTTTCATTAACGTATTCGTATTTAGTTTTATAATTTCTGTGTCTCCACTTAACAGAGCCATATCATCCATGCAACACCCAGATCCAACCCTTTTTCGTTATGCATTACCTTCCTAATGGCAAATTCAAATGCCAAATAGAACAGGACAGGCGAAAGGGAATCACCTCTTTTTAAACCCGAACGAACTTTTTGAATTATACGCAAATATATTTTTTTTTCATTTTACTTTTTCGAAAGAGAAGGCAATGAGTTTTTCATGATCAGTCCGCTCCAATATAGCAGAAAATTCATTCACTAGAACTAGAATTTAATTCAATATATATCGATAGAACTCTTCTGTTTCAATCTTCCCCCCTCTAGAGATAAATTAGCTCGTAGAACTCCGGTAAAGGGAAACAGAACACAGCTCTAGTCTTCTCTATCCCTAGACCCGGATACTAGAGAGGATATATCGTAGAGAGGGGGGGACAAAACACTGCGGAGAACGAGATGGATAGTGGCAATCGTTGGCTAGATCGATGTGCCAGTAAAGACTGCGCAATCTTTTTCCGGGCGCTGGACCAACTGTACCCGATCCAAACTGCCGTCTTCATCAACCTCTTTATTGCTAATTCCGTTGTACGTCATCGTTTTATTGTAGTGTTATTCCATGTTTATTGGGTTAGTTATCGTTAATAGCGTGGGAGTATTTATTTAAAAAATATATTATCTGAGAGGCGGATTTGTTTTATTGTAGAGGCACGCAGCCAACTGGCATGGATGATTTTGCCTACTCCTTCAACTATCACTAGAAACTTGTTTAAACAATGTTTTTTTAATTCAATATTATAATATATTTTAAATTACGTATTATAGAGCAATAAAAAATAGATAAACTTATAACCTCAGTAAACAATATATTAAACGAAACAAGAATTTTCAGAAAATAATTAGGCCGAAATACGCAAATTATGGGAATAAGTATAAAGGATATAAAATTGAAAAGTCTCTAGTAGACAAATAACAATACCGTAATATAAATGACTAGCTGATGTACCCATCTTTGGTAGGTGTATAGTTATAATTTGAGATTCGTTTTTTGAGAAGGATTTTGTATTATAGGGGAAGGAGGGTCCAAATTCAATTTCATAAAATTGGGTTGGGTGGAGGGAGAGGGTTGTTTTGAAATTTTTTATGGCGGGGCTTATGGAAGTCTAGGTTTTGCAATAGCCATAACAAAAACTTTGTTATTCGGTTATTTGTTTAGCTACAACACAACTAAACCGACCATCAACAATTCATTACAATTTGGTAAGTGTTTAATATTCATTCGTGGTGAAGCGAGGAGACTGTGGAGCCGATTAATAAATCAAAAAGAGTTGTAGTATCTCCACTTCTTTAAACTGCTGAGTTTATCGGAAAAATAACCAAAATAATATCGGACATTGAGTCACCTACATCCGTGTAAAATTAGAACTTGAACTGAATATTGTAAATGAAATATGAATCGGCGGGATGAAATATTTGGAGATTTTTTTCTTGATATCCGGCTAATATGTTTGGTTAATCCTAAAAATGTATACAATATTTGTTAGGTTCGGGAAGTTGAATCGAATGATACCTTGAACGGGAAGATCGGACAAAGTTGAAAAATTAGCGTGTTTTACCCGTTTCATGTGATAACACGTTACAGTTGGGTAGTATAATTTTTAAATGTTGCTCGCGGTAGAGTAGGTAGGGATTAGAATCGAAGTAACTGCCTAACCGAGATCTCTAAACAAATTACTCAAGAATTCTTAACTTTGGTTTTACTCAATATTTCGTTTTTTCATTTAAAGCCTATGTTTTAAGTAAAGTCTTAATATAATTTCAAAATTTCAAAAGTCTAGAACAAGCTATAGCTGAGCTTAACCCTGACGAAATTTCGTTGCAATACGGACATACAGCCAGACAATTTTTTTTTTAAAAAGGATTTGGTGTCTGCAATGTATGAAACGGAAAGATATCATAAAACGGATTGATTCTATTCAATGTACAGACAAAATCTTTATTTTATTTATATAGATTCTGAATTGTATTTACCAATCCTCCAGTTCGAGAACCGGAATAATTAAAGTACTCTCGAATCGAGTCAATATGCAGTCAGACAGTCCATCAGTCCCAAGGAGGAAGTAGGAACCACTCTATGCTAAATTTTTAATACCATTCCTGACTGGGGCTTCGAGGGAAGAAAAGCGAAAGGAATAAATAATTCCAGGAGGTCCTACCTCTCCGAAAGAGAGGATCGGGAAGAGGAAGGGAGGGGGGGGGGAGAGTATTGTTTGGAAAAGCAACACTTGGTGACGTTCACCCGGGGGAAAATAGATGCTGAGGGAAAAACCCGATGATGAAAAACTTATTTCCCGATGATTCTTCCCCCTTTTCCCCTCTCTTTTTCCCGAGTCAGTCAATAGTCTGTGGCCGGAATGGGTTCGCAAATATTCTTACATCTGACTTTTCTTCTTCAACACAGCTGACAATAATTAGAAAAGTCTTGAAAGGGAGAAGAAGGGAGGGAGGGTTTTCAATTTCCTTTCTGTCGGTGAGGACAAGGGATTTGGATATTAAATATAGATTGGATGCGATACCAACAATAACTGCAAGCCAAGAACAATGCACCAATAACAAAGAAAGAGAGAACTTGTTAGGATGGGGGAATTTAAAAAAAAAAATTAATTTCTAGGAAAAAATCTACGATTGAAATGAATACACACACTTTCCAGATAAGCATAGAAATTGTACGTTTTGCCCAGTTTAATTTATTTAAACACAGTATAAATGTTTATTAAACACTAGCTTTATTCAGCCATGTGTTGATGGGGCTCAGTCCTGGATAAATAAAATATAGATAAATGCAAAATAAATTAAATGCAGACGGTTTTCATATTGCTAATGTCAGTCGTATGTAACGTTTTTACAAGTTTCTTATCTTTGAGCTAAAGGTGACATTTTATAGTCGTGAGTTTTTTGATAAGCTCAGTTTTTAGAAACGTCGTTTTGCACTAACAATATTGATATTTTGTTTTGATTATTTAATGTATATCTATAATTTCTTCACTAATTGCATTGAAATGTTGGCTTAATAAGCGATTATTTTATATGCCTGCTAACATAAGACGTCAGGTAAAACAATATTTTTCAACAGCAATATTTGTCGAAAGTAACACGCTGTTAAAATCTCCACTGGCTTACAATATCAGTGACGCGGCTGGGAGAGAAGCACTGGGATCTCCTGGAGTCCTGCTTTGGCTTCCACAATTGGGGGACAAAGCTTGATTCAGACTCCCCTAGGCCAATGTAAATATTGTGCATAGGTGTGAATGTGTTTTATTTATTTTATCATAATTCGGCTTAAATCTGTTACTTTAACTTATCTTGTATATTAAATTACAAGTTTATAGATTACCAATCCTCCAGTTAGCAATCTCTTTTTATTTACATATATATATTTTTTTTCCGACTTTGGTTATTTATATTTATTTTCCTATCTTATGTAAGTATCGAGTGAATAAATACTATAGCCCTAGTACCATCGCCCTTCAGTGTTGCAGACAGAATTAATACTCAATAAAAAAAAAAACAAAAAAAAAACCGTTACCCCTACGATCCATGAAGGGTCTTGGGTTCAGCAAAGCACTGTTTCCTGGTCAAAGGTTGTGCAAGCAATGGATTTGACCGAGATCACGCTCAACCACCAGGTTTTCATCCCCTTAATTAATTAAACACTTTATAAAGGCTGGATGTGCACCAGGAGGGTCTCCCTACCCCAGAGTCGCCCCTCGGCCAAATGGAACAGAATAAATAATTTTTCTTTCATCAGCCGGGGACTTCAAGCATTGTAAGCTCAGTATCCTACCAGTGAGGTACCCAAGCTCACTCCCTAATGTTTAATATTTACAAATGTTAAATGTGGATTTACGTTGGAATTGAGATATTCGCTTGACCATAATGCTCATTTCGAGTGCATTCGAGCTCTCTTCCTTCCCCTCCATAATCATATCACGGTGTTTGAGAGGCTTGGTGCATTATCCCCATTAATAAATGCTAGATTTTAAAAGTATATCTATATATATCCATAGCGTTCCACAGCTGTGGACTGGAATCAGGAAGATGTCCCTCCCACCGATGTGCGGGATATATTTTCCCTTCCAGAATGTCCCCGAAGAGCAAAGGCCTTGGAGTCAAGGATATTTGAATACCCTCCAGAAATAACAAAATCCACTTCAAAGTTGTCACCCGAAATAACCGACCGGGATTATTAAGATGGAGGGTTTACGACCGCGGGTTTCGTCAACTCCTCGGTCCTTTTCGTAGATATTTTTAGAATATTATATATGCTATTAAAAAAACTAATAAACATATTGTAATCATTTTGTATTTGTCTTATTCATGTGTTTTGCGTATTTAGTAGACTGCTAGAGTAAATTATGAATAGAATCTTGGAGAAGTGTAACGCTCAGTTTCGAATAACATTATTTAAATTATCATTTGATAATGATAACGAGTTTTATGGACCCCCATACCAGACTGAAACGACGAGAAACCGCCCAACATTTTCGACTACTGCACTTACTAGACAAACGCTCTAAACTTCCAACTTTTTACAAAAGACTCATATATATTACTATAATAAGGCCTATTTGGACTTACGGGAGCTTTTGGGCTCTGCTAAACCATCAAATTCCTCTCGTATCCAATCCCAACAATCCAAAATCCTTCGTAAAATCATCAATGCTCCCTACTTCGTCACAAATAAAATCATCCATAACGACCTTAATGTACCATATGTTTCCGATTTAGCTACCTATCCTTCCATAATAAACTTCTGAACCATCCGAACCCTCTTTTTTTCAACCTTGCTTCCTCTTCTGAAAAGAAGATGGCCTCGGGACCTTCTAATATAGAAATATAATTGGAGTGCTACCAATGGGTAGCTTCTCATTATGTGATACACGTCATGTTACTTAGTTCATAATTACTTGTTGTATTTATCATTTAATACAGTTGTAAACTTCAATAAAAAAAAAGTTTTATGGAAGATATGGGCTGAAATATCTCAGAAACTAAAAATCGGACCTACATACTGTAAGCGAGGTAAATGTTCAGCATCCTATCCTCTTTATAATGAGCTATTATTTATAATTTATATTTCCTATTATTATTCTCGCCTTGATGTTTTCATTTCTATTGTGTGGTCTAAAGAAAGTACAGACCATACTTTTATTTTATTTTTTTTTTTTATCATACCTAAGTGATTAAAATAATATTTTTTTTTTATTTATTTGAACCCTAACGTGCATGTGAAAGAGATCTATATAGGAGTCTATATATATATATATATATATATATATATATATATATATATATATATATATATATATATATATTTATATAATGAATCTTTCATTCTATTATAATTATTTTTAATTTATGAGATAACGACATAATGAATAAGTAATTCAGGTCGAATTTCGAACCCGTGGCGATTCTAGTTTCCATTAAAAATAATAGCATCAATTGGGGCAACTCGATAACAGGGCAGAGAATCAAATAATAAAAATCATATAAATAATATATTTCCCGAATTTTTGTTTCGCAACAAACCATGGCAACGCTCAATGAATTACCAACGATTTTTCAAAACGATCTAAAGTAATTAATACTTGAAATAGTTATTAATGGATAGGCTAATGCGAATGGTATCGATTTTATGTGCTATCGAATGACGCAACCAAGAGGTCGGGTGACTTCAATTGTTGGGGTAATATTTTAGTGTGATGTGCACAGTCGTTCCTCAAACTCCACTAGAACGCTCCTTAAAAAAAAAAAAATAAAAATTATGAAACTCAATGAAAAAGCTATCCTTTCAGCCAATTATACTGCAGAGAGACATCGATAAAACATAATTGTAAATCAAACAGTCCTGTTGCCTCCTCTTACTCGGTTCTCAATCGATACTCTTTTTTCGCCAAGGTTCGAGAAAAGAAACATCAAATTGGCTCCGAAACCAAACATTTAAAAAAAAGTATTTTTTTATTCAGTTTCATGAAAGAGCTCCTTTTTGAAACAACGTTAAAGTGACGTTAGTGGAACGGTTATTCATCCTAAGAGATAAGTTTCAGCGGGGGCAAAACAGAATTTAATAAAAATAAAATTTAGTCAATTTTCGATAGTAAAAAAAAGACCTTCTTAAATTTCCTGTTCTAGGAATTATAACATTGTAATACCGTACCATTGCGATTCATAATTAACCTCCGTTAAAATGTACAAGATTATGCCTAAATTAATCCTCACACACCTCTATAATATATTAGCCATTAGCGTATCTCTAAATAGATAAGATAAACATTGAATTTAAAAAAATCATTGTTGGAATGTTATTTGGGGAGTAACAGTCATAGCGAGCAATTTAAATTTTTAAAAAACTACGACATGTGCTCGAGACCAAACGATAGAAGTGAAAACATCAACAATGCGAGATTAATAATATGAAATATAAATTACTAAAATTAATAATTTTGAGGTAATAACTTTATTTAACTCTTACACCTTATTTGAGATGTATTGTAGGTTCAGTATTTTTTTTTTTTTCATTTTCTGAATTGACTTTTCAGAAATAAGTTATGAAATTAATATTAGAAGAATGTAAGGAGAAGAAAAATGATTTTTTTCACAATGATTATATAAAAATAATACTATATATATATAATAGGATAATAATGTAAGTAGAGATTTTATGCATTAATTTGACTATTTGGAATTTCCATTGATTGTTATTTGTGTGCTGTTATATATTATATATATATATATATATATATATATATATATATATATATATATATATTTCGAGTTGAAAATAGGCAAATTGCCTGAAATGTCTTCGAAAAAATAAAAATGAATTAAAGTATGGAGAGAAGGTTTAAGGGTTAAATAAAGTTATTTCCTCGAAATTATTAATTATAAATGTCCTTGAAAATTTTGGAGATTTAATAAGAAATAAAAATTAAAAAAAAAAACATTTAAAATATAAACAATTATAATTGTGTTTTAATTACTCTAGTGAACTTTATTTTGAGTGATCGTCACTTGTATCATACTCAAAGAATGGTACAATAGGTTTATAATAACTAAAATATGTTATAAATACTTTTGATTGAATTGTTATTTGCTAAATAATTAACAAAAACTCATGTCATTTTTTAAAATATTATTTCTGTATATGGGTCAGCAATTTGTCGAAACTCTATCGAGCGCAATATAAAATCGAATATAAACATTATATCTTATTGTTATGGCTAATTAAAAAAAATATCTAAATTTACTTCAGCAAAATTTGGTTTCTGAATTCTCTCCAGAGTATTTAAATTTTCCAATATTTTAGTAGAAATGTTCAAAACAGTCGTTATCTTTTGTTTTTTAATACTATCTTTTTCTCTTTCCGACTATCTATTTAACTCTGCTTCACGTCAAAATAAAATTTATTTTAATTGAAAGTAATGAATGATATCAAAATCACACGAGGACACCAGGCATGTCTCTATAGTTTGTATAGTTGATTTTAAAATTTATAAATATTGTAAGCAAATCAGGAAAAAACGCGTCGAAATTTCGAAGCTGTTTAGTACAACAATGAATAAATAATAAAGACTTAGTTCATATATTAATTATAAATTAAAAAATGTTTAAAGCAGTGGAAATAATTATGATAATGCATAAACAAAGTAACAATAATTTTAAAAAGTGTTATCGATATAAATATCAATTTGATTTATAACAGTACATTAGTACCTATAAAGTACTTAAGGATAATTATTCATACATTACAAAGTAATCGGTTCCAAGTCGCAGGTTCCTGGTCACGAACGGTTCCCAGGAAGGAAGGAAACTGATAGTGAGGCCAAGCCATAAATCATCCAGATATAAAGTAACCTAACATTTATTTCCATTTCATTTTTTTTTTTTTACTAACTTGTATCGGGCTGAATTAAAACAAATATACTGGAAAATAACGTTAATTTTACATTAATCTTAATATGAATTATTTTAAATATCATTAAAAAATATAAATGTATAAGTAAAACATGGCGAAAATTAAATTTAATTTCATGATAACAAATGGATTATTACATGATATATTTAACTAATTAAAAATATATTATCTAATCACAAGTCTTATAAAAAATATATATTTGAATACAAAAATAAATTAGAAAGCATATAACAAAATAAAAAAATTACATTCAGGTGAACTCACGCAACCACATTTAAATAAACGAATTATCATAGTATGCAATTAATAATTTCAAAAGTCTTCATGACGATTTTAAAATAATTAAAAATATTAATATATTGATTTAGAACTAGAAAATGAGCTAAATTAGTCGAAATGTTGTATAAAATAAAATAAAGGTGTATAAGAATTTTTAAAAGTTCAAATTATTTCCTTCAAATTATATTGAACGTAACATTGAAATTGAAATTGAAGAAATGAAAAAAAAGTATGTAACTTTGTAACGAAGCATTGTTTCTTGTTCAAAGAAGTTATTCACGAACATGATTTAAGTTCATACACAACCAATTTTTCAACATTATTTATTTTTATTCTATTTATTGTACATAGAGTGTGAATGTGATCACAGAACACTATTCTAAATGTCCTTGTGACAGATTGTGATATTTTTCAGTAAATAAAAACAAAAAATTAACTAATTAATTAATTAAAAGTACCTACATTTTTTTTATTGCAGAATAATTTAAATCTAATAACAATTGAAGTGACAAAAAGAGTAATTGTTGAAAAATCTTGAATCATAAAAATCTAGAACCCTGACCGACTTATCTACTATTCGAAAACCTACTAAATCAGCTCAGGTCATCATATTAAGTTGACGCTATGAATACAAGAAAAAAATGGCCGATTAAGGAGAATTTTTTTTTTTTAAAACACTAATCACAAAAGGGATGGGATCGAGTCTCAAAAGTCGATACAAGGCTGACAAAACGAAAAAAAAAAAAAAATCCAAAAATAAACAAAGAAATATTCTTGAATACAAAAAAAGTCATATATAACGCCGCTCTATTGTGTTGAAAAAAAAAAACAATTATTTTCGTACCCTAAATCGGATTACAAAGAGGAAATAAATTACAAATACAAATAAAATTCATATGTTCGCTTTAAGTTTGTCTAAACAAACTTCTAGAACCAACAATATCAGTAAATTGTCAGTGTTATAATAAAATATGGAAATATGGAAAGAAAATGCTATAAGTAAAATATAATAATTCAATAGCCTGTTACGAATTAAAAAAAAATCCATAATAATTTTCAAGACAAATCAGTGTACAAGCAAGGATCAAAGTGACATGCAAAACTTTGCTAGCAAGAGTTACTCACTTGTCATTATTGTTGTAGGTGTTATTGTTGTTTGCTATGATGTTGTTGTTGATGAGGCGACCGGATTCCGATCCGTTGTGCGGGGATATCTTTCCCGCCAGGGTGTTGAGGGTTTGGAGCATCTTATCTGAAGTTAGGCTGTGAGTCCCCGACCAACATGGAAACAGAAAAGGAATACATAAACATATTGCTCCCGAGAAAATATTTTTTTATAAATAATAAGGACAAGTCTCAACAAGGACACACTATGTACAAAAATGTAATTGGAACATAAATGTAATACAGAAATAAAAACAAGAAGAAAAAAAAACCTATGGCATAGATCTGAAATACAACCGTGAACGAAGAACGATACACTTTTACGAAATCCTTTAGAAACGAGACATTTCTTTTTTTTTTAAATTAGTGAACTACAAATTTCGATTATATAGAAATAGACATTTTGGGTTCACTGTAACCAGAAAAACACAATTGAAGATGATATCAAAGGATACTTGTCAAAAATTCTTGTTATTTTTTAGGAGAAAAATTATCTAGCTTGCTCATTTTGTCCAGAAAGAATGCATTATGGAAAAAATATGAAAGCATTTATTTTATTTATGTATTTGAAAAGTGCTAAAAGAGCTATTTTGCTTCATTTAGCTTCTCAATAAATTTAGGTTTATTATTTTCAATAATGAACCATTGTAATTGATTAAAAAATTCAAAAACTTAACCTCCTTCAAAATTTGAGGTTTTACGTTTAAAATTCGAAAACAGAATTAAGTTTATTTTTGTTACTCCGCCGTCCGCGCATTTTCTGCGAAACTACTGGACCGATTTTTTTCAAATTTGGATTTAAAGTCAGAGGTCACCCGAGGATGATCCTCCTTCGTCGGCATTAATATGCGCCTTTTACTTTAAAGATGGCGCCCGAAAAAATTGTACTGCTATAGACTTTAGGCTAAAGTCTTCTTCTCGATGCCTTATTAATTTATTTATATAATATACTTCAACGAAAAAAAGGTGGAAAAAAGCTATGAGGGATGATGAAATTGGATTCCTATAATTCAAAAAGTATGCACTTTTTGTGGATATTGTATGGTTATTTAAAAATTGAAGGAATTTTCTTAAAAAACAAAATTAAAAAATTCAGTAAAATCGGACAATTAGGAGCAAATATATGATCACTAGTTTTTTTTGTTATTATATCCTTTGTTTTGGTTTTTGAATTTTGAATGTGTTACTGAAGTAATGCTAATTTTTTCAGCATATTACTAATGATTAAAAACAAAAGTTTAGTCCAATAATTGGAATCACCTTTTATTTATTTTTCTTTTTGACTAGGAAGGTAATGTTACTGTTGATGAATAATTGTTCGGAAATAATAAACCATTGTGAAATAATTTGCAACGTTTTTATCTTGTCAAAGGCTGTCATAGAAAGCAATATTTTAATTATTAAAAACACGGCAACCATGATAAGTTCACAAGTGTCCAAACTAAATTTTGAGAAAGAAAATAAAACAAATGATAATAACAAAACTGGAATGCCTCCTAAAATAAAATTGTATAAAAGTGATTCCATTTTTAACTCCTTCCCCCACCATACTTTTACCTGAGGGGGGCTCAAACCTTTTAGCCTTATTACCATCCAAAAATAAATGGTTCGATAAAATATTTATTTAATTTTCCTACATTTAATAAGAAGGAATTTTCTTTTAATATTTTCTAAATACATTTTCAGATTAATCAAATTTTATTGTAATTAACACTCAATTAAAAAATTAACTTATTTTCAAAAAAACAAAATTAAACGATTTATTTAAAGCGAACCTCTATCGGCTTAATTGATGATTTGAGAATAAATCCACTATGGTTGGAACATATTTAAAATATAAAATCAAACTATCAAATTTTCAGGCCTTTAATAAATAATATAGAATAATTATAGAACTATATAAAGTCAAAATAGTTCAGTAACTTTTTCACTTCTGTTTTTAAACCGGTTTAATTTATTTATTTTTTTGTTTGAGTAGCTATTGACGAGTTTTCGTGTTAACAATAAACAAATTTTAGAAACAAAGTATATAGATAAAAATGTAAATTTTTGTTTATTTAAACGACAAGATATTTCAGTATCATTTAACCTTCGGTTAGTAAACCGGTTTTTTTTTTTTTTTGTTTGTTGTTTAGTTGCTATTGACGAGATTTCATGCTATTAATAAACAAATCTTAGAAAAAAAATTATATAAATAAAAATGTAGATTTATATTGATACAACGATCATGACGAATTCAGGATTGTTTTGTATACATTTAATTACTATCAGCCCTTTCATTTTGAAATTAAAATAAAAACATTATTTGAAATGAAAAACTCTATCGCCATAGATTGTATCGCCAAAACGGTTGTAACGATTTTAATGACACTTGGATGAAAACTTATCCCTTATGGCCTTTAAGAGATAAAAAAAATGTATGACGGATTCAGAATTATATTTAAGAATAACTCAAAAAGTACGCGAATAGTACAGTAATGTTATGTATTTTGTATTGATATATAAGTATATGTGTATGTTCTCAGATATATATAATGAGCGAATGTATAAATAGTGGAAAAATAAATCTTGGAATCATGTGATAATTCATGTGAATTTTTCCTTAAAATTTTCAATATTTATCATGGTCGAATTTGAACCACTAGGTGACCACTGAAATCTAAACAATTATATTTTAAAAGATTATAAATGTATTAAAAATGAATGGTTTGGTATAGATTTAAAATTTCTCGAAAAGAAGATAAAAGTGAAATTGGATGGATTGATACGTGGCGATCTATCAAAGAACAAAAAAAATATTAACGTCCACGCATCAAATTACACAGAGAACATGATAAACGATCAGAGGTTGCGAATTCAATTGCATTATATCGTTTCGTAACATCCATTAATTTCGTTGTCGCAATGGTGTTGGAATAGTGAGACAGTAATTTGTTTTAGTTTTCTTTTATCATTTCCAATATTTGTAATCGAATAAGTAAAAAAAAAAATTTAGTTGTCCGGAAAATTATTAAGTTTCATTTAAAATACTATATACTATATAACAAATTGTTAAGCTTAATGGATTATTCATTTGTATGAATGTCAACACTTATTAATCCACTTCTAAACGATGATGTTTAGCATTTCGCTGGTTAGAAATAATTCAGTCTTTATTAAGATGTCAACGCGTTATTTTCGTATAGTTTTGTTTTACGAGTTTAAACTCGTCCGGAATGGGGCCAACACGGTGAGAAATATCAATCAAGTCTGGGGCGAGAAAAGCATGAGTGCACTATTCAACAGTGGTTTAAAAAATTTCGGGAGGAAGACTTCAAGACAAAGAAAGTAGTGGAGGGATGTTTTGATGGCGATGTTCTGCAGGAATTGGTGGAAGAAAACTACAGAACAATTGTTCGAGCAGGGAAAGTTAACCTTAGCAAATCGACAGTCGATGACGACCTCAAGGTGATTAAAAAGATAAAGAAGCTTGAAAGTTGGGTTCCACAAATATTAAACGGCCGCCAAAAAAAAAAAAAAGTTATGAAGTTTGCGCTATATTTCTTTGCCGAAACAAAAGCGACCCTTTTATGTCCAGAATCGTTACTTTTGACGAGAAGTGGATACTTTACGATAACAGTAAACGTTCTGGACAGTGGTTCGACAAATGAGAAGCAGTAGAAAAATTTCCAAAGCCCCCAAGTCTTAAAAAAAAAAGTAATGCTTACTGTTTGGTGGGCTTCATTGCGTTTGATACAATACATCTTCTTGTATCGTGGATAAACCATCAATGGGGGAAATCGTATAGTAACCAAATTAATGCAATGCATCCCTTTTGTTGCATGAAAATGCCCAAACATGGCACACGTGTGACGTCACAAAACTGTTGGTTGAATATAAAACTCTTCCACATCCGTACTACTCTCCAGACCTCTCGTCTACGGATTATATTTTTTAGTATATATGAACGTTTCCTCAAAATTTTGAGTTTTTACGTTTTAAGACTCGTTGATAGAAACAAAAAAAATATAAAGAAAAATAAGTCGATTCGTCCTGTGATAGCAGCTTTAACCTAGAATACTAGGACGATTATTTTTAAAAAGTTACTTTTTAGATTTAGAAATAGCCAAACATGTAATCGCAGGATGATCCTCGAAACTTTACATTATTATCTTTACACTTTACACTATTATAGATTTTATGGTACCACACATATCAGACAATTATAAAAATTATAAATGATGTTTTAGAAAAATTATTTGGATGCGTGAAGATTTTCTTTTTCGTGAAGATTTCCAAAACTTAATTTTATTAATGAGCTTATACATATTATATACAAAATTAGATATAAAATCGTTTCAGAACCCGAGATATTGATCATATCATCAAGGTGAATATTACAAAATTATACCAGGAAAGTAACTTCAGATCTCCTAATGATTTTCTACTTAAATTAAGCCCATGAAATATGCTTTGTGTTTTAGGGTAGTTGAAACACAAAGCCCCTAAGCTCATTCAAAACCTAAATGTAGAGGAGAGTTATTTCGACGAAATTAGTAATTTACATTTTTCTTCCTTGTCTTTACACAATTATTATTGAATATTTTTCACAAACAAAATCATAAATTCAGTTTCGTGTTTATGTTAATTACACACACCACAGAAAGATCTACCGCCATATTAATTTAGGGCAATAAGCAGGTAATAGTCGTTTCATTGATTCATTTTTTTTTAAACTTTTTGAAAAATGAATATAATAAAATATAAAAATCGTTCATAAATTCTAGAAAATGACCGCAGTTTATTTGGTAAACAATTTATTAAAAATAAAGAGGCATTTTCTAATAAATAAAAGAGTCCTCCATCTTTTGGGTATTTTTAGCTCAAATGTGCTATGTTTTGGAAATTAATTTTTCTCAAAATAAATAGATTATTACAAAATGAAAATGGAATATGATGAAAAAAAAGAAAAGAAAAAATATAGTTTCAAAAAAATGTTATAACCTTTACGCTTATTAATATAATTATTTGTAAAGATAAATAAAAAATGTGCACACATGCAACAACAAATGTCCCAGAACCGATAAGATAAGAACCAAGTGACCTCCTCATTGATTAATGATAAATTTATATCAATTAGTTCCTGAAAATACTGTGTATAATAATTCTAAAATTAATAAAATAACATGTATTTTTATTTATATTTTAAAAATTATACTACATTTTAGATTCAAACTAAATATGAAATTATTGAGGATACTGAAAAGAGATAAGAGAAATAAGATAATAATACGAAAATAATTTGGGTTTCCCTCCTCCTCCCTCTTAAACCTTACTACCAGATCCTCAATTCTGCATTTATGCGATATTTTATTTAATTTATATATATATATATATATATATATATATATATATATATATATATTTATATTATTTATTATATTATTTATATTATTTATTATATTATTTATATTACTATTTGGATCTTATTTTCTATTGGAATGTTAAAATAATAACAGATTCACACATACACTATACTATACACTATAAATATATACTACGGTAGTATGAATCCCTTTTTTTCACTCTCCGAAGTTATGGATTTTGATGAATGAGGCATCAAACGAAAGGGAATTTTATGGAAAAGAGAAGAATCCAAATTTTAAAAGACAAACCCTTAGTAAGATTAGCATAAAAGTCATTGAAAAAAATGACCCAGTCCCTTCAGATCGGCCTTAACGCAATCTTCTCACCTTCTTTTTGCTCTTCGCATCGTATATATAATAATAAAGCTTAGCGAACCCGAAGGTTCGATGCCGATAACACCAATCGATGACCACACACTTCCATCCTTCAGGTGCTGTCTTAACACAACTCCGCCAGATCAGACTTAACTCAATCTTCCCACCTTCGCTTCGGCACGGCGCAAATTAACTTTTTAATAATTCATTTATTTAAGCCCAACAGTTAAACAAGCCCATTTAATTTGCTGAGATGTAATTAGTGTTGCCCAATTAGTGTGCACTTTGCAAGACCAAGACGAAAGCCGTTTAACTGTTACAAGACGAAGACCAAGGCTGCCTAACTGTTGCAAGACCAAGACCAGAACTGGTAAAAAAAAAATCGATTTTTTGGATAAAAATCAAGGCATAATAGTTACTAATTTTTCATTAGGGAATTTTTTTTTCCTATCTAAAAAATTACAGTAATAAGCTATTAAATAACTGCAAAACTGTTGCGAGACTCTTACGCAAGACCAAGACTGAGTTTGCAAGACCAAGACTCGTCTCGGTCTCGAGTTTGAGCAGGTTTTATAGATTCTAGTTTTTAAGTTCCGGGACAGGAGGCACGAGCTAAGTACTTTTGTCATAGAAAATTTACAAACATTTTTTGCCTTCATCTTAACCTAAGCTCTTTTGCACCTATCATAAAGCTGTTGAGCGAGTACAATAATGACCTATTTTTTTTTTTTTTTAATGATATTTAGAACTGTATTGTATAAATACATTTAGTAGATTAGAACGTATGGATATAATGACATGAAAACACTTGCTGAGTAACTACTCAATGGTAGCACTCTAATGATATGTCTACATTAGGAGATTGTGGGGCCATCTTCTTTTGAGACGCCTCGGAGGGTTATCAGAAATTGAAGAGGAAGCAAGGTTAGAAACGAGAGGGTTGGGATGATTCTGAAGTTTATTATGAAAGGATAGGTATCTGGATTGGGCCAAGTCGGAAACATAAGAAACATTATGAATGGTTTTATTTGTAACAAAGTAGGGAGCATTGAGGATTTTACAAAGGATTTCGGATTGTAAGGATTGGATACGAGAGGAATTCGATGGTTTAGTGGAGTCCCGTAGCTCAATTCCGTAAGTCCAAATAGACCTTATTATAGTCATGTATATTAGTCTTTTGTAATTAATTGGAAGTTTAGATTGTTTGTCTAAAAGTGCTGAAATAATCGGAATCGTCGAGCGGTTTCTTGTCGTTTCAGTCTGCTATGAGGAATTACCTAATATAAGCTCAAAATTACTGTTTCGTATTTCTTGACTATTATATCTGATGTGAAAGCTCTTGCTGTGGTATTCTAGTAAATAAATAAAAACTCAATACAAATTGAGCTAATTGAGAGTTTTCACACTATTATTAGAGGCATGTAGACAACCCAAATCCCTAAACATAGATTCCATCGAAATTAGCTCTCACCGATAATCCAGTATCTACCCGGAGGAAATCTGGAACGTGTCATGACGACGACCGCCGGATGGCACCTGCCGAGAGCTCCCGAGACCACCTTCATTTCCCGCCGGCGGGAGGATAATGCATGCACAATGGGCACGTGCCCCGGCATACTGCCTCGGTCCCACTTAACGAGATTACGCTGTCACATTTACATAGCGTACATTTACCTTCCCGCGGTCGGGCCCCATTGTGGTTCGGGACCTTGGGGGCTCTTCCGTGATCAAAGGTCTCCTTCTCAATGGCGGGACAATAACGGTGTAAATTGGGACTGGCGAAGGATAGCAATAACACTAATGGAGATGGAAATATATTAAATAATATTGGGTAAGACATATTTCTACAGTTTATCTAAAAATATATATATTCTCTGATATTTATTTAACATATATTACAAATTTAGCAAGAAGCTGAAGAGGTACAAAATGAGGACCGACTTATTTATAAAAAATAATATGGATTACATAGTTTACGTATTTATGGCCATTTATATTAAATGTTTAAGTTATAAATGGAAAAATCCAAACTAAAAAGCAACGAGTCTCTAACATACAGTAGAACAGTTGCCAATCCAGACACCATCAGGACAGAAAAAAAAATATCACATTTAAGCAGAAAGAAAAACAAAATGGGGAAAAAAAACAAAAGCTATTGCTATTGAACATCTCACAAAGGCTTCCAAATACATCTACATATATATGTATTCTTTCTTCTCTCTTTCAAAGGTGCTGAAATCCAGAAAAATCTCCAGAAATCTCAAAATAAGGGTGTACAACGCCGTGATTAAGCCAGTTCTGCTGTATGGTTGTGAAACCTAGGCTCTAACCGGCACATTAGAAGCCAGAATTGAGAGATTCGAAAGAAAAGTTCTACGTAGAATAACAGGACCTATATGGGACCAGAACCTTAACACATGGAGGAGAAGGAACAATAAAGAACTGTTGAAAGAAACTGGTCAGTCAATATCTCATGACATGAAGGCAAGGAGGTTAGGATGGGCAGGGCATGTAGCTCATAGTAATCCATCAGGACGCCTCTACAAGACAACGCGGGCGGATCTACGGGGGAGGCTTTCGGGCTGAACCCCCCCCCCAAATGAAAAAAATATAACCATGTTTTATGGGAAAAAAATTTAAAAAATACCTCTTAAAGTATTATTGTTCGTGTAATTACATTTAAAAGTACTTAAGGAATAACTTAAACACCATTTCATATAGGTAGTTAGTTTATTTCTGTTTTTCCAAAGTAATTATTGTTATTTTTATGAAAAAAAAGGTTTCGGGCTGAAGCCCCCCCAAAAATAAATCCTGGATCCGCTAGTGCAAGACAATGAATGCCAGAGTAGTAGGCAAGAGACCACGTAGGAGGCCAAAAACCAGATGGATAGATAGGATAAACAAAGGTAAAGCTGAGCTTCATGCCGCAAACTGGAAAGCAGTAGCCCAAGATAGGTAGAGGTGGATAAGGTTGGTTCAGGCGGCCAAAGATCTACAAGGCTGTAGAGGTCAACCGTAAAAAAAATAATTTAAAAAATCGTAATCTATTGCTTCAGAGGTAGATCACAATACTTGTATAATTTTTCACAATATCTTCACAAGTTTTCACTTAAACGTCTCAAGGAACATATATAAATCATTCTTTACTCTAGTAATTTAAAAAAATAAAAAAATTTTAATATATTGTTGCACTAAAATTGGTTACTTATAAAACTTATTTAGCATTTCTTTCCAATTTTATTTACTTATTACTATGTTGTTGTTTTTTGTACCAATATTATAATATTGTAACCCTTGTACCCATCTGCTTTCCTTAATATACCTTCCAAAACTATGTATACTCATTTTATTACTTAGATTGTAGTTACTCTTTATTATAATAGGTCATCTGGCCAGATTTATTGTCAATTGGTTTGAAAAATATTGTTATTCTTGAGGGACCTAGTCCCAGAATAAAGATGATTTTCTATTTCTTTTTTGCCTCATCCCTGTATATTTCGAGCCCTAGTTCTTCACTGGCTTTCATTAACATTGTATTTAGTTTTATAGTTTCCGGGTCTTCCCACAACAGAACCATATCATCCGCATAGCCAAGCACGGGTGTTATTCCATCCAGGTACGCATTAATCCCCTAATGGTATGTTGAAATATACAATAATAGCATATTGCAAATTCATTATTATTTCCTGGTCTGATTCAAGCGGGATTGAGATTACAGATCGTATTTCCCGAATAATGGCCTGTAAGTATGATTTGACGTCATTCATAAGCATTCCTACTTATGAATGATAACCACAAAGATGTCAAGAGCATGAATGTTTAATAATTTAATGTATACTACAGGAGAGGGAACAGGGGGAGGGGGAATGAGGGACGGGGGGGTGGGGATGGTTTAAATGCTACAAGGTGTCTCTTTCATTAGGGCCAGCTTCAATATTTCACCGCCATCCCTATTGTCTCTCTGCCTCTAGGGAATGAAATATTCCCGTTGTAATAATTCCATCTGTAACTTAAGCCTCCTCAGGTAATATATCAAATTAAACATGCTCCGCTCAACTTAATACCTGTATTAATCAACCTGGGGCAAACACTACCTCTTTTGATTGTTAATTAATAATAAATGATTTTTTTCTTTATATTTTTTGTTGGCATACGTTTAAAAATTATCGATAAAATATTCGATATGTACATTCGAGTGATTTTCAATACAGCTTCAGTCGCAATCTCAAAAAGGAAAAGTGTTTGCTGCGTAATCCTCGAAATTAATCCGATTATGATTATTTGACAAAATATTATTATTAGTTTTTCTTTTTCATCCATTCGTTATTTATTTTATTTTACTAATAAAATGATATTTTCCCTTAGTCATATTTCTATCAATTATTAATAATTTATCGTCTGAATATCTGTAGTCAAGTAGAAAGCTGCTTTGAAACTTGACAATATTTTTTGAAAAAAATAAAAACGTATACATATTTCCTACTTTCGGCCACTCCAAGGAACTTTGCATCAATGATTTTAGCTTCAGTAAGTAGGATTTTTCTTTTATATTAACCATTTGTATAACAATAAGTGGTTAATTGACCTTCATCAAAATGTTAAATAATAGACATACAATAAAATACTTTTGTTTTTCAAAGGTAACCATGTCGATAGAAAGGTGTAGATAAATGAATTAAATGAAGCAAGAGATGTGAATATGAATGAATTTCAAAACAAACCTACATTTACCTAACATATGTACAGCTGTTACCCCATTTTTATGATTAATTACAATACTTAAAATAACTATATACACAGAAAGGACAGGAGTCTCAATCTTCATTCTAATTCTTTCACATATTAGTATCTCACAACACAAAGGGATGCTTCTCCAATTCTAAAGATGGGGGGGCCACCTTTCTTCTCAACTGTTGAATACCCCCACACTACTCCAAGTGCCAACTTGATCGTTGCACATATATCACTTCTTTAGTTAAAACAATGCCATATACGTTTTCCTCAGCTTTAACTTCCATTGAACACATTTTATGGTAAGGGCATCAGTGATGGACATAGCTAAGAAAATTATTGTCTTTTTGGGCTTATGTCGCCTTAATTATTATAATTATAAATTTTTAAATTGGACATTTAGAATCTCTAGGATCTCTTTTTTATATTTGTCACTTTAAAATTGATAAAAAAAAAATCAATTATGCTGGTATAATCATCATTTAAAAATAATACTTTTTTTGCACCAGTCCTTTACATCCCGAAATTCATATGTTCTAGTAATGGACAGAGGATTGGTACCAGTAACATACCTCAGAAACAATCCTAAAATTATTATTTAACTATAGTGAATAAATATCAGATAACATAAATATTCTATTTACTCTTAGCAAAATTGTCAGTAGGGAGTTGAATGAAACACACTGATCTCAAGAGCGTTATAGAAATAACAATGATATAGTCCCCGGTACAGAGGCCTTTATATCGAATTATTAACATCCGCCTGAAACTTCGTAAATAGTTTCATCACATCGTAACCTACAACTATTTTATTTAGGAAAACTCTTGGAATTGGAGCGTTTTCAATCTGGAGGGGGGCAAACTTTATTTAATTAGGCACTAAAAACTCATTTGGATCGCAAGGTAATTTGATTGAAAAATCTAAAAAAAAAAAGTGGCCCTTCAAAAATATTGATTCTTTTGGCGTGACCTACACCCCCAAATTTTCAAAAAGACAAAGTTATATAGGACAAACGGTCCAATATTTTTGTAGGCCATTTTTTTTATCGATTTTGTGATCAATTTATCACACGATCCAAGTAGAAATCAAATGGATATTTACGAGTTTTTAGTGCCTAATTAAATAAGCATAGTTTGCCCCCCTTCAGATTGAAAACGCCCCAATTTCAAGAATATTTGTAAATAAAATAGTTGTAGGTTACGATGTGATGAAGCTATTTACGTAGTTTCAGGCGGATGTTAATAATCTGCAACCACGGACTAATAGGCATTATAAAATTTTCTTTTAGTGAACTTTGTTCATACAGTTATCGATAAAGGATATTGTTCTTCAATCTAGAAAAAAACTTTAAATCAACAAGGAAGCTTATTATTTACACCTTTTAATTTTTCTATGTTTTTTTTTTTCTGATTACACCTACGAAATACAAATTATCTTCTTTTTTTTTGGCTCTACAGACCTTCTAGATCTTTGACCGCGAGATGTGTTCTTCTAGACCACAACTCGATTCCTGATTTATGTACACGGGAATAGGGTAATCAGTCCTACGCCCGGATATATATTGCTATTTATTTCCTGGCCTCGCGTTTCTACGGCGAGTAGGGGGTTCCAGAAACCGCATTTATTTGTATTTAATACTTATATTGGTATTTATATCGGTCCCAGAAGGGAACCGATCTACCGAAAAATATATTAATTCTGTATTAAAAGGTTAGATACCACAGACCCCCTACTACAGTATCCTAGATTGAACCATATAATTTTTATTGGATTTCTTTTCTTAAGGTATCATGTTTTTAAATTTACTATTTGTTCTATATCTAATTGGTGGCATGCAAGGTAGAATGTAAAATCATCAAGATGGTTTAATAACTATTATATGTATCAACTTTAACAACCAAAAACATTTATATACAAAATAATAACTAACCTATATACATAATAATAGTTGAGAATCATACTGGAGGAGAATGCTTGATTAGAGTTACATGTGTTCTATTGATTTTATTAACTGATTAACTGATTGATTTATGGTTGCCGACACAAATTTACATCTGTATGACTAAATGAGGGTTATTACCTAGCTGGTGATGGGTGTTGTCGTTATCTCTAGCTGTTCTGGCTACCTCTCTGGAAGCTCCGTCGATCTGGTCTTCAAGTCTTCATCTTGCTCCCTCCGGCTGTCTTCTAGCCTGAGTCCCAGCTATCAGTCCATATCTTCCTCTCTCCGCTTCTCCTGATCAAGTCTTTCCTCGCTTCCTTTCCAGCTTGAAGTCTCCTCCTCTGAGTCCCAAAAGAAAGTGTCTTAGTCCTAGTCCTCTATTTCCCACCTTTCTTCATCCCCCTCTCTTTTGGTAGTCTTCTCTGATTGGCTGAATATTCCTAGCCTAAGGGATGACCACGCCCTCTCCCACAGGCCAAGGCAATGCAGCAGGTACAGATTTACGTATTTCTGGTGGAAGGTGTGAAAAGGTCTTTCGGGATCCTGTTTAAACACTCAGTGGTCGGTAGTGGTTCTTAAGGGTTTTTATTACCACTTACAAAAGGTTGTCCTCGTGGGTCGTTACCCTAGCTCAGGTACCCAACCGCCAGATGTGAGCACTTATTATATTTATTTATTTATACATTTAAAAATAACTAAATGAATCCACCGGCAGTCTTTACAATACATAGCAATATATATGGACATAATTATTTAATTGGGAATTAGGTTACTTAATAATCATTCATCATAGTTAAACTATAATAAATAAATAAATAAACGGATCGAATCGTCGAATAAACCTGTCCATAACTGGGCTCTCTGTTCATAACTGGTACGTTCGCGCTAGTATAAATTTCAAAAAAAAAAAAAAATTGAAAAAATCAAACCTTAGCGATGGTACTTATCCCCTTCTAAAACAATGGTCTCCCTATTTTATTATCAATTTACCCTCGCGTAGAGAGAACCCCTAACTACAGACAGTCGGACAGGTTAATGTTGACTGTAGGGAAATCAATCGGAATTACAATGCAAGGGCCGGGTATGGCACACTACCGGACCTGGAATACTAATGCCCGTTAGAATTATTGTACCGCAGATCTGTCCATTACACGGCCCCCCTCTCGCTCCAATTATTACTATCTCTCGCCGAGATTTCGCAACGATAATATTTATTGTAGTAGCATCATATACAGTCGGCAGAACAATTACAGTTTTAATCGATACTACACACGACTGTGCAATCGAGATATTTATCGCACATAATTTAAGCTAGTCAGAATAGTAACAGAACATGTAGAAATAGAAATAGAAATAGAAAATTAAACTTTATTCTGGGACTAAGTCCCTTTAGAATAACAATGATGAGTTAATACAAAGTAAAGCACAAATCTGGGCAAAAACTAACTTCTAAAAATTTTAATATTATATACATTATTTAAAAAGTATTTAACCAGTAAAACATAAAAAATAAAATATATATACAAATGAACATAAAATCTTCTCAAAATTACTTAATTGTGATGAAAAAAAAAAAGAGAGAAATTACATATTTATATATACATAACTACACAATTTATAAACAATAGGCTATCTAATAGAAAACTAACTTAATACAAAATGAAATAATATCTACAGTGGTTTATATAATAATATGCAGACACTAAGATAAAATAAAGTCTTACGATACTTGTGGTGTAACGGAAAAAAAAAATAACTAAAAGGAACTATTTATACGTACATTCTCATATTGGCACACATAAAGACAAAGATATAAAATATGAACATATATAACCGAAAAAAAAGCACAACCAGAGGAGAAAAGAAAAATAAATAAATAGTAAAAATAATAGTCAAACTAGGTGACAAAGATCATTGCTGTTTTATGTTAAAACTTAAACAGTAGGCACCACTATTTACTTCACGCAAATTCAGTTCATAAAATGAAATTTATGGTGGTAAATCTTCTGTTTGGGATGTAAGGAGATATTGGAAAGGAGGTATTTGAAAGTTGACAGGGAAGAGGCATGACGGATGTGGCAAAGAATTCCAGTAGGAGACGGAGCGGTCTAAGAAGGAACGTTCATAGGTTTTTGTCCTGTGGAATGGAATATAGAGGTCAGAAACACGGGATCTCGTTTTTATTGAGTGGACTAAGGGTTTGGACTGGAGGAGACAACAGATATAGGAAGGGTGCTGGGAGTTGATCGTTTGGTATAAGAAATTCCCAAGGAAGTATAGGCGGCGGGAAGATGGGAAGAGCCACTTTGACTCGGCATATAGGTGGGACTCATGAGACCATCTCGAAGTGCCGAAGACGAATCTTAAAAAACAGTTCATGATTCTCTTCAGTCTGTCCTCAAGCTCCAACGAGAGGCCACCGTATACCACACAGCCATAGTCAAAGTAGGGGAAAATCAATGAGGAAACGAAACGCTATATATATACTACTATATACTATAGATAAGCATCAACGTATAGTAAGTGTTATCAGTGGAACATGGTTGTTCATATATAGAATAGCAAATCATACAGGCTTATTCACATTGTTTATAAATTTTGTCTTAATATGCCACAATTCTGTATCTTTTTGTATCTTGTCCGTTCTAGCCCTGAAGAAGACCTGCAAAGTCGGGTCGAAACGTCGGCTTTTAATAAAAAGTTTACCACTATTCAGCCTATTTATGACCGCAACCACCATCTTCTTCCTTTATAATGCAACGGTCAACTATTAAATATTCAACATACATTAATCCGTTCGTATACTCGCTCAAGACCTAGATTAATCTCCCCCTATTGTCGGCAATCGCTGCAATTGTTAAAGAATATTATGTGCCAAGAGATCCTTATAAATTATATATATATATATATATATATATATATATATATATATATATATATATATATATATTATTCTTTAATAACAAATTTTATGGAGCGATAATATTGTTTTGCCCTTCTCCTGAATAATTCGAAAAAATAAAAATTCTAACTTATAAGCTACATGAATGAATAAAATATGTAAACTAAAATATATATTAAGAATATAATAAAAGTCGACCAGCTGGCTAGGCCAAGGTCTATGAGTAGTTACGTAAATATTTTATCGCGAAATAAATATTCCTATTATTTAAATTTTCATTTATATTCAGAGATAATAATATAGAAAAATCTCCTTGGATTTTATGATTTATTCGTATGGACACCTCGATTTGCTTATAAATTTTCTGCGATAAAGTTGGAAAAATATATTTAATAAGAACAAGTATAAATATAATTTATATAGAATTTTGTTATAGATATTTTTAAAATAATAGACAGACTGTGAAAACATCTTATTTTTATTTGGAGATTCAGTTTTTAACATTATTCATTTTTAACTGAAAAAGTTCTAGAAATTTATCTATTTTATGGAGGCCGCAATTCTTCCTTGATATTTTATTATTAAATGTAATATTTAATCGTTTCACAATCATTATGCAGTATTTTTGCACATAATATGAACAATTTTGGTTTATTATTTTCAATAATAAAACATTTTGATCGATCGAAAAATTCAAAAACATAACCCCCTCTCAAAATTTGAGGTTTCACGTTTCGAGACGCGTAGAATTCGAAAAACGAATAAAACATTTTTTGTCCGTCCGCCGTCCGCACATTTCCTCCGAAACTACTGGACCGATTTTTTTCAAATTTTGATATAAAATCAGAGGTCACCCGAAGATGATCCTCCTTCATCGACACTACTCTCCACCTTTAACTTTCAAAATGGCGGCCGAAAAACCTGCGTTGCTATAGACTGTAGCTCCGAAACCAATGTACAGATTTCAATGAAACTTAGCTTAAGTCATTTTCTCGACGCCCTTTGAATTTATCTATATAACATACTTCAACGCATACAAGCTGGAAAAAAATTACAAGGGATGGTAAATTTAAATTCCGAATAACTCGAAGCGTTTTTATTTTTTTGTTGATATTGTATATTTTTTTTAAAAAGTTTACAAAATTTCCTAAAAAATCGTTAAAATCGGACAATTAGGAGCAAAGATATGGTCTCCGGTTTTTTTTATGTGTTCTACTCCAAATGTGATATCCTTGGTTTGGTTTTTAAATCTTAAATGTGTTACTGAACTAATGCTATTATTTTTTTTTAGTATATTACTGATAATTAAAGAAAAACAGTTTAATCCAATAATTGGAATCACCTTTTGTTTTTTTTTTCTTTGTAACTCGGAAGGTAACGTTACTTTAGATGTATAATCGTTTGGAGGTAATAAATTATTGTGTAATAATTTGCAGCGTTTTTTTTTTTTTGTCAATACCCTCTCTCCATAGAAACGTAAAAGAGATCTTTACTTCCGCATCATATATAGTTTAGATCGTAGGTGAGAAACCGCGGTCTCTGTGACGTAGTAGGGACTTCCAGCGTTTTTTGCGCGACATTTATTAATCTAGTGGTATAATTAATTAATATTTAATTATTTAAGTAACAACAATTTGGATATTAATATAATTAAGTTGAATGTATGTATGTGGTTTTATGTATTTAGTGATAAATAAAAATAGTAACTGTAAAATATAAGGAATTATTTCGGCCTTCATTAGCACTACCTAACCATAATGCGGCCTCCAATGATTCTGAAAGTTGCCCACATACGGTTTAGATAAGCTAAACAACAGAAATTCTGTTCCATTTAATTACAACACTGTGTTCCACGAACTGCAAATATTAAGGGAATTGGAACAATATCTATGCTAATAATTCAGCGTAAGAACTCGAATAATGAATTCGGAGTAAAATTGATAAAAGGGTACCCTGTTTATTCGTATATACAATATAATATAACATTATCTAGAATGTCTGTACAACATATGAAAGTGGTAAAGCTAAAATTACTGTATACATATGTACCCTTGAGGGAGATATACACTCAGTTTCAAAATATTAGACACACTTCGAAAATTGTTATTACTACCCTCCCATCTTTTCAAATCACTCGTAAAATAAGTATAAAATATTAAATATAATATAATATAAAATACTCATTTGAAATTATTAAGCAGCCTGCTTGTATTTTGGTTCTCAAGCCAAAAATATATTAATTTTTTTTTATTTTTCAAATTAAAGTTAAGGCCATCAAAATGTTAGTCACTCACCCTAGTAAAAATAAATAAAACTCATTTTAATACTTCGTGGCCTCTCCAACATCATTTATTAATTCAAAAATTCTGTTTTGTAATGGATCGTTTTGTTTCTTGAGATAATTGTTCCCATGAAGCCAGAATTTCAGATTTCAAATCCTTGATTGTTCCGAACTGTCTTGACCCCAGAGTACACCTTTCTTGAAAGAGTTCCCCAAACATTTTCGATAATGTTCAGGTCTGGGGAGACAGCGGGCCAGTCTAATTTGGCAATTTTGTTGCGAATAATCCAGTATTTAATCATTTTTTCTAAATGTATCGGGGCGTTATCTTGCTGTAAAACTGGAGTGGCTTCAGACAAGTCATTAAAAGTCAATTTTTGTTCCTCTAACAAATTTTCATATTCAGCTGAGTTTACTCTTGATAAAACAAATACCAAATTTATTTTCTTTTCTTTTTTAACCAATCGATGCCCAAACCATATTTTTTCCTCCTCCCATTAGACGCCTAGATAAATTTTTTTCTTCTTTTTTAGGTCATGAACATAATACGAAAATCCATCAAGCCCATCCAGATTGAATTATTTACATCACTTTACGAGCAAAGGTCATCAGGGCGAATTTGTGACGGGTACGACACGCCTTAAAGGACTACTACAAATCATTTTATATAATTTCTTTGCTTTTCTTCTGGAATAACTTCATTTAAAAAATTTTAAAAAAACCTGAATCCTAAATCCTGAAACCTGAAATCGCTACTGACTAGGGTTAATATCGCATATAACGGACTTTGAGATGTAATGTTAAAAAGCCGAAAGCAGCATATGATCGGATTGATCGGGACGGGATCGATGAGCGACGTGTCGGCACCGAACAGTGATACGACGATACGATCGCCTGCTGAAGCCGCGGGGGCCAAATTGAAACGTCAGCCGTCAATCAACTCTGTTTGATGGGGGGGAGGAGGTCAGAAATATAACCCCCGCCTGTTTACACTGATAGCTTATCTCTCCCAGCCACAGTTCGGCTATACTCTTCCCCATCCCAGGCCATACTCTTCCAATCTTATATATTTATCCTCCAATTGACTTTGTGTTAGCTAATAATTGTAATTTGTAAAAAATAATACTATAAATTAATACAAATGGATTTACTAGGGAGAGAGGGCGTATTGGCAGACCAACTCCCATTTTACAAATTATACAAATGTTTATTTAATTGTTCTCTTCTCTCTTCTCACTTCTCGTTTCTCAAATTGTATAATTTTTAGAGGGGAGAACCAATTATTTGATATTATCAACCAATATTAAGAACCAAATATTATCTACTTATAATTCATTTATTTCATTTTCACCGCGCACTTTATATATTTTGTTTTTTTTTTAGCCCTGATGAAGACCAGTAAGGTGGGTCGAAACGTCGGCATAATAATTAAAAATGCTATTTTTTTAAATTTAGTATTTATTTCACCGAAACCACAGTTCGGACAAATTTTCATTTTCATTAAAAATCTTTATTACACATTGCGCCTCATTACCAATTTACATTATTATATAATTATAATTATTCTTATTGCCACTTAGTAAACATAATATATATTCAACTCGTTCAGCTTCATATAAGTCTAACAATTATTTAAGCCTTTTCTTTCTAATATTTTGATTGTTCGTTATATTGTGCTCCCTTTTCTATTTCATAATAATTATGATTATATTGCTATAAAAATTAATATATTATAGTCAAGGAAAAATGTCTAGATCGAAAAATAATTGTTGTAACCAAGATAAAATCAAACTAACACCTCATGATGAATATTTACCATTTTCTCTTCAAATTTTCTGTCTACAGTCTTTATTTTGCATTAGGAAAGCATTAGGTAACAGGAGCTTAACATATATGTAATTAAATGAACAGCTGTGTAATCAGTGCTAATTACAGAGCTGAAAGGAGAGCTACTGTAACCTCCTAAGCTCCTAATACTAAAATAAAATAAAATATGACATACTAAAATATTTGTATATAATAAATAGAAAAAAAACAAACAATGTATAGTTTTAAAGTGTTTTTATTGTACATGTGAGTTTAAGGACGGGATAGTTCAGAACGTTATGGGTTCATATTTGATAACAAAAACGAGAAAAAAGACGTCATACAAAAAAATTGGGCCACTTGGTCTCACCCACACACTTGAGATGTCAAAATAACGAAGTTATATAGGCCAATCGGTCCAATATTTTTGTAGACCACCTATTTCCCCCCCTTTTTTGTGATCAAAGTATCTTGCGATTTAAGTGGAAATAAGCGTATGAATTTTTTTAGTACTTAATTAATTAAATGTGAAAAGGACCCATTTTTGAGAATTTTCGTAGATTAAAAATTTGTAGGTTACGATAAGATGGAGGAATTTACTAAGTATTAGACGGGCGTTAATAATTCGATAAAAAGGGGTCTATACAACGGACTTACTATCCATTGTCAAAATATGATTTATATGTTATATTTTATTTTTTAAAGAAATAAATCGATCAAGATGATTAGGTTAACAGGGCAGCAGACAGCAGACAACAAACCGGGGGATCAAAGAAGACTTACCAGAGTGGCTAATCAACAACCCTCGCCAAAACAAAAAACTCCTCCAAGCACTTGTTGCTCCAATCTCGCCCAATGGCGACCTCTTCCCCTCTCCCTTTAATAACTCCTCCCCTCCCCTCACAGTCTTCGGGAATGGCCTGAGGTTATTGGGGGACAGCCGGCGCCGTCGGGTCTGAGGGGATTAGCTTCCATGGGATCGGGGAAATTGCACGGAAGGGATGAGGCTTCAATACCGGGATAGGAGTCTATTCAACGGAGTCGGAGGCTGCAGCAAGTCTTGTCGAGAAGTATTATCCAAGGCAATCCGACCTGTAGCTTATTAGGGAAAAGAGGATATTTAAAAAAGTCTTAATAAGGAAAAACGGGACGCTGTTGATGATCCGAAAACGTAGATTGCATAGTCTGTTGGGATTATAATAATAATAATAATAATAATAATAATAATAAGGCTTAGCGAACCCGAAGGTTCGATGCCGACACCATCAATCGCTTGTTACACACCTCCCTCCACCGTTCGCCGTCCAAACCCAGTCCCTTCAGATCGGCTTTAATGCAATCTTCCCACCTTCGCTTCGGTCTACCCCTCGGACGCTTACCATTCGGCACAGCAAATATTAACCTTTTAGGAATTCTCTCGTTCCTAAGCCCAACAACTTTACAAGCCCATTTGATTCGCCGCGATGAAATTACCTCAATTATATTACCCGGATACAGCTCACGCAATTCGGCGTTGTGTAACCGTCTGAACTCCCCGGTTCTGAACTCATCCTTCTTCGGTCCGAATACTTTATTTTCAAAAACCTTAAGACGCTGCTCATCCCTTAATGTAAGCGGCCAAGTTTCGCATCCATAAAGAATTGTAGGCAAGATAATTGTTTTATAGATTCTAATTTTTAAGTTTCTGGACAAGAGGCGCGAACTAAGTAGTTTTGTCACAGAAAAATAACAAGCATTCCCCGCCTTCAGTCTAACCTTAATCTCTTCTTCAATTTCGTTTTTTCTAGTTATCGTAGAACCTAGATACCTAAATTTATCTACCTGTTCAAACATATTACCATCTATATCGATATCACCAGTAGTATCGCCATTTGGATTAGTATAACCTTGGATTATCACCTGTTGGGATTACCAAGGTTTTTTTTTTTTGTTTAAACTTAATAAGTTCATCCACTCCTGTCTAATACAACATTGACAATCTGTGGATTGCCAGTCAAATAAATAATACAATAATAATACCATGTTAGGCATGAGCAAGAAAAATATCCAGCGGCTTCTCTTCCGTTACATCATTTAATGATAAAAATAATAATAATTAATGAAGAGAAGGATGGTTGGGGTGATCGGTCAAAATAAAAATGGCAAAAATAAATAACAATATTTGCCGACGTTTCGACCTGAAGTTCAGGCCTTCATCAGGCTAGGAAAAGAACCAGATAACAAGGTATGAGAAATAAAAACAATATGAAGTAGATAAGTGAACATTCAAGTAAAATGAAGTAGGTAAAATAATGACAATAACAAGAACTAGGAAATAAATAATAATAACGGTTACAAAGTGAAGAATAATGAAGTAAACATAATAAAAATATATAATTTTTTTTCGATTTATTTTGTTTTGGCCAGATGTAATATTTTAATTTTGTTCTAATTTGTTATTCTCAAGGGACTGTGTCCCAGAATAAAGTTATTTTTCTATTCTATTCTAAAAATAAGGTGGCATAAGTACTAAAATGGTATCTTAGGATAAAATGTAAAACAGAGAAAAGGAATATGAAGTTATATAACAAATAAAAATAAATAGAAAAATTGAGATATTGTAAATAGAATATTTAGATAGAAAATTGAGATATTGTAAAGTCTATTAAAATGTACTGACTATGCATAAGAATACTTACACATTTTGATTTTAGTCCCTAATCGGTCCCTAACGATGATAATATCGGAGAAACGATATATAAAATGAATAGAAAGTACCAAGACTTGTGACAGGAACTTAGTCAACTTTATAGACTGGAATATAAACAAGTATTTCCACCAACTACTACAAGTACTAATCTCCAGCGATCGCCTCATCCCAGAGTCTATTGAGAAGTTGAAACTGCCAGAAGGAGTATTGGAAGTAGGGCAGAAAGCTGTTATCTTTGGTACGGCGAATATCGTCAGATAATTTTTAAACATATTCTGAAATTTGAGCCTAAACCATGACCTAGTTACGGGTAGGTGAATATTTTTGGCGAAAGCCAAGAAACAGCGAAATTTCAAAATAAAAATAATAAGGCTCATCAAACCCGAAAGATCGATCAACCAGGCGCTATCCAAACCAAACCCCGCCAGATAAGATGCTTGCCATTTGGTGCGTTTTAGGACTTCTTTCATTCATAAACCCGGCGATTTCATATACCCATTTTATTCGGCTCAACTTAATCGTCGCAATTATATTAAACGGGAATAGTTATCGCAATTCAGCGTTGTGTAACCGACTAAATTCTCCAGTTGACTCATCCTTCTTCCGTCCGAATATTCTGCGCAATACTTTATTTTCAAAAACCTTAAGACGTTGCTCATCCTTTAATATAAGCGGCCGTCAACAACCGTAGGAAGGATAATGATTTTGTAAATTTAAATTTTTAAGTTTCGGAAAAGCGGAGCGAACTAAGTAGTTTTGAAAAAGAAAAATAACAATTATTTTCCGCCTTCAACCTGACGTTAATTGTCTATTCAGTTTTTTTTTATAGTTATTGTAGACACTCTGAATACCTAGAAAAAAACGCATAAATAAAATTCTCTACACGTTTAAACGCATACCCCTATATCGATATCACCGAAATTGTCGCTGATTTTCTAGTAAACCGTATATTTTGTCTTATCCGTATTCATTTCGAGCTCCAGTTCGTTCAATTTAGTTAAAACTTAAACATAGTCAAAGATTAGGCCGCTTTGCTCCAATAAATTTTTAATCCGAGTTAGTTAATTAAGAAATATTATTTGTGTTGCATTTTTACAAATTGTTTGTGTAACAACGATTTAGAAATTTGTATTTTCCATCCATTGCGATATGTCTAAACGTACCTTCAACCTTTTCAACGATATATTATATATCAATATCAAGCACTTATAATTTTTATATCCAGAAGTTATTATTCAACCAGAGAAAAAAACTGTTTTATAATTTATAAAATTATTTTGTGGTTTATATTTATACTTTATCCATATCGCAAAAACCAATACTCTTATCATAATAAACATAATTGAAATGAAGGAAAAGAAATATCGGCGAGACACAGGTTATAACTAGTTTATTGATGACTGGATAATCATCTTAGTATTTATATTTTTATATATTTATTATTTTTATTATATTTTTATCAGTCCCTCCAGAAATGACGTAGGTGAAACCCCTATAGACCTTGACAATATAATGTTCACTAAACATATTATTTGAGACATTAATGATGAATATATAACGGAGGACTCATCAAGGACTTGAAAATGACCCTTAGTATGGTCGAAACGTCGAATTAAATAACGTATCAATAAAATGTTTGGTGATAATTGGACTAATTTATATAAATATAAAACCTCAATAAATGAACAGAAGAGACATCTTAGTATTGATGAGGTTACTGTATATTAAAATCAATAGTAAATAATATATGCAATCCAATATTTGTACAAAAACTATAATAAACTGGTATACTTGAAAGTAGAGTCATAAACAGATTATTCATAACAACATAATAAAGCTACGCGGTAAGGTTTAATAAGAACTCGCTCCACACAAGCGTGTATGACAAACTTAATAAATATTTTTGGGCTGAAATTTCATAATAGAAATTCCATCTCCGCGCAGCGGCCCGTATTCAAAGAGCGAAAAAAAAATATATATTTAAAAAAATAAAACAAAAACATGAAAGGTCCCTCTAGTCGAAAAAAGATAACGAAATAAAAAGTTAATCAATACTATCGGACACCTTCCTTTAAAAGGGGTTACGGGTTATAAAAACGAGGGAACAAAAAAAAAAAAGATAAAATATATTGACGAGAGATAAAAAAAAATGACATGGGGACAGTCTAGTTATCTGGTTTAGGTGGTTAGTGTTTACACAGCTCGGGCCAGGACACAATTTAATAAACACGCCCCCCTCCCCCCCAGCTACATCTGGTCCTACCTTTCAAAAAATTTCCAGCGGCAAGGATAAAAGAAAAAATTATGTATATGTTAAAAAATAATACTAGCTATATGTAAACCATTTTCAACAACCTACACTATATATAGATAGAAGATAATACAATTATATATATATAGTTGGGGTGATCAGTCAAAACAAGTGATTGTAAAAATAAATAATTATGTTAATTAATTTTATATTATTTGGCAATGATGACTTCCAATTAACAACATTTGAATTTATTTGTGGTATTTTCAAATTACATGTTTTCAAGTTAACGTTTCGGGATTATTAATCCTATCTTCAGGACCACAATACCAATGATTTTTTGTTGATACATGGTTAAAAAAATTTAATTAAATATAGTGCACGCTACAATACGTTTCAGAATTGGGTTGTTACATTAAATTTGTAATTACTTTAAATCTAATATGCTCCATCGTCAGGTTCTAATTCAAGTTACAATAAATTAAGGTATATAACGTCCAGAGCAACATCATGCTTTTAGACCAATTATTGGGTGTCTGCTATAGTGAATACAATTGACCTTTGGATGTGACTGTTTATTTTTATACTATTTAATGTTTATTTTTTATGTGGCTGTAATTTCATTTTTAATAAATTTTAATTTTGTTTTGTCATATATCAGCATAATGTGTCCCCAAATGTTTGGTGTCTGTTTTGTAATTTACTGTTGTTCTATTGTTTTTTGTGATGTGTATGGCTTCAAGTAATTTTCTGTTGGTGTTTTTTGGTTCTGTGCCTAATATCTGTGGTTTATTGTTGTTAATTGGAAGTCATCATTGCCAAATAACAAAGAATAACATACAACTTCCCAGAAAAAAAGATTATTTCTTTTTCTAACACTATATATACACAGTTGATACATAAGAATAATTTCTATAGTATTTTGGTCAGAGATCATATGGAAATAAATAAATGCAATGTTTTATGGGTTGGAGGAATAAATTTCTTTATTCTAGGTCGGTTATAACGGCTCATTTAAAATTATTAACCAAACAAATTGTACAAAATACAATTGGCAATATCTCTCTGCTAAAAATATCTTCTTTGTATGATTTTAAATTATGATTAGATATTTTAAATTGTATACTTTCCCTTTTTAGCGAATTGTTAACATTCGCCTGAAACTTCATCTCATCGTAACCGACAAATGTTTTATTTACGAAAACTCTTAGAATTGGGGCGTTTTCAATCTGAAGGGGGGCATCAAACATTGTCTATTTAATTAGATACAAAAGAAAATCGTAAATACACATTTGCTTTCTACTTAGACCGTAAGATAAATTTGATCACAAAATCGATAACAAAGCTGGCCTACCAAAATATTGTGCCGTTTGTCCTATACAACATCTTTATTTTGAAAATTTGGTGGTGTAGGTTCAATATTTTTGAAGACGACCTTTTTTCTCTATTTTGTGATCAAATTATCTTACGATCCAAGCAGAGAGCAAATCTGTATTTACGAGTTTTTAGCACATAATAAAATAGACAAAATGATTCTTCCTCCAGATTTAAAACGCCCCTATTCCGAGAGTTTTCGCTAATAAAATAGTTGTAGGTTATGATGAGATGAAACTATTTACGAAGTTTCAGACGGATGTTAATAATTCGATAAAAATGGATCTGTACCACGGACTAATATATTATAGTTACGAATTGACAATAAGAATAAATAGTATTATATAATAGTATAGAACTTAGAAGACATTAAAAATTTGTCCGAACTGTGGTTTCTTTCAGTTTATTTTATGTTGATAAAAAATAATACAATCTGAACTGCAGAATACATGTAAATTACAGCTATACAATTTGAGCAACGAGTTGTACAATTATGTGAACAGTTGTATAATTTGTAAAATGGGGGTTGGTCTGCCGTTAGGAGGACAGGGAATACAGGGATAAATATTCATAAATGTCAAAATCTTAATTTACCGATATTGTTTCGATCCGTCCATTTCAGAAATCATCTGAGTTTTAAACCTACGCAATTTTTCTGATAACTTTTATTAAACTTGTAGTGATTTAAGGATCGAAATTGGAATTCATCATTTTCCCCTGAAATTCCCTTTCGTTTATCTCCTACCGCATTATATTTTGTGATTATTATTATTATTATTATGTAAATAATAAGAAATAATTGTTATTAATTTGGCGTGCACAGAGAGGGGAGGGGAGGGCACGTGGCCCTAAGTAAGAAGTGTTGGGAATCGCGTGATATGGACTGAGTGCCCCGAGGCACGGAACCATACAGGCCATTGCGTAATAGAAAAGATCTCCCCGGGGCCAATTGTATCCAGGATATCTTTCTTCATCTTCCAGAGTGTCCACTTCTTATGTCAGGGCATCATCATCATCAAGACCACTCAGAGGATGACGAGCAAATCTCAAGAACAACGATGCGAGATCACGCTCTACCTCGTATCTTTAGTTTTTCATTTTTATAAAAAAAAAAAAAGTAAAAAAAAAAATTATCTAAAATATATATAACAAGACAAATAAGGAACCGATAACAAATTTTACATCCGGACTACATCTATGATACATAAATAAAATTCTAACATTTACAAACATTCGTTTCCTAAAGTAATAGCTGAATATATAATCAAAATTATTTTATTTTGCCATAAAGAAAATATAGGTATTTATAAAAAATTAACCGGCAAAACCACTTTAATTTATAGCCATCAACAAATATCTGAACTATTAGTTGCAATGCGAAATGATTTCAAGAAACAAATTATAAATAAAGTTATACAGAATGAATTCAATTTCCAACTCGATGATACACATTATATTATCAAACACCGAAAACCACATTTTATGATTACCTTAAATAGACTCCGAAGTGAGCATTTAGAATTATATTATTCCATTGATAGATCTGAAGATCAACTGTTCTGCTCTATGTCCAACTTAAAAGAAATAGAATATACCATACATTTCATTGGTAAATGCCCCGCGTTAAAAGAATTCCGAAATATCTATTTGGGAAAAATATTACTATATAGTTCTGAAGTAATGGATTATCTTAACTGAAAGGACCGAGATAGTTTATATAAATACTATCAATAGTTTATAATATAATAATAAATTATATATAATAAATAATATAAATAGTTTATATTGCATTCAAATATAGAAAAAAAATTATAAACGACTTCAACTATTAATATGTGTGCATTTATAAACAGAACTTACGTTTATGTAAATATTTATGAATGTTGGATTATTATTAAAATTTATATTAATATTATTCTTAATTATAATTATTGTTTATATATTGTGATCTATTATTATTTATATTTCTGTATTATTGTTATATTGTATGTATTCTAATTTTATATCGATTTGGTTTTTAGCAAATGGGAACTAAATATATGTAGGCTCTTAATACCTTGCAATTTATTTAATATTTATATTCAAGTATAATTACGGTCTTCAGTTAAGAGAAGAAAATCTTGTAATATTACATATTATGATTTTTATTAAAATGTAAAAGTGGCCAACCGGACAGACCGCCAGCTACTAGAAGATTAATGGCGTAAGCCAAATAAGTGAAGAGGTATTTAAAAAAATAAATATTGTATTTATAAATAAACATGTTTCTCTTGTGTTGTTTTCGTTGAGGTATACAAGCAAAAATATTACAGATCTTGAAACAGAAAATAATAGTTTAAAATCCACATTAAAACTTAAATTTGATTAACACTAAATATGAAAAATATTTTACGGGAGACAATATGTAGCTATTACCATAAATGTATTTATTTGTTATATCAAACCTATGTCTTCCTCTCCTGCAGTATCCTTTAATAACACCCCACTTATCCTTGGAATTCATCTGGACAAACGTCTCACTTGGAATCCTCATACAAGACTGAAACGACAAGAAACTGCTCGACGTTTCCGCTTACTCCAACACTTATTACAAAAGACTAATTAATATACATGACTATACTAAGACCTATTTGGACTACAGAGTTGAGCTATGGGGCTCTACTAATCCATCAAATTCCTATCGTACCCAATCCTTACAATCCAAAATCCTCAATGCTCCTTACTTTGTCACAAATAAAATAATCCATAATGACCTTAATGTTCCATATGTTTCGATTTGGCACAATTCAGATACCTCTCCTTCCATGATAAACTTCATAACCATCCGAATCCTCCCGTTTCTAACCTTGCTTTCTCTTCAATTCCTGATAATCCTCCCAGGCGTCTGAAAAGAAGATGGCCCCGTGATCTCCTTATGTAGACATATTGTTAGAGTGCTACCTGTGGGTAGTTTCTCGACAAGCGTTTTCAAGTGATTATATTCCTGTGTATACATTTACTTGATGTATTTATATTGCAATACAGTTGTAAATATCTTGAATAAATAGTTTTAAAAAAATAAATAATTTTTTTATATCAATGTAGATTGATTCAATTTTTATTGTCTTTAAGAAATACTCCTTGGCAACATAAGCTCACAATTAATGTAGTAGTTTTCGAGATATCGATTTAATAAAAAATCGGCCATAAATTAAATTATAAAGATTTTTTAATTATATATATATATATATATATATATATTTTTTTTTTAATTTATACATATAATTTAGTAATATAATGTATTTTATAGTATTTTACAGGACGAGAGCTGCTGAGAGACAGGACAGAGCTAATAGAGGAAGAGCTTATTAAGAAGGCTGTTAGAGGCGGATTGAGTTGCGTTCCATCAGAACTTCTCCGCTATGGCAATGGCTTTGTATAAAACTTACACAGATTGAAAACGCCCCAAATTCCCATAATTCCCGCAAATAAATTATTTATTTTTTACGTAGATATAAAGCTATTCCCGAAGTTTCGGGCGGATGTTAATAATTTGCTGAGAACGCGTCTGTGCCACGAACTATTAGAAGATTTCACAGTGAGACTGAAATTTATTAATATTTTAAAAATTAAAAAAAAAATAAAGTAATGAAATAAAGTATTGCGTTGAATATTCGGACCGAAGAAGGATGAGTTAACCGGAGAGTTCAGACGGTTACACAACGCCGAATTGCGTGAGCTGTATCCGGGTAATATAATTGAGGTAATTTCATCGCGGCGAATCAAATGGGCGTGTAAAGTTGTTGGGCTTAGTAACGAGAGAATTCCTAAAAGGTTAATATTTGCTGTGACGAATGGTAAGCGTCCGAGGGGTAGACCGAAGCGAAGGTGGGAAGATTGCATTAAAGCCGATCTGAAGGGATTGGGTTTGGACGGCGAACGGTGGAGGGAGGTGTGTAACAAGCGATTGGTGGTGTCGGCATCGAACCTTCGGATTCGCTAAGCCTTATTATTATTATTAAAAAAAAAATACCTTTTATCAACATACAACCTTCCGTATATTGGACCATCACTGTATTTTATTTTGTTGTGATTACTTTTAATTATTATAAAGTACTATTACTCTTTAATTTTAAATTATCACAACATATATTTTTAATATAACTGCACTTTATTTTAAAAATCCGGTCTGCGCATCACACAACTTTCACTTAACACCCTCTTCTTAGCAGAAACAAGTTTTTTCAGACAAAGGAGAATTGAAAGTTAAAATTACAAGCGCTATATTGGTTTATATCTCATTGTGTGTATTATTATTTTCTTATAAGTACTCTCATACATACAAATTTTAATATTTATATCGCTGTAATCTATATAATTAAATATTAAATAATACCAACAATAGCATCTATGAAAACCGCATATGTGTATTTACATAATATTGTCGGAGTTCTTATTATATTAAGCTCATGTTACGTATGGAAAAGTGTTCTAATCTTTCGGGAGAGCTCGGATGAGCTCGTATTCTTTTGACTCCTAAATTACAACTATTCTCCGTTACGATCTCTTATTTCTCTTTCAGTTAATTATCAAATTATTTCATATTTTATATTTAACTTTTTTTTATATTAGAGATTAACGTGAAATGGTCAATTGTTTAAAAAAAATAAATAAATAAAAGGTACTTTAGGTGTAGCTGATATTGGAAATTAGCCATTTAAGCCCTGATAGAAAGCATCAATCAGAATAAAAACTACATTTTATTTAAAAATTCTTAATTTTACACTGATATGATGAATTTTATCAAAATCATTAAAGCTGTTTTAAAAAAAATACCAAAAATGTGCAATTTCCGGTTAGCCGATTTTGACGAAAAAGTTGCTGTAACATATAAAAACCTTAAATATGCAATTTCACTTTGTACGACTTTTCGTTTTTCAGCTGGACACACACATACACACAGACCATTTTGCGGGATTTGGTTATTTATAATCGGGGGACCTAAAAACGTGTATTTCCATTGAAAACTCAGATTTGAAAATTTTCACTATCACAATACTTACGCTTACTATATATTTCATATTTAGATAAGTGAAAATAAAAAGTAAATAAATATATAACGTAGACCAACTTCATGCTTCATTTATTACAGGCTTTGTGAAAATTTAATATCACGTTTCGGCCTAATGGGTGAATAAAAGTATACGGAGCGCTTAAAAGGGCTTCTCATAGGGGCAGAATTTATTTACGCTCGAATTGAATAACATTCAAATAAAAAGTCCGCTTCTAACAATATCGTAATGCAGATGGCAGTGGGCCCGAGTTCATTTCCTCCATACTTTTATTAAACTGTTTCTATTTTACATATTTCCATTTTCCAACAGATATCCTACAGTCCTCCTGTCACGTAATCAACTCCGTTACATCATTTATTCAACTCTACCATGTATTTCATTCCGCCCGCATTCAGAAATAAATGAATATGAACTTATACACAACATGCATGTATGTTTGTATATATTCTAAAGATCTTGATGTTCTGTCAATAAATATAATAATAAATAATAGTAAAATGCTTAGCGAGCCAGAAGGTTCGTTGCCGACACCACCAATCACTTATTACACACCTCCCTCTACCCTTCGCCGTCCAAATCCAGTCCCTTCAGATTGACTTTAATGCTATCTTCCCACCTTCACTTCGGTATACCCCTCGAACGTTTACCATTTGGTACAGCAAATATTAACCTTATAGGAATTCTTTCGTTACTGTCACGTTTCGCATCTATAATGAACTGTAAAATAAATGGTTTTATAGATTTATAGTTCTGGGGCAAGAGGTGCAAGATAAACAGTTTTGTTACAGGAAAATAACACGCATTTTCCGCCTTAATCCTAACCTTAATCTCCTCTTCAATTTCGTTTTTTTTAAATTATCGTAGACCCTTCTCTACCATTTCAAACATGCTACCTTCTATGTCCATATTACCAGCAACATCGCCATTTTTGCAGCTAATTACTTATTTTGTCTTATCCGTGATTATTTTGAGCCACAGCTCCTTACTGGCTTTCATTAACGTTGTCGTATTTAGTTTTATAGTTTCCGTGGCTTCGCTTAATAGGTCAATCAATATGGATATGTATATCTATCGACTTTTGACAGATAATATAAAATAAATGATTGCCATAGAAAAATATAAAAATCGTACTATAAACAGAAAGTCAAAATCTAAATGCCTGTTATTCAAAATTAATTAAATCAGTGGCACCTACTCAGGATGTGCAATGTGCAAAATCATATCTTCGATAAAAAGGAATTGAATGTTTGAAATTTTTACAGGTGTAAGTTGAATTTTCGAGTTTCTATCGATGGTTCACAAAGGAAGATTCATATATAGGAGGCGCTTGTATATATGATGTGTACATAACATATCCCGTTAGAAACAAAGAAAGAGAGGGACTTAAATAGATAATTATTGAAGTAAAAACTTATTTGGGCGCGTTTTCCACTTTTTTGTTGAGAGTGAATTAGATTAATATGTCAGATTTCAGAAGCGTTAACGCTCGTTTTAAGTCGGCTGGAGTCGACTTATCTTAGTGTTTTTGCATATGGATTAAAATATCTCAGATACTGAAAACCGCGCCTGCATATTGTTAGCAAGGAATATGTTTAACATTTCATCTTTCCTGCAATAGGCTATAATTCAAAATTGTATCTTAAACCAGCACCGTGTTCAAAATCAAGTGATAACGAGATTTAATGAAAATCTGAATTAAATATCTCAGAAACTAAACATCGGACCTGCATACTGTCAATGAGAGAAATGTTCAACATTTCATCCTATTTATAATGAGCTTAAATAATGAGTTTAAAAACTATTTCCTGTAAAACGATTTATTTTTCACTGTAGGGCACGAATATGATAACAATAAAGTATAGAAATTTTATATTAATTGAGTGACTCAAAAAATCCTTAGAATATATATAAACCTCGTGGGTGTTAAGTGATAATTCGTTCCACTGACAACGATTTGTCTACTGCCGGATATTAAACCACTTCTTCAACCGCAACTCCCAATAAGCTAAAGGAAGGAAGAAATCTTCCTTCCAGGTATTAACTGTCAAATTGGAAAGTAAAATTTTAACTAATAAACTAAAAATAATCGATTTATACATAGAATGATATATATACAAACATTCTTCAATAGACCTTTGAGTATTATATTGTAACATAATTATTTAATTGGGTATAAGGACGCTTAATAATTATTAAATAAACTACTAAATGTTCATTGCTTCTGCTATTTATACGAGGGTTCGATCCCGTTTTTTTTTTTTTTTTTTTGTAAGTTAACAATAGGATTCACTTCAAATCTAGAACAACAAGTAGCTCAATCGGTACACAATTATGCTTCAATATGTTTCAAATAACAATTATTTCAAAATTTAGACTACTTTTAAAATAGAGCTTCGATACCTGAGGCCAGGTACACACTGACAGTCTTAGCAACGTCCACCAGCACATACATTAAGCTACTGGATAGCTAAGCGTATTTACTTCAGGTACAAGTAAAGTTTGTCAAAACCATTTTAAGAGGAATTTTGAGCGGCCAAACAACTCTAAGCTGTGTTTTCATTAAATCATGGATTATTTGAAATATATTTTTTTATACTACAGATAGCTGAATTTAATAAAACTTCCTTGTTTATTAAGTTTAAATTGTATATAAATTTATTTTGAAGTTTGTTATAGAATAGTAGTGTTGCCAAAATGCGAGAACGAGACGAGTCTTGGTCTAGGTCTTGGTATTGCGCAAGAGTCCCTCAACGGTCTTGAAGTTACTTATTAGCTTAGTACTATAGACATATTACTGTATCTTTTTAGATAAGGAAAACCTAACTAAGCACAAATGAAAAATTAGAAGAGTTAAACACAAGAGTATATTGGTGATATCAATTCTTTACACATAGTATCTAAAATTGTCAAGCATTATTAACTATTTCGCCTTAATTTTTAATAAAATTTTTTTTTTTTTTTTGCCGGTCTTGGTCTTGCAACAATGAGGCGGTTTTAGTTAAAGACCGATTTCGTGCAAAACTATAGAATAGAGTAGAGATCTCAATTTGCGAGAAAAATTATATGATTTGATATTCTGTTACCCGATACCACATGTGTTTTCTGCAAAAATAGTAAACGAGAAATTATTATTAAGTTTCAATTCATTATGTCTCTTGTAACATGACATCTATTTTAGTCTTTCTTAGAACGACAAATTTTCCGATTTTATGGCAATATTCAATCATGACTATGATCCACAAACCCAATAAGTCTATAGACCGTCCTGATGATTACCGCCCCCCCCCAAAAAAAAAATACTATTTTAGGTAATTAATTATAAATTTTCCAAAAATTTATTATCTAAGGTGATAATGAACCATTGTTTAAAACATGTATCCATTGTTAATAGATCCTTATTGTATTACGTAACTAATGAAATGGTTTTAATCTTAAAATTTACGTACAAAATTTATCTAAAAAAAAAATCATTCTAGTAATTCTTAAAAAATTTAAATAGCGAAATTTCCTTAGGTTTAGTCGTAAGTAATATAGATAAAATAGAGACAAATGAGAGGCCTCAAAATATCTCATTTGATAGTTAAACATCCTCTAATAACAAAGAATAAATATAATTTTTGTTTTTAGTCTTAAAAATTTTATTAGCACTCGTAATTTATGTAATCAGTGAACACCTTATCTACAATAATAACTGCCTTGATAAGACAAGATAAACCCGAAATAATAAATAACGGATTTCATTAACTAAATTATTTCTTAGCTGTTGTCATTCATTAGCCGAATCCAAGCTAGAATGGAAGATAATTAAGTAATCTCGGTGAGGCGATGAAATAGGCAGAGGGTTCAAGATAGGAGCAGGCGTACCGCAAGCTGCTGTGCTCAACCACACCTTGTTTGATACCCATATCTTCGTCGCCTCAGTCCCTATCCCCTTTGTACCCTATTCCGATACAATATTTCTCAAGCAATACTATGACATCTTGCGAAAAATATCTATATGAAATTGAAACAAAAATGACTTCGTAAGTTCTAATTATTATGTTATATTTAATTATCAGCCTAATCTTGCTACCCTAAACTAATAAACATCATATCTAAATTTCGACTTTACTACCGATTTTAGACCAATTTATACAAAATTAAATGTGTCCATGAAAAAAAAAATCAGAGAGATGATTATTATGACTATGATTAGTATGACTTATTTGATGAATTCAAGTATATAAAATTCAATACTCTGTAACTGTTTACTTAAAACTGGGCCAATGTAGACGATTTTTTTTTCTCTCTTAAATTTAATAACTTTTCAAAAAATAAATGATTTTGGAGATGGAAATGATTTAAGAGCCAGAAAGGCTCTTAACATTTAAGAAGAAACCACACATTGTAAGTTTGAACCGATCGCAATACTTTACTTACTTAATAATGGTAGGAATGTAAAAAAAAAATATAAAACCTTTAAAATTTTACTAAATTACACATTGCTGGGAAAAATTATGCTAGTAGGTTTTATTGTTTCTACAATTTTTTTTTTTCAAATATATAAAATTATTTAAATCAAATTTGAAATGCTATTGAAGAGAAGAATAGTTGGGGTAATCAGTCAAATAAGAAGGCAAAAATAAATTATAATACTTATTTTGACATTTGCCGACGTTTCGCACTCAAGTTCAGGCCTTCATTAGGGCTGTCTCCAAAAAGTGAAGGCACTTCTCTATTAACACTTTTTGGAGACAGCTCTGATGAAGGCCTGAACTTCAGGTAGAAACGTCGGAAAATGTCAAAATAAATATTATCATTTATTTTTGCCTTCTTATTTGACTGATAACACCAACTATTATTCTCTTCATTATTCACGACAGTGCAACCATTTACCCACAATTATGAAATGCTATTAATATAAAAAATAAAAATGAATGGTTCAATATAGAACCAATAATATATTTTACATATAATTATAGATGTAGAGGAAGATGACGCTCCTGTAGCGCACCCAGCCTAGAGGCTTTATAGAATAAAGTGGGTAATCTTGATGACCAATACAAATATTAATTATACAATTAATTAAGAGAGAAAACCTGGCGGTTGAGCATGGTTCTGTTACGATCACTTCTCTGCACAATCGTTGGCCTTGAAACAACACTTCCTTACAAAAGTACTGAACCCAAGATCGTAATATTGGTACAGGTTTTTATTTATTAATTTATTGAAATATAAGATGATAGTTTTAGAGAGGATTCTCCGCACGATAACCATAGCGATCTGAGATCAGAGAACTATCACATAAAGAAGAAAGGCTAAAAAAGAACTGCTTTGCAGAAACTGGTCAATCGATTTCCCATGATATGAAGGCACGGAGGTTAAGATGGGCTGGGCATGTAGTCTCTGCGTAACAATGAATGCCCCAATATAATACAAAATACAACGGGGAAGGTCAAAAAGTAGATGGATAGATAAAATCAACAAAGATGTAGTAGAGTTTCGTGCAGATAAATGGGCAGAGATGGAGCAGGCTTTTTAAGGCGGCAAAAGATCTACATCGTCTGTAATGCCAGCAGAAAAAAATAAATTAAAAAAAAATAAGCTGTTACATTTATATAATATATAAAATAATATTTTAGATGCTAGAAATATTAGCCAACTCTTTTTCAATGAAGCCAAATGATGCTAAGCCGAATGTCCTCTAGTCTCGAGGAGGTGATTGGGAGCGGCCGGAAAACCACGGCCATGCTTCCGGCTACCCTCCCGCCACTTTCCTATTTCCGGGAGGCAGGCGCCATTATCGGATCCAGTGACCGATAGTCCAAGGAGGAAGTTGCCAGCCTCTTGTCCCGGATATTAGGGACGCTACTTCATCAACCCCTCCAGCGCCGATATGGAAGGGAATGTTTGTATATTGGGGGAAAATATCCAAAGGGCCGTGTGGATGGCCTCCGGTGAAAAGGGTCAAGGGCTGTGGGTCCAATATTAGACCTAAGGATGGGTCGAGGGGGGTGATGTGGTGAGTAATGTGGTCCAGGCCTGTCCGCTAGGTATTAGTCACTAAAGGTATTGGGTGGTCCAAATCGTACCCAAACCCGGACATCAGGAAGAAGGAGTATAATAAAATAAAATTCCATCATAAGAGAATATTATTTTGTTTTTTCAAATAATTTGATGTAATCAAATATATATATTTAAAAAAAATAGGATATTTGCTTAAGACTAAACGATAGAAATTAAAACATCAACTCACCAATGCGGGATTAATAATATATAATATAACTTTATTTTTTGTTCAATATTCACACTATGTGGTATGAGTGCTGAGCTTCCAATGCTCAAGGCTATCGTGATCTTGGTCAAATCATCTACTTGCACCCAACCCTTGACCCAAAAAACATTGCTTTTCCTAAATAGTATTGAACACAAGACACTTCATAGGTTGTAGAGGTACAGGTTTTTTTTTTTTATTTATTCACAAAGTAATAAAATTTACAATACATGTGACAGATGGGGAACCTGCGGCCTCCGTGATGTTGGTGTGGCCCCAAACATTTTTGCACGATATATAACCATTTAGGACTAATACTAATTAATATTTAATTATTTAAGTTACTAAAATTTTAAAATTAATAAAATCATGTTGAATATATGTATATGGATGGGTGTGTATTTAGTGACAAATAAAAATAGCACAATAAAATATAAAAAAAAGATATAATTAAGTATAATATATATGTATATAAGTGCGTGTATTTAGTGATGTATACGGTGAACTTTAGCGCGAAACGTCGGTAAATAAAAAAAAGTATTATTTCAGCAGTCAACCATCAATCAATTATTATAAATAAAAATAGCAACAGTAAAATATAAAAAATTGTTGCGGCCCTCATTAACAATGCCTAACTTTACTGCGGCCTGTAACGATGAAAATGTTCCTGTATATAAAATAATAATTGTGTATAAATTAGTTTTTGTTTATTATTTTAGTGACTGTCTAAACCCTATCGAGAGCATCAGAAAATCGAAAGAAACACATAAGTTCTTATTTTTATGACTAATTAAAAAGAATATCTATATTGACTTCCGCAAATTGGTATCTGGATTCTCCATGGTATTTAAATTGTTAGATATTTTAGTCCAAATGTTAAAAAAAAAAACTAAAAAAAAAAAACTAAGGAGTGTGCTTTGCTTTAGACCACACGATATAAGTGAAAAAATCAACAAGGCGAGATTAATAATATGAAATTTAAATTATAAATAATAGCTCATTATAAAGAGAATGATTTTTATTTTTTGAGATATTTTAATCCAAAATTCAACAAATCATTTAGTTTTCGACACTATTTTTCCCTTTCCGTCTCTCTAACACACACGGCGTTGTATTAAGATACAATTTTGAATGATAGCCAATTACAGAGAGTATGAAATGCTGAACAATTACCGCGCTTACAGTACGCAGGTCCGATTTTTATTCTCTGAGATATTTAATCCATATGTGAAATCATTTCAATTAGTCGACTTTACCCGAGCGTTAACATTTCGGAAATCTGAGAGATCAATCTAATTCACTCTCCACAAAGAAGTGTAAAACTCCCCTTTAGAACTTTTCACTTCAAAAATCGTTATCATTCGGTTTTTGACACCAGTTCATTACAAAGTGAATGAAATTCTCAACATTTTTCTCGTTTAGGGTATGCAAGTTCGGATTTTAGTTTCTGATATTTTAATCCAAATTCAAAATTTAATAAATTTGAGCCAATTTTACCCGAATGAGCTTTACTCATAGAGCGTGACAAGTACCGATAATGAGAATTATTCGCCTGAGATAATTATTCAATAAATGTTAATTAACGTCTATCAAAAATCGACGTACATGATCTTACTAGATATGGTCAAAATAATATTTTATGTCTACAAAATTTAAAGCTTTATATCAGAAACCGCATTCATAATGACGGATTTTTTATCAGCACGGATTTTATTGCGATGAAATTGTTTCCAAGATAGCATTATAAGGTATTTTAAGACGATTACTTCATTCGTGGCATTGATTACGAGATAAAAGTAGTTGTTTCACCAGCTATAAAACACTAAAAGTCGTTTTGTGTGTAATACAATAGCCGTTTCCCGTGGTTTATATCGTACAAGCTTATCAATATATATATAATATTAATCCAGACATTGGTTATATAATTTATATATTAGTTATATATGCCTGTTTGCATACACATGATTAATAAACTGCATTGATTAATTTAATTTTAAACTCTCTCCTCTACACACTGAAGCATAATAAGTATAATAATTATAAGTATATTATTAGTGTATATAGGTATTTATGTGTTTTTGCATTGTTTTAATCTCCTTATTTTTAGTTATTTTATTTTATATAGTTTTTGATTATTATTTATAGTTGTTTTGCTTCTATTAATTTTATATTTTTTGTACATATACTGTAAATGTTATCCTACCTCACTATAACGAATATCCAAGTGACAGATTGTTGAAATACTCAATAAATAAATTATATATATATATATATATATATATATATATATATATATATATATATATATATACACACACACACTTCCTACATCTCTACACAGCCCAAAAATATCTAACTCCTGAGAACGGATCGAAATGACTCATTCCAAGAACCAACGCTCATTTCAAGATTCAATAAAGGATGCAAATTTTAACATAATAATTAGAAGAAGAAACCAATCTGACTTGTGAATTCTTAAAAAATAATAAGATGACCGTACGGGAAATGAAGTTGGAAGAAGTTCTCTGTATGACTGTGGTTTCATAATCAGCTTGAAAAGATGTCTGATCATCTGTATCATATCTATAAAAGTTATCTTATGGAATATACAGTTATTATATGTAATAACAGTTACTGTTTTCGTTGTTTTCCTTTATAGCATATTTGTTTAATACACTTACACTAACCTTGTGGATGCAGGTTTGTACACATTCAAGCTTCAAGGATCATATTGTAACCAGAAATAAACTAAGATGTCTAATAATAAAAGAATTTGTTAACCAGAAGGTTCGATATCGATACCACCTAATCTCTGTCTAAACAACTCTCTACACCAATCTAACCCGTAATCACCTCAATTACATTAACCTGATACAGTTGGCGTAATTCGGCGTTGTGTAACCGTCTAAATATTCTAAGTAATACTTTATTTTCAAAAACTTTCGAACGTTGTTCATCCCTTAATGTAAGCGGCCAGGTTTTGCATCCATAAAAAAACCGTTGGTAGGATAATGGTTTTGTAAATTATGATTCTCAAGTTTCAGGACAGCGAGCAAAATAGTTTTGTCACTGACAAATAACAAGTCTTCAATTTCCGCGTTCAATCTTATCTTCAATTCCGTGTTTCGATTTTTCGTTCCCATATGAAATAAACTTTAGTATCAGTTGGATAAATTAAGCCACGATAAGATAATAGATTTAAATAATTAAATATGTTTGAGGCTACCCCAACACTTACTATACAAAAGCTCTAAACTGTCAAATAATTCCAAAAGGCTAATTTACATCACTAGAAGAAGGTATATATGGATGGACGAAGTTGAGCTTTGGGGCACCACCAAACATTTGAATTCCTATCGTATTCTATCATTACAATATAAAATCATTTGTAAAATCCACAATGTGCCGTATTTTATCAGAAATAAATTATTCATAAAGACCTTAATGTTCCATATTCGGCTGATTTTACCCGATTCGGATACCTATCATTTCAGGGCCGTCGCTTGAGTTTTTGGCAATCGGGGTGAAATTTCATCAGGCGACCCCCTCCCACATTCCTCTAACTCGACCAAGAGTATATTGTATTATATGTACTGGTTATATTTATTGTACTTGGTTATGTATAAAAAATAAAAATATAGTTTTGCTCTTCTGTTCACGACCGCTAATCTCTAGCCAGCTTGTTGTAATTTATCAAACAGCAAGTAAAACTGACGTCATAGTAATTATTTCGCTAGTTGTATGTGATGATCTAAGTAAAGATGAAAAAGAATTAATTAAAAAGTAGAAAATGTAAAGAAACAAGACTTTCGAAAAGTATTATGTATTCTTTATATTTTACACCTAATTCTACTTGTTTCTCCAGCCTTGCTTCTTCATAGATTCTTGATAATCCTCCTAGGACTCAGAAAAGAAGCTGGCCTCGGGATATTCTTAGAACTATCTAGGAAGTGCTACTACTGGGTTGTATATTCACAAGCCTGTGAATATGTCCTGATTTGTTGATATACAGTTCTAAATCTCAATAAATAAATAATAATTAAATATTAAGTAGTCTGAGCAGAAATTAAAATATTTAAGTAGGCTGGTAAGTGAGAGTTGTATGATGCACACATACCAGATTTTTTTTTTTAAATAAGAGTACAAGCAGCGAATAGTTACAATTGAGAGAATTATATAAAATAAAAAAAAAATTTACACTCGACATACGTTCTAAAAATTCCGCAGAGAATAAGTAAAGATCCGATGCTTTTTTATTATGGCAGGGACACTATTTCCGCGCTTAAACTGTCCAATAATTGTAATGTGTGAGAGTAATCGAAGGGAAAATCTTGTTAAAAATCCAGACACCGTTGCGCGGAGGGGGGGGCGGGAGAGGTATATTTTACGACAATAACTGTGGGCCGGGGCTTAATGAAAAGGGACAAAAAAGGGCATAGAGATAGGGCCCTTTCTAACTTGCCGTTTAATTAAAACATGGCCCCCAGTTCCTAGCGGGCAAGTTAAGTAGGGATGAGAAGTGGTAACTTGCACATGGGGCCTGGGGTCTCTCCACTCATTCAGGATTATTACAAGCTAAAATGCATATTTATCGAGCTAGGGGTGTAAATTCAAAACTACCTCCACTCGCTAATATTAGCGAGTAAGTAAACATTTATGATATGAATAACCATTGCCGATTAATAGACTTAAGATAGAAAAAAAAAGAAGTAAAATCTTATAATTGTTTTAAAGAGGCAATGGAGGAACTACTTAAAAATAATATAAGAGAAGTAGTATTCGGGGGATGCGGTCAAATAAATACTAAATTTTTACAATAATATTTTAATGGTTACCCTGACGTTTCGACCCACTTTGTGTATCTTCGTCAGAGCGTAGTATAAGCCACTGCACGTAGCAGTTGATAGACTGAACCCTCATTTAAATTTCTTTATAATATTCCTCATTAAATTTTCTTAACATGTATTCAGAATCTTCTACGCCCTGTCCAATATTTACCTGGTCATCTGCGAACTAAAGGTTATATAGGAACACATTTCCGGTCAAATGAATAGTACAGTGAATCATGGTTGGGCTTTACGATGATTAAAATGTCCTTTAACACTTTTGGGCTGAGTTTCGAACAGTCGCGAAGACACATCCATCTGTTTAGAAACATTTAGTTCGTCAATTATAAATACGGATCATTTTATTTTAATAATAAAAATTGTATTTTTACTGTTATTTTCATTACAATAAATCCTACGTCATAGAAAAAAAAAGCAAAGCCTTTAAATAATTTATTTTATTCATTTTTGCTGAACACACGGATACTTTTAGGTGGCAAGATATCAATTAACACCATTTTTTTTTTTTTTTTACACAACTTAAGGCAAATCTCAGAATTTTCTAGATAAAATTAACTAAATTAGGAAGTGGATTATCTGTGTTACAGTTGGAAGGTATTAAAAAAAGTTGCAAATAATTTATAATTTTTTTTTAAACAGAATTTAACAACAGCTTAGTTTAGCAACTTAAAAATCTTAAATGTTTTAACAGTGACAAACTATACTTTCATTTGAATTATTTTATTACTGAAATGCAGTAGTTAATTAAATACAATATTTTTTGGTTTATTATATTCAATTATAGACAATTGTAATTGAAAAAAAAATTCAAAAACTTAACCCCCTATCAAAATTTGAGGTTTTATGTTTCGGAAGTCGAAAAACGAATAAATTTTTTTTTCCCATCCACCTTCCGAGCATTTTCCGAAACTACTGGACTGATTGTTTTAAAATTTGGATTAAAAGTCTGAGGTCACCCGAGGTTGATCCTCCTTCATCGACATTACTATCTGCCTTTCCCTTTCAAGATGGCGGCCGAAAAACCTGCGTTGCTATAGACTGTAGCGCCTAAACGAATATACCGATTTCAATGAAATTTAGCTAAAGTCTTCTTCTTTTAAAATGGTTACTTAAAAGTTTACAAAATGTCATAAAAAACAAAACAAAAAATCGCTAAAATTGGACAATTTGGAGCAAATACATGGTTTCTAGATGTTTTTTATATGTTCTATTGCAAAGATTATATCCTTTTCCTTAGTTTTGGATTTTGATTTCTGAATGTGTTACTGAAGTAATGCTATTTTTTTTCGGCAAATTACTATTGATGAAAAAAATATATATTTATGGCAATAATTGGAATCACTTTTTTTTATTTTTTTGTTTGGAAATAATTAACCATTGTGAAATAATTTGCAGCGTTTTTAGTTATCCCTTCCTATTCAACCAAAACCTGATTTACTTAAACAAAAAAAAATACAAATCTTAAATTTCCTAATTTTCTGCGGAAAATTGAACCATTGTTTATATTAACTTTTTTGTAGCTATTGGAGTTTGCTATCATCCTTTTAATATTTACCACTACTTACGGGACACACCTTGTGTAGAAAACGATCTGCATCGAAATTTCGGGTTCGCTAAGCCATTATTATTATTATTAATATGAAATATGAGTCTTGACTAACAATACATTGACGAGTCTTAGCGGTAGCTGTAAATGTTTTCAACATCGTACCTTCCGACTCCCTCCCGCTAAAAGTGGTCCCTGAAGACTACGGAATGGAGGGGAAGGGGTTTGTATATAGGCGGTTTAACATGCTTCGTAAACGCCACAACAAAAATATATACAAGCTATTAGTAAACAAAAAAACTCAACAAACTGCGGCATTTATACGCTTGTGTTGGGAAGAAATGTTTTGTTATGAAAATTTCTTTAAAGTATTTTCAAACCGCGGTAAAAAACGGCTTTTTATAAAATTATTTACATCTGTCTAAGCCTCGTGAATTGCTTCATCTTTTCGTAACTTAGCTAAAAGCTCACGAACACCCATTTTCTTTTCACTGGGAACGTAAGACAATTTCATGATAAAATCGAGAAAAACAATCTGGTGTGTCCACTCTCACAACTTTCCTACCTATTTCAGAAAAGTTTTTATTAAAAAAAAAAAAAACTTGAACTAGATTTATTATCCTGAAAATTAATAATAATAAGGCTTAGCGAACCCGAAGGTTCGATGCCGACACCACCAATCGCTTGTTACACACCTCCCTCCACCGTTCGCCGTCCAAACCCAGTCCCTTCAGATCGGCTTTAATGCAATCTTCCCACCTTCGCTTCGGTCTACCCCTCGGACGCTTACCATTCGGCACAGCAAATATTAACCTTTTAGGAATTCTCTCGTTACTAAGCCCAACAACTTTACAAGCCCATTTGATTCGCCGCGATGAAATTACATCACCCGTATATTACCAACATAACCCGTATATTACATCACCCCAATATATTACCCGGATACAGCTCACGCAATTCGGCGTTGTGTAACCGTCTGAACTCCCCGGTTAACTCATCCTTCTTCGGTCCGAATATTCTACGCAATACTTTATTTTCAAAAACCTTAAGACGCTGCTCATCCCTTAATGTAAGCGGCCAAGTTTCGCATCCATAAAGAACTGTAGGCAAGATAATTGTTTTATAGATTCTATTTTTTAAGTTCCGGGACAAGAGGCGCGAACTAAGTAGTTTTGTCACAGAAAAATAACAAGCATTTCTCGCCTTCAGTCTAACCTTAATCTCTTCTCCAATTTCGTTTTTTCTAGTTATCGTTGAACCTAGATACCTAAATTTATCTACCTGTTCAAACATATTACCATCTATATCGATGTCACCAGTAGTATCGCCATTTTTGATTATCCTGAAAATTAATCAAAGAAAATATTTGAGTATGATTTATTTGATAAACTAAAGCAATGTAAACCGGCTTAAAGTAAATCAGTGTAAAAATTTCAATACCCTCTAATATTGCTGATTAAAATCTTTTTGCCACAGTCTAATTTGGTCAAACAATAATTTCTGTTAAAAATAGAAGAAATAGTGAAGCTTGTACGATGCGGGCAACAGATTTTCTTACTTTCACTAGGTTATCTTTTTTCTCTCATATACCCCTTTCTGACACCAGGATAATGAACCAATAATCTTACATTGGAAATTAAATAGCTGTAACTTCGTTAATAGTTGTCCGAAATGAATGATCTTTATATAGTTTTGTAGGGAATTTTCATTTTTTTCGGACTCAAAGTGCTCTAAAACATACAGATACATCGAAAACCGCATACCGGAAATTTGACCCGATCGCAATACTTTTCTTAATTAGTATAGGTAGGCAAGTAAAGTAATAAATTAAAATAGAAAATACAATATGCTGTATCATCGCTAATACTGATTCGATTCCTATGATTTTTGTAGATAATTTAATTACCTTCCAAGAGTTTTATTATAAATTTTATCATATAATATATACTTAGCGAATAAGGTCCCAAAACAATTTTCTTTTCTTTATAACTTTTTTTCCTGATTTTTATCGGGAATTTAGTCCATGTGCGAAGATTGAAAGGACAATTATTAAAACATTATAGGAAAGTTCCATCAAAATCGTTAGAGCAGTTTTCGCGTTATAGTCTATAGTTTTTCATTTATTGCGCAGCAGCTATTGTGAATGGAGCACTCAATTTGTATCACAAGCATCAGTAGTCAAAACTAAAAAATAGAAAAAAAAAAGAAACAAAGTCGGTCCACTAGATCCCGAGGAGGTCTTGGCACAGACAGACAGGCAGACAGACCAATGGCTAAATACGTGTTTTTCAGACTCAGGGTGCTCTGAAACGTATAGATCCATCAAAAACCGCCTATCGGAAATTTGACCCGATTTCAATACTTTCCTTACCTGGTATAGATAGGAAAGTAAGAAGGTGGCCTACAAAAGTATTGGGCCTCGTTATTATAATATTTGGTGGTTAGGGGTGGTTATCCATGCCAGATGACCCAATAAGGAGTCTATATATGCAGTACTGGAATATTATGAGTTGTTAGAGTGGTAATGACGTCAATGGCTGATCTGAGTTAAAGACATTTGGAGGGAATTTTTTATATTATTATTATATGTGTTATTATACAACACATGTATGTAGGAGTATTGTTGTTAAAAAGCAGGTTTGAAATAGAAAAGTTTTGTTCTGTGATTGGAAATTTCTTTTCAACTATATCAACATTATGGAAGTAAATGTGAATCAGAAGAAAAAATGAAATATGGAATAATTTATTTTAATTTAATTATGATTACTTTATTGGAGGATGATAATTATTAGGAATGATGATATTTACAACGACAATGAAATAAATGCACGTTATAGAATAACACATCAAGGGAATTTGGCAATTGCGTTTATCCATTTTATTTTCAACTTATCCTTATTTTTTAAAATCGGGTTATAATCGATAAAACGTTATCAGAAAAGATAAGAAATCAAATATGGATTCAAGTGGCACTTGTAGAGGAAGGACTGAGAAATCACGTTTTATCTTTTAGCCAAAATATAATTTTTTAGCTAGGAATTTCAACAATAACATTTAAAGTTAATTTAATATTTTTTATTACTGTTTTTTTTTCAAATAAATACAGATTTGACAAGACTTTTATCTAATAATTGAAAAATATTAAGCTTTTATATTACAATTTATGTTGCAGCAGTTTGCGCAACAATTTTGTAAATATTTATGTAGGTATTTGGTAAATATTTTTTTTAAATCTGTGCAAGAATTTATATACAAATCTATTTTTTTTATTACTAAAACATATTTATAGATGTGTAAGTAGCCGACTGTTGAAATTATAAGAATGAAACAAAACTGTCAGGAATTTCAGTCAAAATTTCTTTAATCAGTTAGCCCCACGTATCGACCCAAACATGATGGTTATGAACACGGCTAAAAAATAAAAATATAATGACAACAGAAATATAGTAAATATAAAATTATAATTAATCTTTTATATTTTTATATTTAGTGAGTGGGGTAGCACAGTGATAGGGTACTGAGCCTCCAATGTTAAAGGTCTCACGTTCGCATCCCGGCACATGGCAGAAAAATAATTTATTCTGGTTCATTGGCCGTGAGGCGACTCTGGGTAGGTAGGCCTTCCCGGGGCACACCCAGCCTCTATAAAGTGGGTAGCCTTAAGGGAAAAAACCTGGCGGTTGAGCGTGATCTCGGTCAAATCACCTACTTGCATAACCATAGACCAAGAAATAGTGCTTTCCCTAAACAGTCCTGAACCCAAGACCCTACATGGGTTGTAGTGTTTCAAGTTTTATTTTTATATTTATCTTTTTTTTATTTTTTTTAAAAAGTGAAAACCTCTTTATGCGCGCTAAGCACTTTTTTGAGGAGAGTGATTTATATTGAGCCGTCATATTTCCAATGTTTAATGCTCGGGTAAAGTCGGCTGGATTCGACTAATTGAAGTGTTTTTATCCTTGGATTAAAATATCTTAAAAACTAAAAACCGGACATGCATATTGTAAGCGAGAGAAATGGTCATCATTTCATCCTATTCGTGATGAGCTATTATTAGAAATTGTATCTTAACGTAACGCATTGTCAGAGAGGCGAAAAGAGAAAAAATAGTGTCGAAAAATGATTACGAGTTTTATTGAAGATATAGATTAAAATATCTCAAAAAGTAAAAAATCTGAACTGCATACTGTAAGCAAGAAAAATATTCAGCTTTTTATCATCTTTATAATGAACTTTATATTATATAAATTATATATTACATGAATTTTATATTATTAAACTCGCCTTGTTAATGTTTTCACTTCTATCGTGTGGTCCAAAGAACACATCTTATTTATTTTTTATTTTATTCTTATTACTATTATTTTGTTACTGTTATTGTTCCCTCTCTATAGTTTTACACTTTTATATTTATTATTTATCTGATATTATTTTATATTTTTTTAATTTTTAGCTGGATGATGATGACCCCATGTTTGGGTCGAAACTGATTAAAAATATTTTGACTGAAATGTTATTAGTAATATAAAAAGGATGAATATATATTATGAAATAATTTGATTTTCAACTATCGGAGAAAATATGTGATATACCATCGGAAAGCTATTGATATAGAAACGTCAATATCTAAGTTATAATGACTTTTACTGTAATGAACAGCGTATAACAAATTTAAGAGGGACGTTTTCAGATTTAGTACATATCATTATGGAATAATTCAAAAGAAAAGTGATTTATCTATATCTTGTTTGTGAATGGAATTCTTCTAGGTTATATCGGAATATTAAACAGTTGAATTCAAACAGAGCAGTATTGGACCAAGGAACGGATATCGAGGGAGGTTCAACCGATTGTGGGCAAACAACGGTATCTCAAGTCGAGATATGAAAAGCATCCGACTCTCTGAAAGGGCGTCCATTCCAGTCTGAGGCAACCCCAGGGAACCAGGCAACTTGTTCAATACAACAATAAGAGTATTTTAATTAAACTACTAAATAAAATATATTTTTAAAAAGTTTATTTTTATCTTCCAAACTGTATAATACTCTAATCGAGCAGAGGATTGAGGGGGAGTGAGGCATTATAATTTTTTTTTTAGTAAAGAAAAAACTCCTAAAAGTTTAATATTTGCTTTACCGAATGGTAAGCATCCGAGGGGTAGACCGAAGCGAAGGTGGGAAGATTGCGTTAAAGCCGATCTGAAGGGACTGGGTTTGGACGGCGAACGGTGGAGGCAGTTGTGTAATAAGCGATAGGTGGTGTTGGCATCGAACCTTCGGGTTTGCTGAGGTTTTATTATTATTTTTATCTTCCAAAAGAAAAAAGAAAAAAATTGGTATGAAATTTCGCATTGATTTTGATACCAATGATAAATTGAAATTTGATGTAATTTTTACTTAATTATTTTATAATAATAATAATAAAAGGCTTAGCAAGAGTGAAGATTCGATGCCGACACCACCAATAGCTTATTACACACTTCCCTCCACCGTTCGCCGTCCAAACCCAATCCCATGAGATCAGCTTTAACGATATCTTCCCACCTTCGCCTCGGTCTTCCGCTCGGACGTTTACTATTCAGTATAGCGCATATTAACTTTTAAGGAATTCTTTCGTTACTAAGTCCAAAAATTTTACATACTCATTTTATTCGGCGTTGTGTAACCGCATAAAGTCTCCGGTTCTATTCTACGCAATACTTTATTTTCAAAAACCTTAAGACGTTCCTCATCCGTTGATGTAAGCGACCACGTTTCGCATACATAAAATGTAGGTAAGATAATGGTTTTATAGATTCTAGTCTTTAAATTCCGTGACAAGATGCGCGAGATAAGTAGTTTTGTCACAGAAAAATAACAAGCATTTCCCGCCTTCAGTCTAACTTTAATCTCTTCTCCAATTTAGTTTTTTCTAGTTATCGTAGAACCTAGATACCTAAACTTCTCTACCTGTTGAAACGAATTACCTTCTATATCGATATCACTAGCAAAATCGCCATTTTTGCAGCTAACCATATATTTTATCTTATCCGGTTTCGAGCCCTAGTTTTTTAACGTAGTCGTATTTAGTTTATAGTTTCCGTGTCTTCGCTTAACAGGACCAGACCATCTGCATAGCCAAGCACGGGTGTTGTCTCATCCAAATCCCTTTTACATATATATTTATTTTACCAAATAAAAATTAAAATTTTAACATAAAGATATGAAGCTTAGTGAGTATAACGCCTCACTAACTGAGCCTCTGATTTCGAATTCCAGATAAAAGAATGCTGCACGTAATTATCTGTAGCTCGTGAACTTTGATGAGTGAAGTATCAAACGAAAGTGTATTACATGGATTAGTAACATCTCAGGAAAATTTCAAGAAAAAAAGTTATGAATGAAAATAAACTTCAATACAACTAGTGAGCCCATTCATTACTAGACTAACGACTCACTGAGCATTTTTTTGACATGAGATCATGCGATGGAATTTAATTGCACGGAACCGAAACGTGTAATTGAAAGCCCGAGTACTACATCGATGGGACTATGATGAATGAACTACTATAAAAAAAATATTATGAATGAATAAATTACTATATAATGAATGAACGGTTGAAGGTAGCGAGGGAATATAGGAATTCGACTGCGATTTTGATTTAGTCTTCTCTCTCAAAGTCTGATTGAAAGTTTTCCAATCTGCTACCACCTTCCCCTCTCCTCCCCTCCCCCCCAGCCCTTATGGAAAGTTCACTAAATCAATACTGCGTGTTGTCTCGTGTAAAGGAATGTGAAAGACCCATTTGGCTTTGGAAATAGAAAGGTACACATTTTGATTTCTACAGTCTATATAGAATAGAATAGCAGAATTAATCTTATTCTGGGACTAAGTCTCTTAAGAATAACAATATTGGTCATAAAAATTAATAGTTCGTGGTACAGACGTCTTTTTATTAAATTACTAAAATCCGCCTTAAACTTCGTAAATAGCTTAATCTCATCATAACCTACAACTATTTTAGTTTTCAATCTGGAGGCCAACAAACTTTGTCTCTTTAATTAGGTAATGAAAACTCATAAATAGCCATTTTCGTTCCACTTTCATCGTGAGATAACATGAGCACTAAGTCGAGAAATAAGGTGGCAATCAACAATTTGAGCCGTTTGAGCTATATAATCTCGTTATTTTGACGATTTAGGGTGTAGATCACGCCAAAGGGACCAATATTTTTGAAGGCCACCTTTTTTCTTGACTTTGTGCTTAAGTTATTTTAAGATTAAAGTGGAAAGAAAATGGGTATTTACAAGTTTTTAGCACCTAATTAAATAAACAAAGTTTGCCGACCTTCATATTTAAAATGTACCAATCCTAGAATTTTCGTAAATAAAATGTTTGTTTTACGAATGTAACCGGGCTTTACATTCGTTTTTTAAATGTTTTTTTCAGGTTGGAAAAAAAAGTAATGCCATTATTTTTTTTTTATTGTTTTTAAAGACAGAAATGTTGACATTAAAATGAATCTACCTCATTCAGAAGAAGAAATATCTCAATGTGAATTAAGAAAAACGTAATAAAAGTTACTGTCCTCGAGGCGAGGATGTGAAGTACTTCACAAAGCCAATATTTTGATGGTAAATTATAAGCCGATTATAAGAATTATAATTATAAGAAGATAGCACTGGTTCCATGGTTTGCGACTCTCAAATCTCATCCCGATCCCTCCAGCTTAATAAAGCTTATCAGGCTTAGGATAAATCATGGTAGAACAAATAAATATCTACTTCTAATGGGGCTAGCTGACAACAGTCACTGCCCAACATGCCAATGCTTGGAGGATCCAGGACACATCGCCTTCAAGTGCAAAAGGTTCGAGAAGCGAAGAAGAATTAGTTTAGGATCGCAAACTACGGATGATGGAGCTAACTTTCTTCGGTCGATGAACAAAGATAACGCCCGTGACTTGATTTTCAGTTTTTGAATGATATAAAAGCAGTCATATAATAGGAGTCACCTCTTATCCTCATTTAATTGTAATTCTTATCCACCTCAGTTTTTAGCTATTAGTCTTTCTAGTTTAAGTTCCAAAGAAGTTACAATCAGTGATCATCTATCTATAAATAATTAATAATATCCAGTGTAATTTCATCTCACTATGTCAATTAAAATATTTTACTAGCAAAATAAGACTTGCTTTTACTAGCCTTAAAGGGAAAAAAGAACAAAATAAAATTATAAGCCTATATTAATATTATTGATTTTAATATAAATATTGGGTCTTCGATATCCCATCCCTTGTATGTATCCACGGGCGGATCTACGGGGGGGGGGCTTTCGGGCTGAAGTCCCCCCCCCAAATGGAAAAATACAACCATGTTTTATGGAAAAAAAATTTAAAAATACCTCTTAAAGTATTATTGTTCGTGTAATTACATTTAAAAGGACTTAAGGAATCATTTAAACACCATTTCATATAGGTAGTTAGTTTCTTTCTGTTTTTCCAAAGTAATTATCGTTATTTTTATGAAAAAAGAAGATTTCGGGCTGAAGCCCCCCAAAATTAAATCCTGGATCCGCTAGTGTTTGTATCTATAATCGAAATGGCAAGAAAGCTGTACTGAATTAATTGACTTTTTTTCCTCTCTCTTTTGAAGTAGGCTTAAAGCTCAAAAATCTAATAAATTACACTACACGTTAATTATTTATAAAATATACGCGGGACCACTCAAAGAGGGCTGTACGATTCCGAGTGAAATGCATATCTTGGCGGGATATGTACACGACACATATAAATTATGGAAGGATCCCGTATACGTAGCTTCTCCGGTTGATAAAAAATTAATAGAAACCTTAGTCGGTCAATCCCGCTTCCCCAGTCCGAGGAGAAATAAATAAATTAGCGAGCTCTTCCCAACTTCGGCAGATCTAATAAATACCTAATCCCGAAGGGTAGTCTCGTCAATGGAACGGATACGATTCCATCCGGCTTGTACAAAATATATGGAATAACAATAAAGGGAACTAGGGGGTTCGTCTACCACCTGACTTCCTATACCATTGGGTCAAGTCCAAACTTAAATATACCATGGCATGTTAGTGAAGGACGTAGTCACTACTACACTCTTTCACTATATGCCAGTTTGGTCTGGCTGAGACCAAGTTGGACCAGGGAAATAAATTAAATTTTCAAATTGGTCGATAACATAGTAATTAAACTATTAATTATGTATTATAGATGGAAATAAACGAAAATATTATTTTATTAATCGAATAACCGTAAAAAAATAACCAGATATGAAAAAAACTGTGTAAATTATTTTATAATGGTTTATTATTTTCAAACAATTATACACCTAAAGTAACCTTACCTTCCTTGGAACAAATAAAAAGAAATAAAACATGATTCATATTTATTGACTTTAACAACTTTTTTTTCATCATTAGCAATTTACTAAAAACAAAAATAGCATTCATTGTAAGAGAAGGAGATGGTCCGATCATAAATAGGCCAAATAGTGGCAAAACTATTTTATTAAAAGCCAACCTTTCGACCCGACTTTGCAGGTCATCTTCAGGACTAGAACGGACAAGATACAAAAAGATATAGAAAATTGTGGAAGTTACATAATATTTAGACAAAAAATTATAAACAATGTGAATAAGCTTGTTAAAATTATAAACAGTAAGTACATTAAAACATTGGCCTTTAATAAAATAGTTTTGCCACTATTTAGCCGCCAACTCGAACCATCTCCTTCCTTTATAATGCAACTGTCAACTATTAAATATCCAAAAATAACATTACTTCAGTCTCTCTTTCAAATATTAAAAAAAAAAAAAAAAAAAAAAAAAGGATATAACGTTTGCAATAGAGCAAACAACAAATATCTAGAGACCATATTTTTGCTCAAAATTTTCCTTTTTTATGATGTTTTTTTGTTTCTTAGGAAATTTAAATACCTTTCAAATATCTAATCACAACATCAATAAAAAATTGTATATTTTTTGAGTTATATGGAATATAATTTTACCATCTCTCGTAAATGTTTTCCAGCTTCTTTTCGTTGAAGTATGTTCTATAAGTAAATTTGAAGGTCATCGAGAAGAAAACTTTGGCCTAATTTCATTGAAATTCGTACATCTGTTTAGGCGCTAAAGTCTGTGGCACAATACATTTTTTCGGTCGCCATCTTGTAAAGAAAAGACTGATATAAATGCCAATGTACGAGTATCATCTTCGGGTCAACTCTGACTTTAAATCCAAATTTTAAAAAAATCGGTCCAATAGTTTCCGAGAAAATGGACGAAATATAAAGAAAACTTAATTCAATTTTCGAATTCTAAACGTAAAACATCAAATGTTGAAGGTTAAGGTTTTTAATTTTCTAATCGATTACAGTGGTTCATTATTGAAAATAATAAACCAAAATGAATGTTGAATATTTGTTTACTGATTGTGTGTATGATAATATGTTTAAACGCGTCCAGAATTTTAGGCATCTAGAGTCAACGATAACTAGAAAAAACAAAATTGGATAGGAGATTATCAACACTACTTAACTTGCGATTACGATTCTTTATGGATGCGAAACGTGGTCTTTTAAACTAAGGGATGAGCAACGTCTTAAGGTTTTAAAATAATGTATTGCGAGGAATATTCCGACAGAGGAAGGATGAGTCAACCGGAGGCTTTAGGCTGTTGCACAACGCCGAATAAAATGCGCATGTAAAATTGTTGGGCTTAGTAACGAAAGAATTCATAAAAAGTTAATATGCGTTGTGCCGACTGGCAAACGTCCGAATGGTAGACCGAAGCGAAGATAGGAAGATCGTGGAAATCGGTGGATAGATAGAATAACGCAGACAGCGATTGGTGTCACATTTTTAAATAAATAATTTGAGTGAAGTGTTTGCGTATTTTCTTGTATGCTCATTAAAAATGATAAGGAACTATAGATTTAATTTTTAATATTTTATACTCATTTATCTATATTTTGTTTATTAATTCAGTGATATCTCTTATAAATGCAATATTAATTAAACAAAAAACAATTACATACGAGAGTAAAACGGTACAAAAACTACAATAAGGACCTATAAGATAAGAAAATGTGGATTATTTTTATGTTAAATAACAATTTAACATAATTAAATGAAGAAATAATTTTAAAAAATAATCATCATTCGAGTTATTTTATTCAGACACTAAAATATTTCAGTATCTAGAAAGATTAACAGAGCCAGACCTAAAGGTCAAAGGATAACAGAGATAGGATTCTGTTGAGGCTAACACAATCTTTTCAACATGGGACAATTTCATTTCAACCCAATTCTTTCACTTAGATATTTTTAATACATAATTGTAATATTTTAAATTAATGTTTACTGAAACAAAGTAAAATAATTTTTTTTAAACATATTTTATATACAAGTGGCCATCTAGATTTGCCACCAAGTCCTATCTGATCTATTTACATTTTTAAAAAAATATGTAATGGATTGATAGTTGATTGTAGCGAATAATTGAAGAGACGTTGGTTGATGTTTCAGTCGAAGTACAAAGTAAATATAAATAAATTGTATTGAAATTAAATGATCATTGCAATTATTAAAAAATAGTAAAAATCCTTTAAGTTCTATCACCTGATAACAAATACGAATCTCAGATTAAAACTACTCATTTATTAAACTACAAGTATTCTTTAAGTATAAAAGGCCAAAATATAAATATTAAAATAGAATAGAAGATTGGTCAGTTAAAATGTATCTAAGAAGTTTAACAGAAGATATTAATAAAATCCTTCAATGAAACTAGGGTTGTAAAAATAAAATTTTAAATAGTTCGTAATTTAAAGGTTTGATACAGTGAAAAATGAGGGTTTGAAATAGATAATCTTTTTCCCACAAAATCATGTAATACTTATTATATTTGATTTTTAATTAAAAACCATGCCATATTTATAAATAAAAATTTAAATCGATCTTTGATGGATATTGATTCTATCAAAAATAATGATCACTCACTGAGTAATACGGTTTTACATATATAACAATGTTTAAATTGGGATTAGAAAATAAAAATCATTTACATACAAATAAAATTAAATATTAATATGTATGTATACGTTATAAATGCAAACAAATTTTAATATTTCTGAAATCGCTACAATTGTGCATGCATTTATATATTTTTTTTTGGTAAACACAAAATATATGTTTTGTTGCTAAACACAAAAATTGTTGCTAAAAGTTGATATTAATATTCTCCCCATATTAATATTCCATTAATATCCCTCCAGATTCAAAATATACCATAGAAATTACAAAAACATTATATTTCTGATTTAGCAAAGTATTACTCAATTATTATTACTATTGTTAATTGTAAAAATTGTGTTCAAAAAGAATGATCAGTATATGATTTTTATCACTTATAATCAAAAATAAAAGTCGCTCTTAATAAAAATCATAAAATGATTTAAAAAAATTCCAGATAAAAATTCTGATCAGATTTGATTTTTTTTATTATCGATTTCAAACCCATGAGGAGATAAGAAATCCTGCATTATTTTTCGGATAACCTAATAATAAACCATTATGAAATAACGTGTACTTTTTTTTCTATAAAATTTATATCTTATCTTGTTCAATGAGTAATCGGTGAAACTGGTATGATTATCGAATGTTCATTTTTATTAATGATATAGAAAAAAAAATGTTGAAACAGTAAAAGTGTTTCTCTAATAACAATAAATAAAATTATAACCAATCATGAATGGGCGATTTACAACCATAAATATCTAGAAGAATTTTACAGATATGGTTAAAACATTATATTATCATGCGAGTAGTCAATTATATATATTTGGAGCCAAATCGTTATAGGCGGACTAATGAACAATCCCTGATATGATTATATGTCAGATCTAGCCTAGGTATTATACAGTTTTATCAGATTAACGAGCTAGACTGCAGTAGCGGTTATCTAGGTAACTGTTATCTTCGCGATAAGTAACTTAGTTCTACTTAAACGCTTTAACTTAACCCGTTACAAACGATACAAATTACACAATATAAGACAATTAAGAAGGGAATAGATACTCACATTCTAAAGGAAGAAGAGATAGGAACCCGCTATGGAGTGATAATTGCGACTGTTTGAGCCTAGGTGTCGCTCCCTTATCTCCCAACTGATAAGATAAAGCGATCCCACGCCCATCCTAGGTGTGCACTTGTCTCTTATCATCACCTGTCCGTCGGGGATTGCCCTGTCTCTGGAGGGCATGTCGCGACACGTAGGGGCGATATGAGCTTAGAGGGAATTTTCTGGATGAAACTGATGCTCATAATGGACGCAACCATACGTTTTAGCTAAGAAAAAGACAAGATATAAAACATAAAACACGAGTGGAAACGGTTGTGGGCGGGGTAGCCGAATGGGCTAAAGCGTGTGCACTGCACCGCCGTTGCCCGGCAACCTGACATATGAATACAAAGATATAAAAATAGTCACGAGTTCGCGTCCCGGTCCGGGGGAGTCTTTTAAATCCCTGCCCACACTCCCTGGCCCGGGAAAATCCCGTATAGCCTTAATGGCGAGGAAGGGAAGGACCCAAAAAAAAAAAAAAAAAAAAAAAAAAAAAAACGAGTGGAAACGATTCTGATAACGAATCATTTAATGTACGACGAATATTTAAAATCTCTACATGAAGAAAAAGTAAATTTTATTCTGGGACATTTAGTCTCTAAGAAATAATTATAATGAACAATGACATTTATCTGGAATTATAAGACAATCAGACAGTGATCTAACCCTAAAATTACAATAAAGGTGAGAATTTGAAAATGGATCTAGGGAATTCCAAAACAAGACAGCAGTTTTATGAGAAGGAATAAACAGGTTTTGAGCTAAGATCTCGGGTTGAACGAATGGACAGAAGAGCAAGAAATAAACAAGTTAAGAAGGTAGGGCTTTTTAGTAGTAAAGGTTCGGAAAAGGAACACTTCTAAGAAATATTGGCATGGAAACCTGGATAGAGGCACTTCAACAGGACATACCAAATGGAAAGGTACTAATTCCAAAAATGAATCTGAAGTTATTTAAATGAAGATTTCTTTATGTTAATATAAAAAGCAACTCCATTATGTAATCGTTTTCCTAAAAACTTAGTAACATTGGAAGCAAGTTCAGTCTCCTAACATAAAAAACAAAAAAAAAAAAACGCTCCAAATTAATTCACAATGGTTTATTATTTCCAAACAATTATACATCTAAAATCACCTTCCTAGTGACAAAGAAAAAGAAATAAAAGGTGATTCCTATTATTGGACTATTACTTCAGCAAGACATTTAAAATAATAAAAAAAAACAATGGATATAACCTTTGCAGTTATATTCTACTGAACATGTGAAAAATATCTAGAGATTTTAGACGATAATTTTTTTTTTTTTTTAGGAAATTCCGTAAACTTTTAAATAACCATACAATATTCTCAAAAAAAAGTGTAAACTTTTTCAGTTATTCGGAATATAATTTTACCATCCCTCGTAACTTTTTTTCTAGCTTCTTTTCATTGAAGTATATTATAGATAAATTTGAAGGGTATGGAGAGGAAGACTTTAGCGAAGTTTCATTGAAATCGGTACATTCGTTTAGGCGTTACAGTCAATAGCAAGGCAGGTTTTTTCGTTCGCCACCTTAAAAGGAAAAGGCATATAGAAATGTCGATGAAGGAGGATCATCCTCTGGTCCAGTAGTTTCGGAGAATAAAAAATTTATAAAAATTATAAAAATTGAATCAATGAAGTTATAGTTCAGAATATTAACGCAAAACTAAAGAAAATTACAAAAAATTTATAAGTTTGATTCTAAAAATAAATAAAAAATCTGATAGATAGATAATCAGTTTGACCCGCGTTTTATCATTAGCGACTGATATCACAAACAAACATTGGAGTGGAATGGCACACGGCGCCAACACGTGACCAGGCAATAGCCTCAGTTTCATATTTCGGCGGGAACAGCTGGTCGCTATGGTTACTTATTATACACTATGGTTTAGTTTTTGAAAATTAATATTCTCTCACAGTGGAGAGCTATTCTCTTCTAATCTAATGCTTTCTCGACGTATAAGCAAAATCAGTTTATTCCTAAACTAGAATAACCGATATTTATTCTTTTATATATATATATATATATATATATATATATATATATATATATATATATATATATATATATATATTGGGTTGGCAAATAAGTCCTTTCGGTTTTTCTGTTTATTTTTATGTCACTATGATACACTTCTTTTCAGATCGCCCAAATGAAATTGAAACGAGCAATGTTAAGGCAATTTTTGATCAAAATACCCGATTCAATCAGTGCGAGAGATTTCAATGGCCCTAAATGTGTCGCACACAAGCGTAGAAAAACATTTGCACAAGCTCGGCTATGTTTCCAGGCTTAATGTTTGGATCCCTCATATGATTTTTACTTTTAGTTACCTATCTATATATTTAATATATAGTAAGAGTAAGTATTGTGAACGTGAAAATATTCGAATCTGAGTTTTCAACGGAAATACACGTTTTGAAGTCCCCTGAGTCCAAATAACCAAGTTCCGCAAAATGATCTGTGTATGAGAGTCGTACGGAAATGAAATTGCATATTTAAGGTTTTTATATGCTAGGGATGTTACACATTTTTACGATTATCTCGAAAACCACAGCAGGTAAAATTAAGCAGTTTTAAATAAAATGTGGTTATTATTCTGATTGATGTTCTTTAACGGGGCTTAAATGGCTAATTTTCAATATTAGCTTCCTACAAAGTACCTTCAAATTTTTTTTTTAAATAATTGACCATTGCACATTAATTTCTAATATGAAAAAATAGTTAAATATAAAATATGAAAGAATTTGATAATTAACTAATGGAGAAATAAAAAATTGTAACGGAGAATCGTTGTAGTTGAAAGCACAAGAGGTCGCCCGAAAGATTAGAACAGCTTTCATACGTAACATGAGCTCAATGTAATACGGACTCCGACAATATTATATAAATATACATACGTGGTTTTCATAAATGCTATTGTTGGTATTATTTAAAATATTATTGTATAGATTACAGCGAATATTAAAATTTGTATATATGAGGATACTTATACAAATAAAAATACCCACAATGAAATGTAAATAAATATAGAGTCTACAATTTTTATACTTTCTCTTCGCTTTGTCTGAAAATACTTATTTCTACTAAAAAGAGGACGGTAAGTGAAAGTTGTGTGATGCGCAAACCGCGCCAGATTTTTTTTCGTATGTATATAAAATAACAATAAATACATTGTTTTTATTTCAATATTAATATTAAACTACATTTTAAAAATAAATTAAAAGATACATAACAAAACAAACAAGAAAAAAGACCAGGACAGATTACATGCCGATGTTCATTATGGAATTTTTGCCATAATATGCAGAGGACAATATTCCAGACTACCCTACTAATTCTCTATAATTTGATATAATTTAAATAATATAATATAATAAGAGTAAACATTGGTATTAATTTGAACCTAAATATTCTGCGGAACAGCATCAGTACAATTACAGATGGTCCAAAGGGGAATCAAAATTACTCAGTAATCGCTTGTGAAGAGAGGAGTTGTGTAGCTAAAGGCTAATGCAATATTGAAATTCCAACTCTCTCCTATATTGGCCGGGTCTGTTCCTTCAGCTTTAACGTTTTTATTCATACGATTAAAAAAAAAAAATGTTTTATTTATAATTATTTATTAGCACTTAGTGGCGTCAGTTTGAATTCGGCCTGGGCGGGTTGAAATTTAGACTTAAGTTAAAGTGCCTATAGACAGCTCCCAATATTTTTAAATTTTCTAAATATATTATACATTCGTAACACTTAGTGTCTCATTGAACATAGGTGGGGAGAAGGGGTATAATTTAAATACATACATAAATTTTCAAACAGTATTTAAACATTAAACAAAAGGAGAACCTTGGGAAGGTGGTATTGTTGGAGATCTCCTCAGTGCTAAGAAATTCCATTAAAGGAGGGGCTATTAGGGACATCAATATATAATAACATCGTCTGGGCCACTCCATTCTAACCACCGTGGGCATCACTACACAAACATTTACCATCTCTTACATTTCAGAAAAAAAAATGTGTACACCCTCAATTATATAACCAAATTTGATTGCTTATAACGAAGTCAAATATTAATTACACATGTCTTTTAAATGCACACGACAAGTGCCTCTGATTAAATAACCCAATAAAACCAAAATTCAAATAAATAAATAAATGGTGAGCGCGTCACACACTCTTTCACTCACTTTTCTGTCTCTATTGTTCTTCCTTTATCTTCATCCCAATAAATTTATTGAATCTGTGCAAACTTTAGACTACTTAGAAAATAAGTTTCGAAAAATGACATTAAAAATTAACAAGATACCTATTAAAAATATGATTTATTTTGATATATTTTCTATCTTGTTGTGTGGTATCGTTTTTTATTCGGGGGGTATCACCATAGGCAATTATTTTCTTTCAATATGTCCCACAGCGGTGCTTTTTGGAATAACTTGAACTTGTTGCCAATTCAATACTTTTGTGGATGCGATTTTTTCCAAACAAGTTCAAAGCTTCTGATGGATATTAAGCATCCGACATCCTTCAGGGATTTAATAACTGTTGAAAAACTTGTTGACACTGCAAGTCAATTAGTTTCGACTGCCAGTAAAATCAACAACATTTACGAACAAGTATTGCTTATTAATGTCATCAGCAGTTATGTATCTATCATTTCCCATCTTTATTTTATCCTTCGAAACGCCAGCTCAATGATAGCAAGCTATTTTGAATACAAATTTTTTTATTTTAACTTTCTAACTTATTCTTTCTAAAGCAACATATACTTTTTAGATAGTTTTGAAAAATTCATGCTTAACTACAAACTTAAAACAAAGTCTGGGAAGTATGGTGGGGACTGGAGGGAAAGGTACCAAGGAAACCTGGAGGAGGAAGGAGAGGCAGACCTCCATTCCTGTGGATAGATGACGTAGAGGCGGATTAATTAGAAGAAAAAAAAATATAGTGAACACACCAGTTATAGACAGGGGGGGGGGCAGTGATGGACAGGTTGGACTTTAAATGTAAATAATAAGCTTGCATCTTGATTTAAAGTTTCCAGTTTTTTCTAGATTGAAGAACAATGCAATCTATTGGCAACTGCACGAACCAAGTTCCCAAAATAAAATTGTAAAATGCCTATCATTGTTGTTTCCATAGTGCTCTTGAGATCAGTGTGTTTCATACCTTCCTTGTAACAGTTATTCAAAGAGTAATTTGAACATTTATGTTATCTTATTTTTATAGTTATCATTATAGTTAAATACAAATTTAGAATTTTTCTGAGGTATGTCCGTTACTAGACAATTGAAGTTCGGGGTGTCCATCACTAGTACAAAAAGATATATATTTTTTTTTTAAATAGTGATTATAATCCGCATTACAGACAAATTTTGATCAAATTATTAACATCCGGCTGAAACTTCGTAGATAGCTTCATCGCATGGTAACCTACAAATATTTTATTTGCGAAAATTCTCGGAATTCGGCATTTTCAATCTGGAGGTTGGCAAACTTTGTCTATTTAATTAGGTACTGAAAACTCGTAAAAACCCATTTGCTCTCCATTTTAATCGTACGACAACTTGAGCACAAAATCGAGAAAAAATATGGCAGTCAAAAACAGTTAGCCGTTGGACGCGACCTATATTCACAAATTGTCAAAATAACAAGGTTACATAGGCCAAACGGCTCAATATTCTTGAAGGCCACCTTTTTTCTCTACTTATTGCTCAAGTTATTTTACGATTAAAGTGGAAAGCAAACTAGTTTTCAGTACCTTATTAAAATGACACAGTTTGCCAACTTCCAGATTGAAAACGCCCTGATTACGAGAAATCTTATAAAAAAATTAGTTATAGGTTACGATAATATGAAGCTATTTACGAAGTTTCAGGCGAATGTTATTAATTTAATAATAAGGGGTCTGTACCACGGACTATTATACCTGCATAAACGAATATTTTGGCAATTTTAAAGTGTTAAATAAAAAAGGAGATTCTAAATGTTCAATGGGGAAGTTTATAACTATAATAATTACGGCGTCATTAGCCAAAAAAGACAAACGATCCGTTAGATATGTCCATCACTGGTGTGCATACCCTACTTACAGTTATTTTTGTTTAAACATTTTTTTTTTTTTAATTGAAGTATGAGTATTGTAATCACTATTTGATGGAGAAGGCAAAAATCTATTGGTTGAAGAGTATAAAAGCCTAAATAAAAATATATATATCTACTCATTTTATTATGGGACACAGTCCCTTGAGAATAACAAAATAGAACAAAATAAAAAGATTACATCTGGCCAAAATAAAATCAATCTAAAAAAATAAGTAATGTAAAGAAAATATAAGGTAAACATTCTATATACAAAATAAAACGAAACTATATACGAAACAATTAACACTATGACAAGACACTTGAAGCTATTTGCACTGATAGACCAGTACACACTCTTAAGAAAATAATAAACAATTAAAAAATAAAAATATATCAAATTCTCTATTAAAATCAGCTAGAATGGGTAGCTACTATCTGACTGTTTTATGGATAGGAATTGGAATAGAAGGGTTTTGAATGTGGATATATGTGGGGAATGTCGAATTTTGATAGGGAGTGAATTCCAGAAATTGACAGAGCGAACAATAAAGGAATTTTTGAATGAAGTAGATCTGTGAGAAGGCATGTAAAGGTTAGAAGGTCGAGATTTTGTGGACAGGGAATAGACTGAGGATTTGAACTGGAGGAGGTTGTAGACGTAAGAAGGACGATGATTATTGATGATTTGATAGAGGAACGTACCTAGGAAATATTGTCTTCGGAAGGAGGGGAAAAGCCATTTTAACTCTGAGTAGTGGTGACAAACATGGGAGTATCTTTGGGCCCCGATCACAAATCTTACACAGCTGTTCATTAATCTTTTCAGTATATTGTGGATATATAAAGTGATGCGTTAATTTTGTCCTTCACTTTAAATAAATACATATAGCGTGCATAATAAGTATTAGTCCATAGTAGGATCAAACAGTGTAAGCTGAAAGAAGTGAAACCCAATTGCTATAAATGGCTCACTGGCACCAGAAGTTCCAGGCGTGAAGAAATTATACTGTGCCGCCTTAGTATTGGGCACTGCCAGTTCACTCATAGCTATCTTCTAAGAGGCCTAGAAGCTCCTACTTCCGAAAAATGCAATAATACACCGCAAACTGTGAAACACCTAGTAGAATGTCCCCAATTCGAAAGCCACCGAGAAAATATAGAACTAGGAAAAACACTAAACGACATCCTACAAGATAATGAACAGCGAGCCTCTATAGTGTTTAAATTCTTAAAGATTATAAATTACTATAATAGAGTATAAATCATAGAAAACGCCAGTCACCCTTTAGCTCTACCCTAGCGAGAAAAGGAAAAATAAAAAAAAGTATTAGTCCAAATACTTCTCACAACGCTTTAGTAAATAGATCCGCATAATTTTCATTCCTGCATAATTGAATTAATATACACTCTTGCTTCCAAGTGTTTGTCGTGCGCTTTAATATCTCCCATAACGTTTGTCGAGCTCTAGGCATCCTCCCCTCCCCCCTCTTCCCTACTCCCTCTACTCTACCTTACTTCGACTTTGCATAATCAGCAAAGTGCAAGGGCGAATCTCGGGCAAAGTTTCTTAGTCCCGAATTGCTTCAACTCTCGGCGACTTACGCCCTTCTCCCAACCCCCCTCTCTCCAACAGTTCCCCAAAGCACCCCCGAGGATGGAAATAGGGGATGCGAACTGTCTCCTCTCCACCCAAAGTAATTTATCTCCAATATATTCCTGATGCTTAACTTAGCATCCCATTGTTGAAGCGATTGTTGGAGGAGAGTTGGTTTAGTAAGTTCACTGCTTAATAGCAAGAGTTTATAATGTTTTAAAACGCTGTAAATTTCTACACCATGGTTTATTATTACTAAACAAATATAAATGTTGTCGTCCTCAATAGATTTTTCTCATAAATTGAGTAAAATATAAAACATTTGGTAGTGATAGATCAAACGACTTTGGCGTACATTTTTGTTTTTACGTTCCTACCTATACTACGCAAGGAAAGTATTGAAATCGGGTCAAATTTCCGATATGCGGTTTTCGACATGAAAGGTAATGAATTTTTTTTTTGAGCGTAGTTAATTCCTGACATTTTGTATAAATATATAAAAGTAGAAAATAAGTTAAAGGACATGGCACATGCCTGCTACACATATGTTTTATCAAATTGGTTTCTAGTAAATAACAATATGATTTCTTCATATGAATTTTTGATAATGGAGTAAATAGATTTTTGTGATATATCGATTATACCAATTAGTGATTTAGTTGTATTAACCTAACAGTGTTATCTTTTACGATGAATAAAAGAATTGTGATTACTAATATTGTAGTTTTGTATTTTAATATTCAAATATCTAACATTTGGCGAGGAGGATAAAATTATTGAAGAAAGGTACTTCGTGGTTGTATGAATTAAAAAAACAATACTTGATTTTAAAACTAAAAGAATTAGGTGTGCTTTTTGATGAGGCTGATTCTGTAGATAGTTTAAGGCAAATTTTAGTGGAGAAATTGAGAAAAAAAAAGTTTTATACAAGAATTATATTCATTTTTGATAATGTTTTTAATATGTTGCTATTTTTATAACTATGATACACTTTTTTTAGAAAAGGGGAAATTGTGATAAATCGATTATACCAATTAGTGATTTAGCTGAAATAACCTAACAGTGTTATCTTTTACGATTAATAAAAGAGTTGTGATTACTAATATTGTACTTTTTTGTTTTAATATTTAAATATCTAACAGTTTTATTAAGCTTAATATTTTTTTCTTACTAAAGATGAATAGACAGAAATTAAATGTGGATTTTTTTTTCTGTTACAGCTATTCTTAAAACCTAATATCGAAATCCCAGATGTTAAATAATAATAATAATAATAATAAAAGGCTTAGCGAACCCGAAGGCTTTAATGAAATCTTCCCACCTCCGCTTTGGTCTACCCCTCAGACGTTTACTATTCGGTACGGCAAATATTAACCTTTTAGGAACTCTCTCGTTACTAAGGACAACAACTTTAAAGACCCATTTGTTTCGCCGCGATGAAATTACCTCAATTATATTACCCGGATATAGTTCACGCAATTCGGCGTTGTGTAACCGTCTGAATTCTCAGGGTTAACTCATCATTCTTCGGTCCGAATATTCTACGCAATACTTTATTTTCTCAAAAACCTTAAGACGGTGCTCAAGATGTAAATAATGAAATCTGGTAGCTAATAATATTCAAGAAGTAATGTTTTGTTATAAATTATATGAAGGTTCTATTTTCATTAATAGATGAAACCGCTCCCTTTAAATGAAGTTTTCTTCCTCAATCTGGACCCAGACACAGACTACCCTCCCCCTTCGGAAGACTTTGTGCCGGAGGAATTTATTTGCTCGCAAGGAGTCCGACGGGACTTTGATTGCCACCGGGGGGGGGGGGAGGAAGAGAGAAGGGCCAGAGGTTCAAAGAGCGGAAATTAAGAGTCCCTCACCGGGGCGATAAGGGCGGAGCCCTAATTGTGGCCGAGGGGCCGGAGGGGTAAGCCCCCCCGGGCTTAGCCAACTTAAATTGTACCCCTAAATTGAACAGGGCTGCATGCTAGATAACGGGGCAGTAGTTCTTGCCTAGCCCAAATCCTAGGGCTGGGCTAAACCTACATTACTTACCCCAATCTCACCCATGCCGTTATAATGTTCAACCAACTTTTGATTTGCTAATTTATTCAAATTATAATTTTAATTTTAATTAGAAATCTACTAAGATTTAATCCCATTGCTATATATTAAATTCATAATATAATTAATAATAGTTCGTGGTACAGACTTTTTGATTTGATTTGATTGAGCACTTTTTCTTCTATAACATTGTATTATATTTTTCTCAATTTATTGATATCATCATCAGATAAGAGACCCCACTTGCTTTGTATAAATCAATTAGCTTTAAATACTTTTAACTGCTTTATTAATAACATAAAGTAATATTTTACCTGTAATTTATTTAATATTTTATTCGAGTATTGAGTTAAGGAGAAATAGTTTCAAAATCAGTTGGATCATTTTTCAAAATGTATGCAGTATTACGGTTAAGGGAAGAGGGCAGCTCAGATTTGGGTTTACTTAGCCTCATAAGTTACATTGTGTGTTGATTATTTATTTATTTATTTTTTAACTTTCTTTATTGAATATTAATACATTCTGCCACATTGTAGGGCAGTGTTGATTATTAAAACTTTAAACTACATTAGGTTTTTTTTTTTTTTTAAATTAATATGAATAGGACCATCAATTGTTGCCATTTAGGAGGTTATATTTTAATTCTTAGTCTATTATGCTTTATTTAAATATCTATTTATTAGCATCCGGCTAAAACTTCGTAAATACCTCATCGTAACCTACAAATATTTTATTTAGAAAAATTCTCGGAAAAGGAGCGTTTTCAATTTACAGGTCGGAAAACTTTGTCTATTTAATTAGGTACTGAAAACTAGAAAATACCCATTTGATTTCCACTTGGATCGTAAGATATCATAAGTGGAGAAAAAAGATAGCCTTCAAAAGTATTGAGGTGTTTGCAGTGACCTACACCCCTAAAATTTCAAAGTAACGAGGTTATACAGGCCAAACAGCTCAATATTTTTGAAGACCACAATTTTTCTCGACTTTGTGGTGAAGATTTCTTACGAATAAAGTGGAAACCAAATGGGTATTTACGAGTTTTTAGTACCTAATTAAATAGACATAGTTTGCCCACCTCCAGATTGAAAACGACGCAATTCCGAGAACTTTCGTAAATAAAATATTTGTAGGTTACGATGCGATGAAGTTATTTACGCAGTTACAGCCGAATGTTAATAATTCTATAAAAAGGGGTCTGTACCATGGACTATATGATGTATTATATAATAATTATCAGTAGATGCTTTTCTAGTATTTTTTAGGATGCAGTGCAATATGACATAAAGAATAAATTTAGTGCGGTGTGCGCATCACAAATTGTCTTATCACTCTTTTTTAGTGGAGATAAGTATATTCAGACATAGGAAAATGTGGGAGTAATAATATAGTGAAAATTCCGAGTATAGGGTTTGGTATTTGTTAGGTGGGGGTAAGTGTGGGTTTATGATGGGTGTGGAATGGGTTGTTTTGTTTTAGGTTTGAATGTTGTGTGGTGTTTTTGGGAAAAAGATTTGGTTGTGAGTGTGTGGGGTAGTATGGGTTTGGTATTGGAGATGTAATTAGTGTGGGTTTGAATGGATTTTTTTAAGTTTTTGGGGTTATGGGTGGTGTAAATGTAAAGGGGGGGTTGGAGATTAGTGAAATGTTATTTGGGTGTGTTTATTTTATTTTATGGGTGAATTTGTTGTGGTGAAGATTGGGTGTGGTTATTTGGATAATTATGGAAGTTTTTTGGAGGTTTTGGTTGTGGTTATGGAAGGGGGTGTTTTTTTGGTGGATTTGTTGGGGGTGAGTGAATTTTGGATATTATTAGTTTTGTTTTGGGGTGATAGTTTAAGGGAAATTGATGGTGGGAGTTGGTTATTATTTTATATAGTGTGATTGTTTTTTTTTTCTTTTGTGTATTTTATTTTGTTTGTTTTGGTTTTTTGATGTTTTTTGTTATGATAGTGTAGGGATGGAGTGGTGGTTTTGGGTGTTTGTTGGTTTTGTGGTTATGATTATGAGGAGGTGGGGTGGGTAGGGAAGTATTGGGATGGGTTTGATTGGTTAGAGTGGGGGGGACTTTGGGAAGGTTTAGGGTGAGTAGTGAGTGTAAGATGTGATGAATGGTGTGGGGGGGTGTTTGGGTTATGTCAGGTAATATATTAATTTTGTTTTTGGTAGTTGAGAATGGTTTTAGTTGTTTTATGAGATGAATGTGAATTGGTTTTGTTATGTGAATGTGAATAGGGTGGATGTATGGGGTTTTAGTGTGTTTTTTTGTTGGTTTGGATATTTGGTTGTTTTTAGGGGGAAAGATTATATATTAGGGGTTTAGGTAGGGTTTAGTGTTTAAGATAGTTTGTGGTTTGGGTTTGGGGTATGGTTAGTACAGGTAAGGGGGTGTGGGAGGGTAGTTGGTGATTTTTTTGTTTTGATTGTTGAGGGTTACGGGGTGATTGGGGATGTTTTTTTTTAGTTGTATTGGGTGGGTGGGGGGGGAGGTTAGGACACAAGAATGTAAAGACATAAAAACTTTTTTGAAATAGATAGAAAAGTCGTGTGAATGGACACACAAGATTTTTTTCGAAGGAAGTGCATATTTAATCTGAGAAAGTGAAGCAAATAAATAATAATAATAAAATTATGTATACATAGATTAAAAAGCACTGAGGTATGTACAACTCTCATTAAAGGACAAAAGTGAGTTACCATAATTATCCAGTATCTAGGGGTTTCACTGTATTATTATTATTACACTCCACAACTGCTCTTGAAGTACATCCATCTCGTTAAACTATGAAGAAGGGCCCTAGACGCAGTGAGACGAAGCACACTAATGAATTGGCTCACCAAGACTCACTAAATTAGTCCGGAGTTAGTTGTAGTGAGTTAGTACCGCTCTAGTCTGTCTCCCGTAGAGTGATAGTGTGCTCTCTCTCTCTCCATGTCAAAAGCGATAACTTCTCTACATTTATCTTGAGTAACCACTCAACTGGATTTTCTTAAGTATATTGTTAATATCTTAAAATTTAAATTTACATTATTATATTAATTAGTATATCACGTTCAGAAAGCTCGACCTCATCCTTCTAAATTTGTATATTGAAATTATATCTGTGTCTATCTTGGAAACCTCATACCAGAATGAAACAAGAAACCGCTCGACGTTTCCGACACCATCACTTACTAGACAAACGCTCAAAGCTATTAATTATTAAAAAAATATTCATGTACATGACTATGATAAGATCTATTAAGACTTACGAAGTTGAGCAATAGTACTCCACTTAAACATCTCATTTCTCTCATATCCAATCCTTATAAGCCATAATCCTTTGTAAAATCCTCAATCTTCCTTATTTTGTTACAAATAAAATCATTCTTAACGACCTTAAGATCCATATGTTTTCGATTTCTAAGCCTGTAGATGTTTCCTATACTTTCATAATAAACTTCAGAATTTTTTAAACCCTATCGTTTTTAACCTTGCTTCTTCTTCAATCCCTGTTAGCCCTTAGAGCTAAAAGAAGATGACACCGAAAATTCAAACTTGAAAATTTTCACGATCGCAATACTACGAAGTATTATGGATATATTACACATATGAGTAAGTGAAAGTAAGAATCTGGTGCGCGCATCGCACAGTTTTTAACTACTACTCCACCTTGAGTAGAGTATTATTTTCTGGTAAAATTGGGTTATTACAAAAAGTTTTTTGCCCGAAAGCTCTCCCCCCGTAGATCCGCCTGTGGGTACAGATATTATGAATTTTCCAACTAGAAATATGACCAGAATGAACAAACTCGTTTTTCACTATAGCTATTGTATATATTGTGACAGACTGTTATGTTAATAATATGGTTCCATAGTTGTTAAAAAAAAAAAATGATAGAATCTTAAAAGTGCACATAACTTTTCACTAATAGCCAAGATGAAACTGTCACGTCACTAAAAAAAAAAAAAGTTGTTAAGACACGAAATTACTTCTGTTAAAAATTTATTAAGTTTTAGCTACGGGGAAAACTGATAGGGCTCTTTTTAGGCTTTTAATTTAGCCCCTCATCCACCTCTTCCCCCCCCCCCACTTCTGATACTAACTTTTAATAAAGGGTTCTTTCTTAGCTTACTGACAAAGAGTAAGTTTCACTTTATAACAAGGCAGATATAAGCTAGAGCCCTCCCCCCCCCCCAGTCGTTGGGCTGGTGTCTCTTAATTTTAAATAGGGTCCTATTCTTCTATTTGTAATATCTCCCAAGGCGGAAGACAATAGAGTCTTAAAGTTCACTTCGCCTTTACTACAAGCTTTGAGGAAATTGAATTGTATAGGCAAGCAACAAAAGCTTACTTTTGATTTTATCAGAAAAAAAAAAATCTTAAACTGGAATATTAATACGCTTTAACATTTGAATCTGAGCTTTAATAACATATTCTGTAAACTAGAGGACGGGGTGACTGAGCTGGCCAAGAATCTTTCCTATAATTTTCTAATTAATATCCTTTGGACATTGGAGTATTAATTATTAATCCCGTATTTTGGAAAGTTAGTGAAATTCCCTACAAAACTATATAAAAATCGTTCATTTCGGAGAGCTATTAACGAAGAAACATCTATTCAATTTGTTATGTAAGATAATGAGTTTAAATCCCGGCGCCAGAAAAAGATAGAAAAAAGAAAAATAAGCGAAAAAAAAAATATAGGGGCCGCATCACACAAATTTAACTTTTCTCTACTTTTTAACAGAAATTATTGAGGGACAAAATTGGACTAAGGCAAACAAATTTTTGATTAACAATAATAGAGTGTATTAAAGTTTTTAAGCTGCTTTTTCAGAAGCCAATTTACATTGATTTAGTTTATCAAGAAATCTCTTAGAAAGTTTTTTTTTAAGTTTGATAAAAAAAAAAGTATCTAAAATCCAACGAAACAAGGTAATGGAGTTGTTTAAAATACTATTTCATTATATATGTGTGAAAGAAAAAGTGAAATATAAAAATATTTCATGGATATGTTTATAACCTCTAATATATTTACTATGGAGTGTTAAACTCTAGATAAGATATTTAAATAATTAGTTATTTGGCAATAATAACTTCCAATTGGTAACAATTGAGTATATTTCTATTATCAACGTTACATGCCAACAAGTTAGTTGACGTTTCGGGATATCTATTCCCATCTTCGTAACTCCAATCCCAATAATCTTGTGGATGCAAGGCTAAAAAATTGTTGAGTTATAATATTGTGCTTGTTACGTTGCAACTGGACCGATTTTTTTCAAATTCTTATTTAAAGTCAGAAGTCACTCGAGGATGATCCTCCTTCATCGACATTACTATCCGCATTTTCCTTTCAAGATGGCTGCTGAAAAACCTGCTTTGCTATAGACTATGGCGGCTAAACGAATGTACCGATTTCAATGAAATATGGCTAAAGTCCTCTTCTCTGTCCTTTAAAGTTATCTATAAGACATACTTTAAGGGAAAGAGGCTAAAAAAATAATTTACGAGTGCTGGTCAAATTAGATTCCGAATAACTCAAAAAGTATACATTTTTTTGTTGATAATATTTAAAATTTTATAAAATCGGACAATTTTTATACAAGATATGGTATCTAGATGTTTTTTATATGTTCTAATGTAAAGGGTGTATCATTTGTTTTGGATTTTGATTTTTGAATGGGTTGATGAAATAATGCTTTTTTTAGCAAATTACTAATGATAAAAAAATAAAAATGTCTAGGTCAATAATTGCAATCACCTTTTATTTATTTTTATTTGTTACATTAGATGTGTAATTGTTTGGAAATAATAAACCATTGTGAAATAATTTGCAGGGTTTTTTTTTTTAGCTTCGTATTTTTCATTTTCTAGGAAGCTTCAGTTCATAATATTTTTCTAAGGTTAAGTAAGCAAATAAACTTCCATTTTTCTTTAATCTTTTTTAATTACATCTATTACATCTGACGTTTCGGGACAATTTTCCCATCCTCAGAGAATCCTTTTATGTTTACTGAAATTATACATATTTAAAACGAACGAATTATTTACTTTGACTTTGCAATGCGGCACCAATTGTTAAAAATCACAATAATTGTCATATCTATCTAAATATAATACTTTTTGGTGTTACACATTTATTTTCTGTCCATCATCACACCTACCTCCAGTTCCATTACTTTTCTACCTTACTCAATTTTTAAAATGGATATATCTAAAGATATAAAAAAATATCTGAAATAGGTAGGAAAGTCGTGTGAGTGGGGACACCGGATTTTCGGTTTATTATTTTCAATAATCAACAATTTTGATCGACCGAAAAATTCAATAACATAACCCTTTCAAATCAAAATTTGAGATTTCGCGTTTCAGGATGCATAGAATTCGAAAACCTAATCAAAAATTTTTTGTCCGTCCACCATAAGCCGTCCGCGCATTTTCTCCGAAACTACTGAACCGATTATTTTCAAATTTGGATATAAAAATTGATTTATATTCCATTTTGCATATTTTTATTTGTATAAGTACCCTTATGAAGAAGTCCCTTCAGAATAACAAAAAAGTCCAGAAATTAATATATATATATATATATATATATATATATATATATATATATATATATATATATATATATATATAAATTTTAATATTTATCTATACAATTAAATATTATGAATTTATGAAAACCTCCTTCATTGACATTACTATCCGGCTTTTACTTTAGAAATGGCGGCCGAAAAACCTGCATAGCTATAGACTGTAGCTCCTAAACGAATATACCGATTTCAATGAAACTTAGCTAAAGTCATTTTCTCGACGCCCTTTAATTTTATTTATATAACATACTTCAATGAAAAGAAGCTGGAAAAAAAGTTACGGGAGATGGTAAAATTTAATTCTGAATAACCCAACAAGTATAAATTTTTTTTGTTGATATTGTAATGGTATCTTAAAAGTTTACGGAATTTCCTAAAAAAAAAAAAAAAATCGTTAAAATCGGAGCAAAGATATGGTCTCCAGTTTTTTTTTTTTTTTTTATATGTTCTACTCTAAATGTTATATCCTTTGTTTGGTTTTTAGATTTTGAATGTGTTACAGTAGAAATGCTATTTTTGTTAGCATATTTGTTATCATTTAAGAAAAAAGTTTAGTCCAATAATTGGAATCACCTTTTATTTATTTTTCTTTGTAACTAGGAAGGTAATGTTACTTTAGATGTATACTTGTTTGGAAATAATAAACCATTGTGAAATAATTTGCAGCGTTTTTAAGTAGTGTACGTTTTTAGGGAGAATACTGCACCCTTTGTTTATAAAACGATTTTTCGCGATATCATTTTTGAATAAGGATTAGAGTAAAGTGGGCAAAACTGTTCCTAGAACCGTGTCGTTTTCCATTATTGACGACTTTCGTGGAAGTTGATTCGCTCTTCAGAACCTTGTTGTGAATCCTTGGCAACGGGCTCATATCGCCCATAAATCCTTAATTAGAAGGGCCCATAAAGGAGCCAAGAGAAAAGTCGAACTTGTTGAATTATTGAGGGAGGGGGAGGGCAAACAATAGACCAGGCCTTTCCCGCGCTCCATGTATAATGCACCGCTTCACAATTGTAACCAAGGACACCTCCACTTCGTCCAGTCCGCTTAACATCTACATTATTATGTACGAGCATATTCATGCGTAATGCGAACGAGGCATACGAATATCATTTCCATTTTCCAGAGCGGTGGAAGGTGAGGTCGGATCCATATGAGTATGAATAAGAGAGAGAGAGAGTGAGAGGGATAGAGAGATAGAATATTCTCGCTCAACGATGTCAAAGGAAAATGAGTTAATTTATCAGGCGAAATAAATATTAAAAGGAAAATTAATACAGCAGTTCCCTATATATATATAATTTTATTCATGATAAGGGATCGTTTCATATAAAATATCATTAGTTATTTGGCAACGATTACTTCCAATTAGCAACAATTGGATATATTTATTGTATTATCAAAATAACACGTTTACGTTTACTCCCATCTTCATAACCACAATCCCAATGATCTTGTGGATACATGGCTAAGTAATTTCTTGAAGCCATACACATCACAAAAAACAATAGAACAACAGTAAATTAGAAAATAGACACTAAACATTTAGGAACACATTATACGGACATATTAAACAAAATTAAAATTTAATAGAAATGAAATTGCAGTTACATGAAATAAACATTAACAACAATAGTATAAAAATAAACAGTAAGATCCAAAGTCAATTGTATTCACTATGCGAGACACCCAATAATTATTCTAAAAGCAAGATATTGCTCTAGATGTTATATATCTAGATTTATTATAACATGGATTAGAAACTGACGATGGAGCACATTAATTTTAAGATAATTACAAATTTATTGTAACAATAAAATTCTAACATGTATTGTTACATGCACTATATTTTAACTCAACAAATATTTTTAGCCATGTAGATCATTGGAATTGTGGTTACGAAGATGCTATTAAATATCCCGAAACGTAAATTTGTAAACATGCAATTTTGATAATACAACAAATATATTCAATTGTTGCTAATTGGAAGTAATCATTGTCAAATAACTAAGAATATCATACAACTTCCCAGAAAAAAAAAAAAAAATAAAATATTAGTTTTCAGAATAAAGGTTATTTAGTAAAAACAACTTTATGAAATAAAAAAATATTTTATTTTTTTTTATTTTAGTTGTTTGGCAATAATAACTTCCAGTTGTTAACAATTGAGTATATTTTACTAACAACGTTACATGTTAACAAATTAGTTGACGTTTCGGGACATTTATTTCCATCTTCAGAACTACAATTCCAATACTCTCGTGGATACAAGGCTAAAAAATTTTTAAGTTGTAATATTGTGCTTGTTACATTACATATTTGAATTTTGTTTGTTACAGTAAATTTGTAATTACCTTAAATTTAATAATAATAATAATGTGCTCCATCGTCAAATTCCTAATTCATGTTCTAAAATGTATCATCTAGAGCAACATCCTCTTCTTGACCAATAATTGGGTTTCTGCCATAGTGAAAAAATTGACCTTTGGATCTGACTGTATTATCTCACTATTTTTATTGTTAAAAAAAAATATTATTCAAAATATTTAATTATTTTCCTCCAACGTTTCAACTTTTCAATCCCACGACTGAAAAAATCATGAGATACTGAAAATATTGAAAAAATTGAAAAGTATGTTGTGAGGAAATCAAGTCAGAAAATGAGTTTTTGACCTGAGAAACTTTTTTTTTTTTATTTGCTGTTATTTAACGTCGCATCGACTGCTAGGGCCATTAGCGACGATCGTTCTTCTTAAATATAACTTATCAATTTTATTTTTCGGATGTACTTCAGCGTTTTTGAACTTGAGAAACATTTTCAAAAATTTTACAGTTGAGGAAGTTTTTTTTTTTTAATTTCTAAACAGATGGAAATCTTTTGGAGGAAACTCTGACGAATAATGATGAAAAAATTCACCATCCATGGTATAGCTCAGTCGGATCTACGGGGGGGCTTTCGGGGTGAAGCCATTTTCCACAAAAAGTGAAATGTAACGATACTTTATGGGAAAAAATATTTAAAAATTATTTCTTAATATATTATTGTAAATATCAGTACATTTAATAAGACTTTAAAAGAATCACTTAAACACCATTTGATATAAGTACCTCATTGGGAGGGAGGCGATCTGTCCCCATCACACTCTCTCCCCCGAAGTCTACACCCATAGGTCCATCGTTGAGATATATCGTGATAAATAAAACATTTAACAAATAAAACAAACTAAACTTAGACAATTCATTGTATAAAACATACTTATCAAAAAATTGATGTCACCAGTTCCAATTCTGTTTAAGATATTTTGAAAAAGCTAAACTGTTAAGAGAGACGAAGCCCGGTTTACCACTCCGGCTATACCTCACATCCAAACAGGATGACTGACGTTAACAAACCACAGCTGAGTCAGATCTCTATGATCCACGGGGGTTTACTAACTCTTCACGGCTCTAACATCTAACACCTGTCTTAACAATCCTCGATATTGCTTTCCGATAACCCTGCTAGGAGAGGAAGGGGATTATTTTTATTTCAAAAGAGAGAGCTTACTTCCTGGTCGGAATATAATTATTTATGTGAATCTATATATTGACACGTATGCTTTAATAGTTTTCAGGAAATAAAAATAAAATCTATTACCATGACAATCCATGTCTTGGGTTCAGCACTATTTACGGTAAGTACTGTTTCGTAGTCAATAGTTGTGCAAGATGATTTGACTGAGATCACGCTCAACCGTCAGGTTTTCCTTCTTAATTAATTATTTAATTAAAGGAACTCACTTTATTGAGGCTGAGTGTTCCCCGAGAGGGTTCCCGATCCCAGGATCGCACCACGGTTAATGAAACAGAATAAATATTTTTTGTACCATGAGCCCGGGATTCGAAACCAGGACCTTGAATATTGGAAGATCAGTACCTACCACTGAGCTACCCCATCCTCTCAATAATAATAAGTATCTAAAGTATTATGTCGAAAAAGATAATAAACAGAAAGTTACAAAAAATAGTGACCAGGGGTGCCCTGAAGGGGTTTTGATTGCACAACTTGCAACATCAAAATGTTTTAGGAGGGCATATTTTGACGGATTTTTGAAATTTTAGGGGGACACATTATGAAGGTTATGAATTTTCAGAATGAAAAGTTTCATACTAAGGAACAATGAGAAAACAAGGAAATAGGTTCTTGAACCATCGGCCTAGAGGGTAATGGGCACCCCTGCTAGTGACTGATAAACAACAAACGGAAGAATCAAACTACTATACTCATTTTTTTTTTCCAAATATTTGAAACTAGAACTGAGACAGAAACTAAATAAATACCTATATTTACTTAAACCATGTTTTTTTCATTGTTTGTACAAATAAAGGGTATTATTATTATTACTTAAACCATAGTACGCGATACAGACCCCTTCTTTTTTCATCAAATTATTAATATCGTAAATGGCTTCATATTATCGAAAGCTACAAATTTTTTATTTACGAAAATTCTTAGTAATGTAGCGTTATCTGATTAAATTAATTATACTAAAGAGGTACTAAAAACTCAAAAATACCCATTTGCATTTCACTTGTATTTTAAGATAATTTGATAAAAAAAACTGGATAAAAAAGGTTGTATACAAAAATATTGGGTCATTTGGCCTATATAACATCGCTATTTTGACCTGTTCCGGGTGGAGGTCAAGCCAAACGAGCTAATAGTTTTGTAGGCCACTTTTTTTCTCTACTTTTCTATCAAGTAATCCTACGATTTAAATGAAAAACAAAGAAAAACTTTGCCGATCTCCAAATTGAAAACCAGATTGCCCCGATTCAGAGAATTTTCAAAAATAAAAGTGTTGTTAATCATGATGAGAGGAAGCTATTTACGATGTTTTAGCCGGATGTTAATAATTTGATAGAATTGGGTCTGTACCACGGACTATTATTACAAGAGGATTACCACACATACGGCAAACCGTTAAGATCTGGAAATCTGGCATACTTTTAAAGTAAACGACATTTCAAGAAAATAAGTTTGGCACCCCTTACCCGATCGATCACATTTCAGAAGTCATCGATTTATTGGTCTTATTTATTGTCAGTTTAGTGTTTATAAACTTTTTTTCAAGATGATGAAAACGGAAATTCGGGAGTGATTCAGTAGAAGTGTTGGGAATGTATTATTATTTGGTTAATTTTTTATTCCACTAAATTTTTATCAGAATGATTTTTCATCCGATTGTAATTTTAGTCGTAAATAAAGGACTAAAAATGAATTTAAATGTTTATTCGAATAAAATTTAAATCGTTCTTAACATATATTTATTGGTGATTTAATATTCCGAATCAAAATTTATTCGTATTTTAACACGAATAAATTTTCATTCAAATAACGCCTAACTCTGATAGAAGACTCAAACTACTTTACTCACTTGTTTTAAAATCTTCAAAACTAGAACTGTGACAGAAACTAAATATATATCTTTACTTACTTATACCTTTATGGACATACTCCTTAGACATATACGGTATAACTAAACAGACCCATTTAAAAAAAAAATACTAAGGCTGATAAAAGGAATCGCCTTTTATTTATTTTCCTCTATGTGATAAGTAGAGTTACATAAGGTATAAACTGTTTGGAAATAATAAACAATTCTGAGATTTTTAAAATAAAATTAATTGATCCAAGGATAAGAGGAATATTAGATAGGAATACTATATCATAAACCGGCAAAGAAGGGCACGATATTCAAAAGAAGGAATTTTCTGATTAGTATTGGCGACTGGAATAATAATGACTGGAATAAATATGAGGGCGATAAAGAGGCCTAAAAAAAGAAAAGAAGATGGATACGAGAGAACAAACAAAGAGGAGGGAGATAAAGTAGATGATTGATTATCGATTAGAGATAATAAATATTAGAGAGAGGGACTGATGGGCTATTACGGATATTAGGGGAGCACGCTCTGCCCATCTTGTCTCGGCTATCGACCCTCTCTCTCCTTCGGCCTCTCTCGAGAATCGAGTAACAAAATCGAAAATAATATCGATTTATCAAATGTATGAATGTCAAGTATATCAATAAAAATATTTAAAAATACATAACTAATGGGAGTTTTATAAAAAAAATCTATGCAGAGAAATGTCCAGGGACAAAGAGGGCACTTGCTTCGGGCGCCAGAATTTAGAGCGCAACAAATCGGAAGCGAAATTGTTTTTTGACTTTTTTTATTTTTTATTTCTTAATGATATTTACAACTGTATTAAATAAATACATCTAGTAAATGTGTGCACAGAAATATAATCACTTGACAACGCTTGTTGAGAGACTACCCACCGGTAGCACTCTAATAGTATGTCTACGAAAAGAGATCACGGGGCCATCTTCTTTTCAGACACATTGGAGGGTTATCAGGAATTGAAGAGGAAGCAAGGTTAGATACAAGAGGGTTCGGATGGTTCAGAAGTTTATTATGGAAGGATAGGTATCTGGATTGGGCCAGATCTGAAACAATAGAAACATTAATGTCGTTATGGATGGTTTTATTTGTAACAAAGTAGGGAGCATTGAGGATTTTACGAAGGATTTTGGATTGTAAGTATTGGATACGAGAGGAATTCGATGGCTTAGTGAACCCCCATAGCTCAACTTCGTAAGTCCAAACAGTCCTTATTATAGTCATGTATATGAGTCTTTTGTAATTAATTGGCAGTTTAAAGCGTTTGTCTAGTAAGTGCTGAAGTAATCGGAAACGTCGAGCGGTTTCTTGTCGTTTCAGTCTAGTATGAGGATTCCAAGTTAATCGTTTATCCAGGTGGAGTCCTAGGAAAAAAAAAATTTCCTTAGCTATGTCCATGCTCACAAAATTTTTTTAATGTTGAAATTTCCTGATAGTGGCTGGAAGTGAAATAATCGCCCTGAGCTGAATAGATCCACATCATTTCTATTGAGTAAGTAATGAGAATCAAGAAATTTTAATTTTAAGTTATTCGCAAATATATACGATTACGAAAAGAAGATATCGTAATTAGTAAATATTAAAAAAATTATTTAATGCTATGATATGAATTTTAGTCAACTAATGACCAAGTGGTCGAAATTTGACCGTAACCATTATTGAAAATTTTAAGAAAATATATATGAATTTGCAAGTTTCCATTTTTTGTTTACTCTTAAAAAACAGCCAAGTACCATTTGAGTTATTCTCAAATACAATTCTGAATCCAACGCTATTTTTTTTCTGCCTCTTTTCGGGAAAATATGTTGTATATATAAACTAAAAGTGCTTCAAGTAGAAGAATTTAGCAAAATTTCATTAAAATCATTACTACCGTTTTTGCGCTATAGGGTAAAGTGACATGTTTTTCGACCGTCATTTTACAAACAAAGACCGGACGATAATATAATGTATGCAAAAACATTCCTGAATTTTACTACAATGTTGTATGAAAATTTTAAAGCATTCGGTAAAGACCATTTGAAGATTATCGGTTTTGAACAAGCATTTAATTTATTTATATATACCATTTAAAATTTGTTTTTATTGATAACATTAAAGCTTGTCCATAGCTACTAAATAACCATAAAAACAAATAAACGAAAAGTTACTAAACTATTTTCCCTATGCTCATTTATAAATCTCCAATAACCATGAAATAGATTCATGAAATTCTTCCACGTTCTGTGACCTTTGACACCCTGCAAAAGTATATTACTTTCGGGGAAAATACGATAAAAAAAAATTAATAAATGGTGACCCTTTTTTAATAAACAATATGAATAACTGGCATTGTGTATAAAGTATCCAACTATTTCATGCGGAAATGGCAACTTTTGTCAACCCATTTTTTTATATGGAGATATACGCCCGCCTGTAAATTTCGCCCCCTTTTTTTTTTTTAGGAACTGATGAAATGGAAACTGAAATATCAAACTCCGCACAGTGAGTAGTCTGACGATTTTTCTTCTTTTTTTTTTTATTCTAACCCACATCACCATCAGTGTCAGGTCAGTTAACGACTGCCAACTGTCAGAGAGATTGGGATGTTAAACTTTTTCAGCCACGTCAACAAAAATAGCAGATTAATGAAGTATCAGTCTAAATTAAATCTAAAATAAAATTATTTAGAAATAGCTCTGGCATTCGAGTTTTTATTTCAATTGCATTTTTTACTACAATTGAGGGGGTGAGAATGACAGTAGTCATTGACGTAGACTTCAGGGGCGGGGGTACTATTGCCCACCTCCTAATAAAAATTATGAGGGGGTGAGGATATCCCACAATAATTTGAAATGAAAAAAAAAATTTAAATTGATAACAAAAAATCTAGTGCGTGCATCACACAACTTTCACTTACCACCCACTTCTTAGCAGACATAAGTATTTTCAGACAATGGGGAAGTGCAAGTAAAAATTATTGACGCCATATTTATTTACAATTCATTGTTGGTGTTTTTATTTGCTTGGTGTTTTAATACCCATATATATATATATATATATACAAATTTTAATTTTATATCGCTGTATTCTATAGAATTAATATATGTGTTTTTTTTTAATCTTTGGAAGCTAATACTAATACATTCCGAATATATATCAAAATACATTCAAGAAACAAATATATTTCAATATTTAGTTGTGTTATGACTAGATTTTTAAACAAAACATTTTTATACTGGCGAGAAAGTGAATATTTTTTAGAAGACCAAAAATTAATAATTAACATCGCACTATTTTCGGCAATGAAACCTTAGAGGTCAGTTCCTAACAAAATCAACAATCTCCTTAGTTTTGTACTACAGCAACATTTATTGTTGATATTTTACCATTCAAATAAATTATAACAATTTACTTATTTAATTTATTATGAATAGGTCAAAATTTAATAAACTTCTCGTATAAAATATTTAAAAAATATATATAAAACAATTAATTTTCTATGACTTCGGATTTTTATTCAAAGGATATTAGTAGGTTCATATCAAAAACGGACATCTGTCATTTTCAGAAAGCGGGAAAAAATTCAATTTTTGTTTTTTAAGTTCATTTCCAACTGTATCAGATAATTTTATTTAAGAATGTTCAAGTTGTATTATAGAAAAAAAAAATGGTGCGCGCATCACACGATGTTCACTTACCACCTCTTCTTCTCAGAAATAAGTATTTTCAGACAAAGGGGAATTGAAAGTAAAAATTATAGACACTATATTTATTTATATTTCATTATGGGTACTTTATTTGTTTAATTATCCTTATATATATATAAATTTTAATTTATATATCGCTGTAATCTATACAATTAAATATTAAATAATGCCAACGATAGCAATTATGAAAACCGCATATGTATATGAATATAATATTGTCGGATTCCGTATTATATGAAGCACATGTTACTTATCTTTCGGCAAGCTCGTATTCCTTTCATTTCTCTATTACAACTGTTATCCGTTACGATTTCTTATTTCTCCTTTAGTTAACCATCAAATTCTTTCATATTTTATATTTAACCATTTTTTATATCAAATATTAATGTGAAATGATTAATTTTTTCAAATAAAAAGAGGTACTTTAGAGGAAGCCAATATTGAAAATTAGCCATTTATGCCCTGATAAAGAACATCAATGAGAATAAAACCTTAATTGTATTAAAAGAGGCTTAATAATACACTGATATACTGAGTTTAATCAACATCGTTAGAGCCGTTTTTGAGAAAATCGTAAAAAAGTTTTTAATCGATTATATAAAGTACCACCAGTTTGCCGATTTGGACGAAAATGTTGCTGTAACATCAAAAGCTTATAAACACCTTAAATAAGAAATTTCACTTTCATACGACTTTTTCGACATAGACCATTTTGCGGGCCTTGGTTATTTGGACTCAGGAGACCTCAAAACATGTGTTTCCGTTGAAAACTCAAACACGAAAATTTTCACGATTGTAGTACTTACCCTTACTATATATTGCATATATAGTTAAGTAAAATTAATACCCTTCCAAATAAATAAAATGGGTGGCAGAAAATTATTTTAAATAAACCAAATTAAAAAGACGCTTTCCAGGAAGAGATTCTGAAAATTGGAATTTAATCTTTGACAATTTCAATGAGGAAGAGATCTAGATTATATTCAATACCATTCAATTGTAACTCGATACAGCAAATTTAATCAACATCGTTTGAGCTGTTTTCGAGAAAATTGTAACAAAAAATAAATAAAAATAGAAAAAGTAAAACTGATGGTGTTAAATACCATTTCCAGGTAGTCGGCTTTGACAAAAATTTTTCTGTAGCATCGCAAGCTTTTACCTACCCAAATAAATGAATAATTTCACATTTGTACGAATTTTCGTTTCTGAGCTAGGCTGTTCAGATTAGGTTTTATCGCTAATAGTCGATATTATCGAAATATCGTACTTTGGATATTTTAATTTAATTTTAAAATGTATTTTTTTTTATTTTATTGAAATTTACAACTATAAACAAATATATAACAAGTAAATTTGCTATAGGAATATATTAAATGGAGGTACTTGTGAAGAAGCTGCCAATTGGTAACACTTCAAAGATAAATTAATTTAGGAGTTCCCTTGGCCATCTTCTATTTTTTTTTTTTTTTTTTTATAAATAAATTATTTATTGAAATATATTACAATCTGTCTCAGGGACATTAATAATAGTGTTCACAGATCACATTCACACTCTATGTACAGTAAAAATTAAAATTAAAACTACAGTTGTCGGAAAGCGGTAGGAATTATTTATGAATCTGCCCGTTAGAAAAACTATATACTCATCTAGTCTGTCTTTTTAAAGGAGGTAGTGGATAGAAGAGAAAAATATCGATATTTCGATTCGAATATGACGATAAAAAAAAAATTTATTTACTGATATGTATAAAAGTAATACCTATAAAGTAACTAAGCAAAAAAATAAATTAGAAATGAAAATTCAGCAAATTATTATTTTTCTGTTATTTTATTCAATTTATTTGTATCTATTGTACATATGATGTGAATGCATTCTTTGATCATTGTTATAATGTACTTAGTAATGACAAAATGTTATATAACTATGTATAAATAAAGAAAAAAATGATAATATATTTATAGCTGGTAAGTTAGGTTACAGCTTAAAAAAATGGAAAAAATAAAAATAATTTTATGCCAATGTTTCAGACCTTCATTAGGGCTGAGAAAAGATAAAATAACAAATTATTAAAAACCATATGAATAATAATAATAAAAAGATATCTTTTTACATCAGTTTTCTAATAATTTTCTGTTGTTATCTTGTTCCTTATCATCCCCCAGTTCCTTGTCAGCGATAGTAGATATTGTCCCTTCAATATTTTAATTTAAAATTATAATTTTCGGAAAGCGGTAGGAATTATTTATGAATCTGACCGTTAGAAAAAAATATATACTCATCTAGCCTGTTTTATATAGAAGGTAGTGGGTTACTAGAGGAAAATATAGATATTTCGATAATACAGACTGTCGATGACCATTCTTAAGTGTGGTTGAATAGAACGCGCGTGGTACCCTTCTCACGCAGTAAACTCAATTTTCCTAAATTTGTTAGTTAGAACCTTTTCAAACTTAGAACACAAATTGTCAAATAAATCCACGTGGGATGAAGACAAAAATATTACATTTCGCTGAATCCCATCCATGGGTGAATGGAAGGCATAATTGGTTGATTGGAAATATATGGAGCTGAGGATTACGAAAATGGAAAGGAACTAGAAAGTTAATTTTACCAGAGAGAGTAGAATAATTGATATTTCCATTAATTAATTTAAAGAATAACATTTTATCTAACTCCCATATCTAGGATATCCTAATGGATTTCTGGAGGAAGAAAAATGGCATTCTACAATAGAATATAGAAAATTTCATAGAAAATCTTTCTCTTACTATTTAGCTATTTTATATAAATGTAAGTGAAAGTAAAAAAAAAAAAAAATTACCACCATTCATATTAGTGTTGACCAAAGACGCAAGACCGAGACGAGTCTTGGTCTTGCAAATTCATAGATCTGGAGCCAGGGCCCAAAAATCGACCTGTTCGCAAACGAAGGTTTGATTATAAATTACTAAAGTGCATGTTATTGTGAGTAAAAAGAACCTTGTCTGCTGTTCCAGAACCGCTTGTTTTGAAAAATGGCTGCTGATCTAAAGAATATTAGGCCAACAATTTGATGATCGAAGCGGGAAATCCATTGCGAAAAATGTGAGAAAAGTTTTTATTTTTTTAACTTAGATATATGGGTTCAGACATGCAAAAAAAAAAAAAAAAAAATACTGCTAACGCGGGCACCCCAAGGGAAAACTTTTTACCGCCAAAAAAGTCAGATTTGTTCAATGTTTTTTGTTTTCTTCACCTAGATCTCCAAAACAATGCATTAAAGCGAAAAATGTTTTCTTTAATAAATTAAAGAATATTAAATTTTGCGTCAAACGAGTACGTACACTTTATAATTTGGTTACACGGCAAAGTATAAATATAACTACGGTCAAACAACGCTGATTTTTACCAAATTTGTCAAAAACTGGGACAAATTACTATAAATGGCGCTGTAACATGGAAATGAGTTCCCTAAGAGGAAAAGTTAACAGAATCAAAGTTGTAAAGCACTAAATTAGCGGTCTTCTATTAGCACTGCCTAACCCTATTGAGGCCACATTAATCTTGGTCTTGGTCTTGCGCAAGAGTCTCGCAAGTCTTGCAGTTACCTATTAGTTTATTACTATATAGAAATTACTGTATTTTTTTAGATAGAAGAAACCTTACTAAGCCCGAATGAAAAATTAGAGGAGTTAAATGCAAAAGTATATACCAATTATTAACATATAGTAACTAAGATTGTCAAGTATTAGTAACTATTTTGCCTTAATTTTTATTTCAAAAATCGATTTTTTTTATCAATCCTGGTCTTGGGTCTTGTAACAGTTAGGCGGCCTTGGTCTTGATCTTGCAAAGTGCAATTTACATATCTTTAGGGTTATTTTATTTTTTTATTTTACATATTTTTTTATTATTAATTAATTACTATCTTGCTTATGTTAATTTTATATTTTCTGCATATATGGTGTGAATGTGTTCATATATCACTATAATTATTGTCCACGTGACAGATTATTATATTTTTAAATAAAAAAAAATAAAATAAGAAATAAATTTAAAAGCTAATTTTCTCAAGCTCTTGAGTGGTATTCTATTAGCACTGCCTAGCCTTATTGAGGCCACATTAGTCTTGGTCTTGCGCAAGAGTCTCGCAACAGTCTTGCAGTTACCTATTAGTTTATTACTATAAAGATATTTCTGTATTTTTTTAGAAAACAGAAACTTAACTAAGCCCGAATGAAAAATTAGAGGAGTTAAATGCAAAACTATATTGGTTATACCAATTATTAATAAATAGTAACTAAGATTGTCAAGCATTAGTAACTATTTTGCTTTAATTTTTTTTTTAATCGATTTTTTTTTTAACATTCCTGGTCTTGGTCTAGCAGCAATTAGGCGGCATTGGTCTTGGTCTTGCAAAGACCAAGACCGATTCTGGGCAACACTACTTCATATCCTCCCCCTTTCCTAGGTTCTTCCAGGTTGAAATACCAAAGAATCTATTGTTGTGCACTAGGAATAATATTTTGAATATCGTGCCAAAGTGCCCATTCCTCTTCCGTGGAACCTTTGATCGAGGAGGAAAGAAGGCTCCTAGACGAACCGTTACACCTCCCCAATAATGACGAGGGCTTACAATATTTCCCTTTATTACCCATCGCCTCATTTTACTACCCAACGGCTGAAGGCATAAAGAAGAAGATAAAAGGTCTCCTTATACGACACTTGGACGGTAGGCAGCGCCGTTATGGGCCCTTGGCTCAAGATAAGTGGGCGTAAAGAGACGTGTGCAGTCCCTTGTACTTAATGCATTGCTTTACTTATACTTATGCCGTCCTCATGGTTCTTATACTCAAAGGCTGTTGATGGCTTTTCCTTTACTTGACTTACACTGCGATCGATTTATAATGTTTATAAGGTGTGTGGGGACAGCAAAACTTTCTAACATCAAACGCATTAAATCCTTACAGTCTAAAGTTCTTCGAAGAATAGTCGATGCTTCATTTTATGTAACCAATAAAACATTACATAATGACCTTAATATCCCATTTGTACTTGACCTAATCCCAAACAAATTTTCCAAATTTCATCAGTACCTCATTCATCATCATAATCCTGAAGCACGATCCAGTCATCTATACAATCCTCTTCGGAGGTTAAAACGACAGTGGCCCCGTGACCTTTTGTAAGTATGTATATATTGGAGTACTGGCACTGGCCAGATTCCTAACTCAAGTCCTGAACGTCTGTTGTTCTAATGGTGAGGAAGCTATATTGGCTTCACTTGGTAGATTTTTTTTTCTAATCAAACAAACGTCTACCATAAAAAATCAGTTTAACTTCAGTAACGAATTTTATTGGGTACGAATAGATGTATATATTTCACTAACGATAAAATTAATACAATAATCAAATAAAAACGCCTACAATAAATTACACAATATTTAAAAGCAAGTGGCTGAAGCGCTCTCGCTCAAACTCCACTGGCTTTAGCACCAGTGGATAACATTTTTTTTTTTTTTTTTTTATTTCTTTATGACATTTACAACTGTATTACATAAATACATCAAGTAAATTTGGACATAATTGATATAATGACATGAATACACTTGCTGAGTAACTACCCAATGGTAGCACTCTAATTGGATAACATTTAAAAGCTAATTTTCTCAACCTCTCATATTTTTGCTGTTTACCTCATTTCACATTCATTATATTTTAACCAATAATTTCTCTATTATATAAGTAAGGTTTTAGTGACCACTGTGTAATATTTTATTTTATACATACAAAGCGAGACGTACCTTAACGAACATATCACACTTCTTAATCTCATAAATATTCCTCCCTTATTATGGTTACAAGTTAGCAATAGGAAAACAATATTATTGTGTAATAATATAAATCGGAAATAAGACACTATGTATATTATAGATTTTTAGACAAATTTTAAATTTGCCCGAACTGAGGTTCCGTTCCATTTATTTTATGTTGAATAAAAAAAAAAAAAATACAATCTGGACTACAGAATACATGTAAGTTGTAATTATAAGATCCGAGCAACAAGTAGTACAATTAAATGAAAGCTTGTATAATCTATAAAATGGGGATTGGTCTGCCGTTACAGGAGCGGGGGGGGGAGTACCATCCTAGTAAAGAAATAGTTTTTATTCTGAATAATATAAAATGGATTTATTTTTTATTTATAAAAGTAATTAAATAGAGCAATGGGATCTCCCTAGTTTGTGCCAATTGTATCTTAAGTCCGCTTGAATCCGCTCTTACGTGCGACGTATCTATCATATTGCCACTTTAGTTTTTAAATTATCTCTTTGGTCTACTTAACTTCGGTTCCGTTAATTTTTTTTTTAATTGAAAACTTCTTTAGGGGCGTTTTGCACTTTTGTAGAGGAGAGTTAAATAGATTGATCCGTCAGATCACCGAAGTCTAACGCTCGGGTAAAGTCGGCTGGAGTCGACTAATTGAACTGTTTTTTGTACATGGATTAAAGTATCTCAAAAACTATAAATCGGACCTGCATATTGTTAGTTAGAGAAATGTTTATCATTCCATCCTCTGTGTAATGGACCAATATTCAAAAATGTATCTTAACTGGAAGCCGTGTTAGAGAGGCGAAAAGTGAAAACATAATATCGAAAACCGAATAATAACGAGTTTTATAGAAGATGTGGAATATAATATCTCAGAAGCTAAAATTTAGACCTGCATACTGTAAGCGAGAGAAATATTCAGTATTTCAACATCCTTTTAATGAGTTATTATTTATAATTTATATTTCATATTATTAATCTCACCTTGTTGATTTTTTCAAGGAGACATACACAACAACCAAAACAATAATCCACAAATAAACAAAATATACAATAAATTTTTTTTTATCAAAATGACATATATACCACACCTTACAAGACACATTAAAAAGGTTTTCATAAACTATGACTTACCAGAGATCCAATTTGGTATATATAATAATAAAAATTGGGAAAATACTTACCAAATACAAAAGATAAAATAGAGGAGGCATTGGACAAGAAAAATGTGGTTTACAAATTAAACTGCCAACATTTTCAACAAAAATATATATAGGCGAAACGTAAAAAAAAAAAAAAACAACAACGAAAAACCAGAATTTCTCAGCGTGCTTCGAATTGTAAAAATAGTTAGAACATTAATTTAACAGTCCTAGCAAACCATAGTATTAAATCACTACACACATTTTACTTCGAAAACCCACAAATATTAGCACTAGAACCAAAACCAAACAATAGAAAACTATTAGAAACTCTGTACATAACAAAAAATAATAATAAAACGGATACGAAACATTTAAGCACACACTACTCAGACATAATATCCAATATTGAAATTCAGAAATAACAATAAGTAATACAATCAAAACAAGCAGCCATAATGAGGAATAAGTGGACAGGGACAAAGTAGAATAATGGAACTTGAAATAACCAAATGTTGGTTGGTATGATGATATGTAGAAAATGAATGTGTAACATCAGATATGACAGTTGTTTTAAATTGTGACAATTGGTGCCACATAACAAAGTAAATAATTAAACAATAGAGTAAATTAGAATTTTAATAATAGTTCACTTCAAACAAGTATGTTTTTTAGTAAATATAAAGTATTCACTGAGGATGGTAAAAGTTGTCCCGAAACGTAAGATGTGATTAAAAAAAAAATTAAAGATAAAAATGGAAGTTTCATTGCATTATCCTTAAAAATATAAACAGAAGATAACAAATAATAAAGAATTTTATGGAAGATGTTGATTGAAATATCTCAGAAACTAAAAACCGGATCTGCATACTGTAAGCGAGGGAAATGTTCAGCATTTCATTCTCTTTCTAATGAGTTATTATTTATAATTTATATTTCATATTATTAATCTCACCTTGTTGATTTTTTTTTTACTTCTATCATAAGGTCTAAAGCAGACACCTTAGTTTTTGTTTTTTGTAAAAACAAAAATTTAATTGTGAAATATAAAAATACGCTATAATCATGATTTACGTTTATTTCTAGATCAGACACAGAATGTTGCGTACAGTAAAAAAAAATCGTAAAAAAAGATTTATATATAAAGTAATATTTAAAATAATTTGAATTGACATAAATGACCTCTGTGTCAATTTGCAATAGAGGAAGCCAACGCTGACAGATTTCCGTTACCGTATTGTTCGTTTCAGACCTGAATAAACTTTACCTGTAAATAAATGAATATTTTATTAACCTGTCTCAAATATCCACCAAACTGTCCATGTCGCAATTAAGTTCTAATTTCAATAGCGTGTTTCTATAACACTTCAACAGCTGATATGTCAACTGAAAACCATTAAAAATTAACTCAACTGCCTGTTTGATTTCTCAATAGAGAAAAAAACATACTTTTACAATGCACCTGGACATTAACGAAATTGCTGAATATTAATCTGTTTAAAGTTTCAACAGGGCGAGAACACTCCGACGCGTACACATTTAACAGCTACAAAGCTTACAATTAATAATTTATCCGGAGAGAACACAGGTCGCGTTAAATAATTAATGTTGCCTTCCAATCAATCGGACAAACTAGAGGTGCCATATAAATAATGGCAGCGTCATTTAAGAGTAATGTTTTCACCATGACAGTTGTTTCGATAGTTGCTTTAGCTACCTCAGCCACATCCATCGAGCAACATCTACTACAATATGACTATGACATTTGCTGTCATGGTAGTACGGTCACGCTTTCAGAATTTTTCTGGCAGTTTCAGTAAGAGTGAAGCTGTTGGCAGTACGATTTAAGATTGTGATACCATATCGAGAGAAGAGAATGGTTAATGTTTCATAACACAGGCATAATCAAAATAAATTATTCAATTTTTAACGCCAGAAAAAATGAAGCGTATTAAATAAGATCAAAACTCCGCCATCGTATATAGTGTTGTCCAAAACCGGTCTTTGTCTTGCACTTTGCTCATCGTCCTGGAGTGACCTCTGACTATAAATCCAAATTTTAAAAAACTCGGTAAAGTAGTTTCGGAGAAAACGTGCGGATAGCGGATGGACAAAAAAATAATTATTTGATTTTCGAATTCTACGTACCCTGAAACGTGTGAAACTTCAAATTTTGAAGGGGAGGTTAAGTTTTTGATTTTTTTTGGTCGATAAAAATGGTTCATTATTGAAAATAATAAACAAAAAATTAATGTGCCCTCAATAAGACTAGGCAGTGCCAATAGAATACCTCAATTTTAAAAAAAATATTTTACTGTTTCTATTTTTATTTATAAGTAAAAACGCACCTATATACATATCTGTAGAATCTGTGCATAGTTTGTTACGTGAAAAAATGATATTTATGGAGTAACGCAATTGAAAGTTTGGAATGTTTACAGGTGGGAGTTTAATATTCGAATTTAAACCTATGATTCACAAAGGAATGTAATGATTCCCCTTCGTAATAGCCTCATAAGTTAGGCGATTAAACTAGGGGCTTTAAAATAAATAACTAAAAACATAAATAAATAAAAGAGAGAGAGGAAAATTAAGCTCTCTGGTGATACCCATACAAATTACCAAAATTACACTTAATTTTAATTCACAGATATATTCAACTTAATTCTGTTGATTTTTAAATTTTCATAATTAAATATTAATTAATAGTAGCGCTATATAAATTAGGACAGTGCAAAAACCGTTGGAGGCCGCAGCAACGTCACGGCAATCACATGCGACCTAGGGGTATCTATAGATCCCATCTGTGATATCTAGAAAATATCACATTTTATACAGTGTGTGTCCCCTAAGTAGAGAGAAAACTTTAAAATTTTGATAGTAGACATCAAGTTCTACAAATATGTTGATATAAACAATGGCCTAATTCCTAACAGAAAAGTAGAAAATTTAATACCTGTGTTTTTTTAAGCTGGTCACATTTTTTTGTTGAATCGAAAGCTATAACCAAAAAAATATTTAATTTAAAGAATTAATAATGGATTCATTGTAAACAAGATGAAATTCACTTTAAATTAATATAGAGTTTATCTGTTTTTAGAAAAATCATTAATTATTTGCCATTTTCTTTAATCATCGTCCAACTATACTCCAATTTTTACAACATTTTTTTTGTTTAATAAGATTTCAGTTTGCATTAATTTAGTTGAGATTTATTTAGGAAAAATTTGAGACTCAGCTTAAGTTTTGTAAAAAAAAAATGATGATGAACCATGCTAAAATGGTTTTTATCCTGTCAAGTGAAAGTTACCCTGTTTTCAGCAAAAATGAACAATTAATTGTTACAAAACTTTTTTTTTCCATGATGTGGGAGGTATTTTAACAAACCCAATTAAGCGATAATTTAAAAATATTTGATTCAAGTAACTAAAAATTGCTTCATAGTAAACTAGAAAAATTTACTTTAAACTGAAATAGAGTTTGTTTTAGTTAAAACTATTTGAAGAGGAGTATTTAGCGAACAAACCCAGCTTAGTTAAGTTTTAAAAAAAATCATGAATTATTCGCGATTTTTTTTTATTATCATCATACTATATTAAAGTTAATCTACTTTTAGAATAACTACCACGTTTAATATTGTTTAATTTTATATTAATTAATTTATTGATTTATTGGACAAAATTTTGTGATTCATCTCAAGTTATGTTATGAAATGATACGATTTTCTATCCAGTAACATTAAAGTACCCTTGTTTTCAGCAATAATGACTGCAATTAACTATTAAAAATATTATATTTATTATTTTTCCTTGTTAAACCTCAACTTAATTAATATTGACTTGAAGATTATTAAACGAGGAAGTTTTTTTTAAAATTGGGATAAATGAAGTACAGTTGAAGAGTGATAAAAAAAAAAAAAAATCACAAATAATTTATGATATTTTTTTAAACGGAACGTAGTTGTGTTTATCTGCTCTATGGTGCGCTTTAAATACTTTTAACAATGATAAACTCTACTTCCGTTAAAAATAAACTATTCTTGTTTACTGTGAAGTAATGTTTAATAACTTTAATCTAATATTTTTTTAAGTTATCGCTTCCTATGCGACAAAGAATGTGACTCTTTAAAAAAAAAACACAAATCTTAGGTTTCCTACTTTACTGCTGGGCAATTGTTTGTATAAACTATTTGTAGATCTTGATTAGTGTTGTTCAAAATCGGTCTTGGTCTTGTACTGTACAATACCAAGACCAAGGCTGCCTAACTGTTGCAAGACCAAGACCAGGACTGGTAAAAAAAATCGATTTTTTAAATAATAATTAAAGCACAATAGTTACTAATACTTGACAATCTTAGTTACTATATGTTAATAATTGGTATAACCAATATAATTTTGCATTTATCTCTTCTAATTTTTCATTCGGGCTTAGTTAGGTTTCTCCTATCTAAAAAATTACAGTAATATCTCTATAGTAATAAGGTAATAAGTAACTGCGAGACTGTTTCAAGAGTCTTGCGCAAGACCATGACCAAGACTGAGTTTGCAAGACCAAGACTCGTCTAGGTCTCGCATTTGGGAAACATTAATCTTGATGAATACTATCAAAGTTTGAAATATTTTCCTCTTTTTAGGGGATATCCTGTATACTAATATACATTTTCCCTGATGTCATTAGGAAAAAGTATAGTTAAATAATATGGGCATTCTAAATAGAGTATACTAGTATAGAATAAATAAGGAGATAACTTATGACATTTTTCATATAATATCTTCCAATTTATTGATACCCCCTCTCGTTCCTTGATAAGCTAACAGCAAGACATCTCCTTGAAGCCCTCCAGTTCGGCGAGGAGACACTTCATTCTAGATCTTGCTCAGGCCAAACAGTTGGCACCACTCCTGGCCACTAACTCAGGGGCCGACGTGATCCTCCGACTGGACTGAGATTTATACGCTGACTAGCTCCCGTAGAATGGCCCGTGGACAGAAATAGAGCTAATTTATTCCGTTCCTCCCGGATTTACTAGCCGCTAGCTCCGGGCAGGGCGATGGAGTCGTTGGGTTGGGACATCTTATAAAAAGAAAGGATCAAAATAAAACTTTACATCCAAAGACACTGTTTGAGCTTCGAAACCACGAATATGTTTTGCTGAAATTTTATTTTGTTTATATGTATGGAAGTATTGAATATAAGAAAAACTAGGACGTACAGTTGATGAAAGAAAAAAAAAATCACGAACAGCAGCAGTGACGCGGTTGAGAGAGTAGCGCAGGGATCTCTTGAAGTCCCGTTTTTCCTTCTATAGTTGGAGGGAGAACCATGGCTTGGGATTACCTGCCTGATTGTATATATTGTATATAGGTATGGCTGTGTTTTTATGTTTTTAATTTATTTGTCTTTAGGTTGTTTTATTTTTTATTGTACATAGTTTTTGGTTATTATTTTACTTTTGTTAATTTTATATTTTCTGTATATATGGTATGAATGTGTTATATCATATATCACTATAATTATTGTCCACGTGGCAGATTGTTATATTTCTAAATAAATAAAAAAAAAAACAAGACAAGTTAAGTAAAAAAAAAAACATGTTTTGTTATGCAAACATATAAAAATCAATAAATGTATCAGTATCAAGATTGTATTTTAATAAAAAATTGAATCCGAAATATCCGAATTTTTAACGAAAATCGAAATATCCAAGTCTCGAAAAAAAGCAAATAAGTAAGCAACAATGTTTGTTAACAGCCTAGTTCAAAAACGAAAAGTTTACAAAACGGAAATTACGAATAAATTAAATATAACTGTTTAGGCCGTTATCAATCGACAAGTATCGAAACGACGTCTATAAATATATTTTTTCGATATTAACATCTATTCAGGCCGTCAGTTTTATTTTATTTTATTTACAAAATTATAATCAGTAAAAGGTCATTAGAAAGTATTTTGGTTTAGTATTTTCAATAAGGAACCATTGTAATAGTACAAAAAAATAAAAATTTAACCTACCCCCATCAAAAACTGAGGTTTAACAAAAATTCGAAAATCGAATAAAAAGCGGCTTTTCTTCGAGACTACTGATTTTTTTTTTTTTTAAATTTGGAACTAAAGTCAGAGGTCATCCGAGGATAAACCTTCTACCTCGACATTAACAATCCCTTCTTTCCTCCCAAGATGTCGGCGGAAAAACCTAACTCCTAAACGAATCTATCAATTTCAATGAAACATGGCTAATTTCTTCTCCTCGATGACATAATATACATATTTACATAATGTGCTTCAATGAAAAGAAGCTGGAAAAAAAGTGGTAAGTGTACATTACCGAATAACTCATACACGTTTTGTAATTTTTATAATTAAGTTTTTCAAAGATATTTGAATTTCCGAAAAAAAGTTTCATCGAAATCAGAACGTTATTAGTAAAAATATAGCCGGTTTTAAATATTTTTGTTTATTATTTTCAGTAATGAACAATTGTAATCGCACAAAAAAATCTAACCCTCCTCAATTTTTTTTCGTTATGTATTAATTAAGGTTAATTTACAGAAAAAGATTTATGAGTTGATAGAACGTTATATTGTTCATTCTGGATGTAGAAAACAATCATCTAATCCATGGAGTAGTTAATGGTGCCCATCACTAGTCTACATATGAATGAAGAAGTACCGTTATTTTTTTTTCACCATCTAGAAGCTTCGATAATTATTGAGCGGTATTTTTTTCTAAGTTAGGTAGCGTTTACCTTGCTGCATAGATTCTTCGGTGTCTTTACGTAGTTGAAAAAAAAAAATTAATATTATAAAAATAAATATTTATTAACCCATCCCAACACGGTCATCACCACCTATGCAGATGACACTTGTATAGGGGGCGGGGTGGCCGAATAGGCTAAAGCGTGTGCACAACACCGCTAGTTGCCTGGCAACCGGATAACAGAGATTTGAGATGATATAAAAAGTACGAGTTCGCGTCCCGGTGCCGGAGGGGATATTAAATTCCCCGCCCTCACCCCCCGGCCCGGGAAAATCCCGTATTGCCTAAAAGGCGAGGTAGGGAAGAACAAAACAAAAAAAAAAAAAAAAAAGATGACACTTGTATCATATCTCTTAATAATGATATTTTAATTGCATCCCAAACCCTCCAATCACATATCACAAGCCTTGAAGAATGGTGTCATAACTGTAGAATAAAAATAAATTCCAATAAATCTCATCGAATTACCTGTACCCTTCGTCGTAAGCCTACAACTTCTTGTCTTCTAATATCAATGATATTCCACTTGTTCCTGTTGAACAAATCCGCTACCTAGGACTCCACTTGGATTCCGCATACCAGACTGAAACGACATCAAACCGCTCGACGATTCCGACTGCTCCAACATTTACTAGACAAACGCACTAAACTTTCAATTAATATCAAAAGACTCATCTACTTAACTATAATAAGACCTGTATGGACATAAGGAGTTGAGCTTTGGGGCTCTACCGTACTACCGAATTTCTATCGTATCCAATCCTTACAATCCAAAATCCATCGTTTAATTCTTAATATTTTGTCACAAATAAAACTATTCATAAAGACCTTAATGTTTCATATGTCGCTGATTTAGCCCGAGCCAAATACCTATCCTTTCATGATAAACTCCAGTACCATCCGAATCCACCTGTTTTCAGCCTGATAATTCCCCTAGGCGTCTGAAAAGAAGATGGCCAAGTGATCTTCTCAGCTAGAATTAAATAGGGAGTGCTCTCACTGGGAAGTATCTCTTCAAGACTGTTATGTCATTATTTCTGATGTGTGCATTTTTACTGGTTGTATTGTTTATACAGTTGTAAATTTCATTAAATAAATAAGAAAAAAAGACCTTGATTGACTTGATTGAAAAAAAATGGACGTTAATTGTAATTAAGGTCGTTGTGAATGGTTTTATTTGTGCAAAATACAGGCCATTAAGGATTTTACGTAGGACTTTGAATTGTAAGGATTGGATACGATAGGAATTCCATGGTTTGGTAGAACCCCAAAGTTCAACTCCGTATGTCCATATAGTTCTTATTATGGTTAAGTAGATGAGTCTTTTGTAATTAATTGAAAGTTTAGAGCGTTTGTCTGCTAAGTGTTGGAGCAGTCGAAAACGTCGAGCAGTTTCTTGTCGTTTCAGTCCAGTATGCGGATCTTATGTGAGAGGTTTATCCAGGTGGAGTCCTAGGTAGCAATTTGTTCAACAGGAACAAGCGGAATAACATTGAATGATATTTTAGGACAAGAAGTTGTAGGTTTACGAAGTGATAAAGTAAAACTTAAGTAATAAGTAATAAAGTAAGTAATTACTTTTACGAAGGGTAAAAGTAATAAATATATATTTATTAAACAAAAGTTTGATATCCATTTATAACTATGAATGGAACTTTTAAAATAAATTAAACGTTTCAAATCTCTTACCACTATAGAGTATGCGGTCATAGATGGTAAACCTCTAAAATGTTTTCAACATGTGTTTACAAATATTAATGCCGACTTCACAGGTAGTTAGTTACCTTCGGATTAAGCGAAATGTCACGGTGGATTAGACGAACGTTGACAGTGCATGGATGCCAAGGCTATTTTCGGCCAGCTTACATTCTATCCGAGAAATCCATTTCAGTTATATCCGTAGATCCTACGGTAAATATCTCTAATGTGTATATTTAATCCTAATCTCAGGGTATGCTTTTCCACGATCGTATGAAACGAGCAATCCAAAACTGGACATATCTTCAAAATTAATAAGAATTAATTATTAATAATAATAAAATTATGTGATAATAATTATTCCATTCCCCAGTTTGGACCTTTTTAAAAAAGTAAATATATTTTCTCCATTACTTTCTTTTAGGTCATATCAATCAATAATCACACTTGGCCTTTGATTATTATATATTTATGAAGGTTTCAGCGAATTTCTGTCTCCCTTTCAGCTTCTAAAATTATAGAATTAATATATGAGCCTTTCAGTTGACAGAATGTCTAAATCCAATTTCAACATTTTTTTTATTATTAATTTTAGTGATATTTCTAGTGGGAAAATTTATAGCTTCAGTCAGTGTTTCAATTTCAATACCGCAATAACTACTCTTGAATCAACTTACTGCCTGTACAGAAATTATAAATATTGCAACAAGAACAAGAAACAACAAAAAATATTACTGAACTTTACTCAAAAATGTAATAATTGAAATTAGTCATTCTGTCAACATAAAGGCTCAGGCATTGACATGAAGGAGTCATAAAAAAATTAAAAATGACTCATTCATGACAGAGCCTGTAATATATTAATTGCATAAATATAGAACCTGAACGGGGGGGGGAGGAGGGGAGTCCAAAATTCCCCGAAACCTTCATAAATATATAAAAATAAAAAACCAAGGGTGATTATTTATTGAATTTACCTAAAGGCAAAAAATAAAGAAAATATCTGTGGACGAGATAGCCGAAAAGGCTAACGCGTGTGCACAGCACTGATATATCACTCAAAATGATATAAAAATTGTCACGAGTTCGCGTCCCGGTGCCGAGGGGTATTTTAAATCCCCGCCCACACTCCCTGACCTTGGAAAACCCCGTATTGCCTTAACGGCGAGAAATGGGAGGACACAAAAACAAAATAAATAAATAAAAAAAAATAGTAATAATAATTATTATTATGTACTAGAAGGGTACCCCATGTCCGCCAAACGACGGACCAATCCCCATTTTACAAATTATTCAACTGTTCATTTAATTGTACTGCTCGTTTCTCAAATTATATAAATGTAATTTACTATAATTATATATTATAAATTATATAAATGTAAATTATATATATATTTATGTATTATGTAGTTCAAATTGTATTATTTTTTATCGACATAAAATAAACGGAACGAAACAACAGTTCGTGCTAAATTTTAATTTCTTTAAATACCTCGTGCCTTATTGCCAATTTAAATCAGAGGGTCATTTCTAAAATTTTCATTGTACGCTATATTGTGCTTCATAATAATTAAGATCATAATAATTATAATTATATCACAATATAATATAAATAATATTACATATAATAAAAATGGTATTATATATAATATCACAATTAATATATTTTATTCAAGGGGAAGTGTAAAGATCGAAAAATAACCGCTGTCACCATTGTGAAATTAAAGCTACCATCTCCATATGAATATCTGGCTGAAATTAATAATAAATATTAAAATTATTAAATGTAATTTTTTCTGCGAGAGCTTACCATATAATACTAAAATTATTTTTATATTTAAAATAAAATATTACAGGACCACTAAAACTTTGTATGTTATAGAGGTATAAAATTACATAATAATAATTATTCCACAAAAGTTGTTATTTTTTCGGTACGCCATTTCTTTTTTAAGCATATTCAAACCGGATTGTGAAGGTCGTGATTCATTCAGTGAGTCCGTTACTAATAAGTTTGAATCCGCCCAGACCGGATTCGAACCTTCGTCCCACGTCTTTATATTTTTAAGAAAATTATCTTCTCCTTAAAGTAGGAAAATAAGTAAAGGAAATTTCATTTGCCTATAACCGTTGTTATAATATGATTACTTATTATATTATAGTTATAATTTTAAACCTGAACTCATAGAAATTAATGGAACCCACTTAATAATAATTTTATACCTTAGTTTCGCAACATCAACAACAAGTTTCAAAACGTAGGCTAATGTAATTATACCTAGAGAATTTTTTTAATTTATATATTACTGAATAATATCAATAAACTATAATTTTTTGTTTCTAATATATCTTTGTAGTACTAATGTTAATATGTTCCAAAACTGTCTGATAAAAATAAAATAAAAATAGCTTAAAAGAAATAAAGAATTATTTTGAATTAATGAAATATAAATAAACTACAAGCATGAACAGATGACAAAATATTTAGTTTCATGTAAAAATAAATGTTTTTTTCTTACATATTTAATAGCGGTAAAAAAAAAAACATACCTCTAAACAAGATGTATTACACTGACTCACCTGTAAAAGAAAAAAAATTAATTAGAAAACAAGTTCGTATTTGATAATCTAGAAACAATATATTTAAATTTTTTACCATTATCGGAACAAAAAACGTTGATTTGGATTAGATTTTGCGACGAAAAATAGAGTACAATTTGGGAGGGAACGTTATTAAAATTGTAGTTAAAAAATATTTTTTTTTTAATAATTTATATACGTTTAAAAATTTTAAAAAATATATTGAAGAATTAATTTTTCTTTTAAATACTTAAGAAATGCAAGTTGCATTACACTACTTGAAAAAAAAGGGACAGATTTCCAAAAATATATTCATTTTCAGACCATTTTTTATTTTACATACTAACCTCAGTAGGGGAAAAAATCTAACCCATTGTTTTTTTTTTTACATGGGAATAGGTACTTAACTCGATTTATTGAAAAATCGATTAAGGTCACTCTGGAAATAAGTAACTCGTATGTTCAAATTCAATATTTTTATATTATTTCTCAAACGAGTTTTTTTGTCGATACCTCATATCTTCTTCAGTTATTCTTCAAATCCAATGATTAAGCTCTCCTTTTGAAGATTTTCAATTTCAGCTGGGAAAATAGTCATATCGCGCTTTCGAAAATTCACGAAAAAAGTTATGATAGAAAAGAGACTTATAACTGGAAAAGTATGCATTTTTTGTTGATTGTACTTACAACTGCTATTTAAAAGATTACTAAATTCTCACTCCCAAAAAAATAAAAAAATAAAATAAATATTCATCGAATGCGGACCATTATTAGTGGAGATACAGGTTTCTTTTTTTTGTGATTTGTAATCATTTAAAGCATGAATGAAATTTTGAATAAAAGAATGGTTGGAGTGATCAGTCAAAAATAAATTGGTAAAAATAAATAATTATTTATATATTTATTTTGGACGACATATTGGCCCAAAGTTCAGGACTTCATCAGGGCTGGTCACAAGAATTTTCAATTTTCTCTGTTGATTGCAATTCCTAGAAAATAGGAATTGTTGAATTATTTCATTTCCTCATTACTTTGTGTTAAAAAAAGTTGAATTATTTAAGTTCCATTTTATTTTGTCGTTTGGGTGGATTGGTATCTAAGAAAGGTATCTGTCCTTTTTAAAAAAAGTTGAAAAAAAAGCCAATTTTTGTAACTTCGCTTCAATTTAAACCAATTCTAATTTTATGATTTTTTTCTTTGCAAGTCAATTTGAATATTCTTAAATAAAATTTGTAATTTTCTCCACTTTCTGAAAACAACAGATGTCCGTCTTTGAGTCCACTCACTTGTCCATTGACCAATTATTCTTTGCGAATTATTAGCACGAGAAATATTTATTTTTTAAAAATGATATAGAAATTTATTGTTTCAAGAATAAAATATTTCATTACTCGGGTTCTTTTTAATTACTAATAAATGGATTTATAGCAATATCTAGATAATACAATTGTCTTGGAGAACCCTAATGCTCAGTTAAGCTCTTCCTAACCCTGATAAAATTAGTAAGGGGTTCGAGGCAGTACCATGGTTCTACCTCGACCCGAACAATGGTGCCCCACCCCCGCCCTAAGACGACGGGAGGGTATAGAACCTCTATTGTCGTACTCAGGTACGCATTTAATGAATGTTCGTCTCGATTTGGTCAATAAGATGTTCTCAACTCCAGCTTAACGTTCAATCTTATTCAATACTTCTTTGTATAAGTATGTTAATTCTTAATAGTTATTTTTCTTTTTTCTTTTGATTGTAAATTTCTAAGGAAAAAACAGAGAATCGAAAAAAAAAAAAAAAATTCTATGATGGAGATGGAATTGATTTGATGTAAGTAAAGAGATGTTTTCGATGGTCGCGGTAACCTCCGTGAAAAAAAAAAACGAATTTAAGATCTGCATACATGTAGTGAAGTTTTTTTTGCTAAGAGATGAATGTATGTACATGACAGAGTTCATGTATCCTTACCCCTTACATATTTCCTAAAGCATTATTTCCATAGTTGGATTATTTAAAAAAAATTTAAATTAAAAAAAGATTGTTTTTTTTTTTGTTTTTAGTTTTTCTTATATTGATATATACATATAAATAATGTATACATACATATAAAATGTATTTATGTAAAGTCGTTTATTTCTAGAGTGAAATTCAATCATTATAAACATTTTTTTCAGGAAATGTGAAAAACTATATTTTGCATTGACATATTAACATATTCATAAATATTGACAATTATAAAAAAAAAAAAATAAAAAAACTTTGCAAATTATTACACAATGGCACAGGCGGATCTATGGAGGGAAGGGAGCTTTATGCTTGAAGTATTCCCCCCCCCCTCCCCAAAATGGTAAAACATTACTATGTTTTATGAAAAAAAAAAAAATTTAAAAATTATCTCTTGAAGTATTATCGTTGGTGTAATTACATTTAATAGTACTTCAAGAATCACTTAAACACTAACTTAAAGTAGTTAGTCTCTTACTTTAAAAAAAAAAATATTATTGTGATATATATGAAAAAAAAAAAAGTTCTAGGGCTGAATCCTCTCACAAAATTAAATCCTAGATCCGCTAGTGTACAATGGTATATTATTTCGGAATAATTATATATCATATGTAACACAACTTTCCTTATCACACACAGGGAAATAAATAAAAGGTGAGTCCTTATAATTTTCTTAAATATTCTTTAAATAAAATTAGTAATAATTTGCTAATCATTATAGACAACAATCTCTGTTACTTCAGGTGATGTAAGACTTTTCAAAAATAAAAACAAACGATCTCAGCTTTGCTTGAGAATCTATGGAAAATATTTAGAACACCATAATTCAGCCGATTTCAAAGCTTTTTTTTTTTTTTTAACACTAAATTTCAACTGACTATTATAATAGTTATTCAAATTCAAATAGTTGTGCGGAAATATAATTTTACCATCCCACGTAATTTTCGTTTCAGCTTCTTTTCGGAGAACTATGTTATATGGAAAATTAACAGGGTCTCAAGAAGAAGAGTTTATACAAGTTTAAATGAAATCGTTACAGCCGTTTAGGCGCTAAAATCGATAGCGACACACGCTTTTCGACCGCCTTTCCGAAATAAAAGGTAATTAAATGTTAGTAAAAACACTTCTGAATCTGATAGAAACGGTTTTTCAAAACACTCACAGCATCTCAGAGTTCGAGCTATCAAATTTAAAAATAGTTGCAGTCGTTCTTTTGAAAACATCGTTACATACCTAACCACATAAAGCTCCTTCTGGCATCGCCATACTAGGGTAAAAATAATCTATTTAGAAAGCTATGAGGCGCTTCCATATAGCAATGATCTCCTCGAGACTTACCAGAGCACCTCCCCCAAGTCCCTTCAATCTCAGTTAGGCGGGTCCTGTCGACAAAGTGCCTCCTGCTTCCCTCCCCGCCACTCCCTGGGGCTTCCTTCCTCCTCAATGACAGTTACCAGGTTTCCAGCTTTTAGTTCAGGCCACTGCCAGGGAGAGTGCCTCTATCCACTAGGGCTTCATTTACTTTTTCGCCTAAAGTACTTGAGCGAAAAATGCATCCGAAATTCAAAAGTGGGAGACTAGGTCAATGGTGTAGTATAAAGTTACTTTCTCCTTTACTTTTAGCTATTTAAGTGAAAATTTTCGATATCTCGTGAACTCTAAAATTAGATTAGAGAAAAAAAAATATGAAGGAAAGGAAACTTTATTTCCGAATAACTTAAAAAGTATAGATTCTTTTTCTTGAATAGATTCATAATTAATTAAGAGTTTATCTTCGCTGGCTTTAGTACCAGTGATGGTGTTGAGAGAGTAGCGCAGGGTTCTCCTGGCGTTTCCTCCCCTGATTGTATATAGGTATGCTTAGTTTTAATTTTCTTATTTATTCTTAGGATATTTTATTTTATTTATTGTATATACTTTTTAATTGTTATTTTTCTTCTATTTATGTTATATTTTTTGTACATATAGTGTGAATGATATCCTACCTCACTATAAATAATGTCCAAGAGTCAGTATTTTAGAAAATAATTTTCAAAACACAGCATCTCAGAGAATAGTTCGAGCTATCAAATTGTTGTAATACTCAATAAATAAATTTAAAAAAAAAGAAAAGATAGTTTACTAACTTCTCTGTCATCGATCATCGAATTGGAATTGGGGCGTTTTCAATCTGGAGGTTGGCTATAATGGTTTTTCAATTTTTCTTCTTGTAATTTTTAATATTTAAATTGTACTTCCTAACTTTTCTTCTTTTAATATTAATTTTGTTTTTAAACTGTATTTTTAGATTATATCCCTGAAATCATTAACCTTTTATTTAAATATCCTTGCTAACTGTTAACTTATCTTTCTCTAATCTTTAATGTTTAATTTTAATGGTGCTTGTACTTTCTAATGTTTAAACTGTATTCTTTAACTTCACCTCTATTAGTATTAATTTTTATTATTTAAAAATGCATTTTTTAGCTTTTATTCTTAATATCATTAATCTTTATTTTTATTGCCCCTGTTATCTTTTCTTCTATTAAATCTTTAAGTTTCAATTTTTATAATTTTAGTTCGATTGTAATTTCATAATCATCTGTAATTATTCTTAACTTTACAAACTTTAAATTGTATTTCTTAGCTACAGTTATGTGTGTAGTAATTCATCAAATTGTAATATAAGGCGAAAATGACCCAAGTGGTTGAAGAGCCCAAAACATGTATAAATAAAATAAATAAATACAGTTTTGCGGAAATTTAATACCACAGATGGAGTATTAAAGAAATTTCCAAAAACATACGGACGGCGAAAACTGTCTGATAATATTGTATACTTTCGTTAGTCTTGTGTTTAAAAATAATAATACATACTAATAATACTTAAAAGTAAAACTTAAGGACTAAATAACAAAATGATAATAATAATAAAAAACACGAACATTTCTTTTTTAATTTGTTTACAACCGAAATGGAAATGTAAAGAAGGGAGAGGAGAAGTTTCAAGAAATTCCAATAAGTTTCTCGTTCATGAAATTCTCTTTCGTTTCAAAATCCATCATTCATGAAAGTCGCAAAACGGATATATATGACCGTATATTATATAAATTGTAGATTATTATCCTAATAATAGAAGCGGAGTATCTCAGTGAGTTAGGCACTGGGCTACTAAGGTCAAGCTCCATAGTTCGAGACCGGCTGATAATAAGTAATTATTTTTTCTGTTTCATCAAGCCTGGAGTCTTGGGGAACACCAAGCTTCTATAAAGTGGATACTTCTAATTAAATTATTGATTAAGAAGAAAAACCTCGCGGTTGAGCTTGATCCTGGCCCGATCATCTTCCTGCACAACCGTTGGCCTTAAACAGTACTTCCTAATAAAATATTGAACCTAAAATCCTTCATGGATTTTAATGGTACTGAAGAAGAAGAAGTCTTTTTATTTATCAAAATTACAAAATAATATTTTTGGATTTAAAACCGAAAATCATACGTGCTACATGGTCTGTTGGCCGTCAGAGTAGTCTGTGTTATATAACAAAATTATATTTCAATCTATTTATTTACAACTAATTAATAAGGACGATTATATTTACAATGTAAAAGTTATATAAATATTTTAATACCAAAATTCTCCAATTTATTAATTGTTAAATTCTCTGGTGAGCATTATTCTTATAGGGGGAAGCAGACTTACAGTAATTTACTAATGCTGTCCAATTGTTTCCATTTATTAAATCTATTATTCGATCCCGAGATCAATTTTAAGATTTTAACCATTTAATTCTAAATTTTAATTTTAATTCTAATTTTAATTACCCATCTGATCACCTTCAATGAGCTTTTGTCATCAATAGAATTTACTGAAGTTAAATGAGGGTAAAAGTGAAAGTTTTCGAGTTCTGTACTTTAATTAATTACATATTTATTGTATATGTCTTTCTGAATTTGAGTTCTTAGTAAATATAAATTAGCTCTCCAACACCATCACAGTTAGACCGATTTAAGGTGAAATTTAATCCATGAAGTTCTATCAGATTACTGTTTTTTTTTTATTATTATTCCAATTTGAGTACTTAATATCTAGTGAGTACTAAACTATGTTGAGAGACTGGATAAAATAGTTCGTTAGTAGAATTTGTGAAAGAATATCTCCTTCGGCAAGTTAAGGACTAAATAACAAAATGGAAATAATAATAAAAAAATAATCATCCCTTATAATTCAATTTGTTTACTGGAGAGGCAGGACTGTAAAGAGGGGAAGCCCTTATCCTTATTATTTATTCTTTTTCGGGGGCAGAAGATGTCCTTAATCCTTCGGAGGGGGTAGCAGGTGGGAAAAGAGATGGTTTATTGCTGGAGGGTCCTCTCGGAGAAGGGAATCTCACTCCTTGCTGCTTAATTTTGCAACGGGGCGTCTTTGTCGGAGCGGCCATAAAGGCAGGAAAACCCGATTGGGTTGTTGTGGGGGGGGGGGCGCAGCACGAGGAAGCTGTGGTAATCTTTCTTGTAATCATGTAGTCTGTCAGATGGTTAAACTGTTTTTACGTTTAGGCTATGGGGCGACAAAGGAATGGCAAAAACCATTTCTTATTCCGAACGGTGATTTTTAAAATTGCATGAGGCGTGTTGTGTGGAAGAAAGACCTCAAAGAGAATATTCCTTGTACAGATGTCACGCCCCTTTGCCTTACACGTCTCCACGTGTAGCTGAGTTATTCCCTCAAATTTATGATTTATTAATTTTTTTTTTACATTCGAGAAAAACATTTACTTCTAGAAAATTTTACTTCATTTATTCTAAGGGAGATACTGATTTTCGTGGTATATAAGTAAGAATATTTATATCAGTGATTTATTCTCCCAAAATCATTCCACTCAATTATATCATAACATTTCGGGATCCACTTTTATATCCCATCTTCAGACAGTATCCTACATCATCTTATTCTCCATAAGACTTGTCATATTATATTATTTTTTATATTTATTATTGGCCTATTTCTTAAAATCATATTTTAGTCTTCTCTAGGGAGAGCCAAGTCAGATACTGAAATTAAATTTTGAGGGGTTAAACTCGATTAAGGGGTCAAAGTTTAATTTCAGTATCTGATTAGGCTCTCTCTAGAGAAGACTAAAATATGATTTAAAGGAATAGTACAATAATAAATAAAAAAATAATATAATATGACAAGTCTCATGGAGAATAAGATGACGTGGGATACTGTCTGAAGATGGGATATAAAAGTGGATCCCGAAACGTTATGACGAAATTGAGTGGAATGATTTTGTGAGAATAAATTACTGAAACAAATATTTTTACTAGAACATTAAATTACAAAAGTAAAAATACGTTATATAATAATTTTGAGATTTTCGAAACAAAAACATATTTAAAAAAAAATTCTAAATTGAAGATAAATTATTTATTTTGTAAGTATAGACTCTTTATTATTCATTTAATTCTTTTTTCAGGAAATGGAAATTCCATCAATTTACTCCATTTGATATCTCCGTAAAAATTGGTTTCATAAAAAAAAACGAAGACTGGGCCATTTTTGTAGAAACGAAATAGTACTTTAGTATTGTACTGAACAATTTTTGAGAACAATTCATAGTTTTTTAGATAATATTAAAATGAAATCAGTTTTCAGTCCTTTTATCTAGTTTACTATAAGTAATTGGTTGTGACCTAATTTTTTTTTTATTACTTTTAATTTAATAAAAAACATGATTAATTTAAAAAACACAAAGTTAAAAATTTCAGGTTTTCTGTATGAAATCACTACATGGTTTATAGATTTTTATTGTATTTTTTTGTAGGTTTCAAGGTCTGCTATCACATAGTATCAATTATATGAAATCAATGCCAATCTAAACTTCATATCAATATTACAAGATTCCCCATTGATGGATATTGAATACAACGTTCTTGTCATGAACGTTATTATTTTTTGAATCTTTAAAACAAAGAAACTTTTAATAATAATTTGAACTGCCAAAACTATGTTATAACTTTATGTTAATTAAACTTCAAAATGGTATGATTTACTATGGATAATTTCATGGTTTAGAGCAATTTTTGACAATAAATATATATATTTTTTTATTCTTTATTTATGATATTTACAACTGTATTAATATAAATACATCAAGTAAATGTGTACACAGAAATATAATCACATGAAAACGCTTGTTGAGAGACAACCCACTGGTAGCACTCTAATAATATGTCTACAAAAGGAGATCACGCGGCCATTTTCGTTTCAGAAGCCTCCGAGGATCATCAGGAAATGAAGAGGAAGAAAGGTTAGAAACAAGAGGATTCGGATGGTTCTGAAGTTTGCTATGGAAGGATAGGTATTTGGATTGGGCCAAATCGGAAACATTTGGAAAATTAAGATATTTATGGATTATTTTATTTGTAGCAAAGTAAGGAAAATTAAGGATTTTGGATTGTAGGGATACGAGAGGAATTCGATGGTTTAGTGGAGCCCCATAATTCAACTCCGTAAGTCCAAATTGGTCTTATTATAGTCGTGTATATGAGTCTTTTGTAATTAATTGGAAGTTTAGAACGTTTGTCTAGTAAGTGTTGGAGTAAGCGGAAACTTCGAGCTGTTTCTTGTGATTGTATCGGATTTTTTTCAACAGGGATAAGTGGGGTGTTATTAAAGGATACTGAAGGACAGGTTTAGAGTCATTGGTTTACGACGAAGGTGATTTGACGTGATTTATTGGAATTTATTTTAAGCCCCCAGTTTTGACATCATTCTGAAGACTGAAGTGTGACTGAAGTGCTTGGGATGCTATTGATTGGTCGTTATTAACTGAAAGAATACATGTGTCATCGGCATACATGGTGATGACAGTGTTAGGATGGGACAATAAATATAATCTCATAATTATCTCTTTAACCATTGATTTCATAAAAAAAAAAAAAAAAAAAAAAAAAAAAAAAATTAAAACAATTTAATATTGCACTGAACATTCTTTGAGAATAACCTTATAGTTAACATATGCGGCCATCTTTATTGTCGCTCTGCTCGTCCACTATGTGGGCACAGTTAGACGTGAACCACGATACGATTTGTGTAGTTTTAACTTCGAGAACAAAAAAAAAATATATATATATAAATACTTCGAAACCAATGACTTTGTTACTTCTTCAACATACGTGGAATATTAGTATATTTGATTTCTTCTACGGTATTTTATTAGCTCAAAAAACCTTCAACAAGGTGTTATCATGTATTGAAGACTTAAGGATAATTGTGGACTAAGCGTGCGTAGGAGTAGGTGGATTATATATCCCCCGACACCTGTAATTTCAAGAGCTAGTTACCGACTTGAAAGAATGGACAAGAATGGAGACAAAGGGTTTGCTGTTTGCTTGTGAGTGATGTGAGCGAGGATGTTGTGTTGTGCATGGGCTTTGATCTGTCTGTTTGGGCGCCGCTGCTAACAGCCTCCTCAGGGCCCACATCCTCGCGTCAAACATAAAAAAAACCTTTCAAAGCTCTTTTATCCGTTTGTTTCATCTTCCCATTGATGTTTTGCCGTTTGTTTCCCCTTTTAGCCGATCATCCGTTTTTGTTTTATTTGTTGTAAAATGCATCAGGGGTCTTTTTGATACGTGGGCGATGTAGTACCTTAAAGCTCGTTTCCATGACGGTTGTCTCCATTCAAAATCCTCAGCCGCTTCCATCTTGTAGGCCAAAGAAATAGCGGATTCTGGATTGCATTCAGGAAGTTTATTTTTTTTTTAACGTTAATTACTCTGGGAGAAAAAAAAAAAAGCGGAAAAAATACGGTTATTACAGAAACAATACTGCCTTCAGTTTAGATAGATAATTTTTTAATATATTTTATGGATATATTATATTATATATTATGAATATGGGTCTAGCTAAAAGTGGTTACTGTTCAACATGCCAATGCCTATAGATCCACCAAAGCACCTTGCCATTCGATACAAGAGGTTCTATAAAGGAAGAGAATTAGTTCAGGATCACAAATTGTTAATGAAAGAAAAGGTTATCTCATGTCAATAAAGATAATGCTCGTACATTAGGAAAACTCTTAATGTAGATAAATGCATCTATTTAAGTCTCTTGTGCTCTATTGAGAATCATAAACTTATATGTAAGTTCATTAAAACTCCTGTTTTGCCTATAAAACTATTAAATTATTATATTAATTTCAGTTAAAAGTTAATATATTCCGAAATTTAAGACCATTAACGTAGTATTTTAGGTTTTAATATTAACATTATAAATTTCACATAAAAAACCTGCTTTTTGGAATCATAGAATTAAATAAGAAGCATAGTAATATACTTGCTAAATAGGACTTGCTTTGACAAGTGTTAAGGCAAAAAAACAACTTTTTTTTCTTGATAAATGCTTACATTTAGTAACTGTTTAGCCGCTATAATTTACAAAGAGTTCGTTTTGTTATTTCTTAAGTATTTAAGTCAGACCGACCACTCATAAACAAATATGAAACAATAAAAAAAAAAAAAAATGTTTGATCCGGTTTAATTTTTAGTTTATACTTATCCTCATACCAGACTGAAACGACAAGAAACCGCTCAACTTTTCCGATTACTCCAACACTTACAAAGGCTCTAAGTTTCTAGTTAATTACAAAGGACTCATATACATGACTACAATAAGACCTATTTGGACTTACGGATTTGAGCTTTGGGGCTCCACTAACGCATCGAATTCCTCTCGTATTCAATCCTCACAATTCGAAATCCTCAATGCTCCCTACTTTGTCACAAATAAAATAATCCATAAAGACCTTAATGTTCGTTATGTTTCCGATTTGGCCCAATCCAGATACCAATACATCCATAATAAAATTTAGAACCATCCGAATCCTCTCGTCACTAACTTGCTTCCTCTTCTATCCCTGATAATCCTCCGAGGCGTCTGAAAATAAGATGGCCCCGAGATCTCAACAAGTGATATCATGTTATTATTTTCTGTTATAAAATTTACAAAATGTATTTTATTTATTAATACAGTTGTAAATATCATAAGTAAAAAGTTTATACTTTTTTGAAGTCTTAATTAATGGCATAACAAAATTGGAAAAAAGTTAAGAAAATTATGGCGCAAAAACAGGAATAACAATACAACGTTTGTGAAACTAGGTGCTGTGATTGTGTGGAGCAGGATAGTGTTTCATAGAGGCACAGTTTGGATTACAAAGCGTTTGTGAAATACTATATTTCAGAGAAACGGGAAATGGGTGGTAGTGGAATAAAATATAACTGTATAATATAAGAAAAGCTATAATACTTTTTAACATGTCAATAAAATATATATTTCCAGTTCGGTGTGAATATATATACACACATATATACATATGTCTGTGTGTGTGTGTATCTACACAGAACTAGGAATATATTATATGTGGCGTACACCTGCTTTAAAAATTGAATTTTTTTATTCTATCCGACTTTTCCTTTTCAGCTAGAACAAGATATTTTTATTTTCACTTACGTATGTATGTAATACATGGTAAGAGTAAGTATGGCGATCGTGAAAATTTTTGAACCTGAGTTTTAAACCGAAATATACGCTTTGGAATACCCTGAGTCCAAATAACCAAGTCCTGAAAAAAGGTCTGTGTGTTTGTATATTAGCAGTCCAGCTCAAAAACAAAAATATTACGTATTTAAGATATTTATATGCCTTAGATGTGACAGCTAATTTTTCGTCAAAATCGGCTAACCGAAAAAGGCACTTTATATCAACGGTAAAACACATTTTTTACAATTTTCTCAAATCGGCTTCAACGGTTTTTATTAAAATCATTGTATATTTAAGTGGTATTTAATATCATTGAGGCCTCATCCCCATTGATGTCACTTTACAAGGCTTAAATGCTTAATTACTCAACACTTCTTTCTGTAAAGTAACTTTAATTTGGTTTATTTTAAATAATTGACTAACTCTAATCATTAAGAGATACCAAAAACTTTGACTTTGAAAAAATTTGATAATTGAAAAATGTAGAAAAAAGTATTTATTTAGGTCGAAAACGAATTTCCGGAAATACTTGTCAGAAGGTATACACACATTACATCTTTAGAAAGCAGAGAATTTTAGAAAAAACAATATCTACTACAGAAAGTCGTAGAAGGTAATGGAGAGTGACTATAAATTATAAATACTATTTTGTGAATACTAATATTATTTAACAGAAATCACACGATTTCAAAGAAATTAAACGAAATATACTAACTAAATGTATTTATAATCCACTTAATCAAGGTAATGGCATGGTTTAAAAAACTATTTCATAGTACTTATGTGAAGGTAGTGAAATTTCTTTCCAGTTATCTGCATGCATCTCTATTGCATCTTTGCTGATGCGATTTATCCATCTTCTCAGTGGTGTTTTATCTACTATTAAGGCTTTTATTGTCGTGGAGAATTTTCATGAAAGGTTCCTCTAGGGCTATGCCCATCATAACCTCCGTGCCTTCATAACATGAGCTATTGATTGACCAGTTTCTGTAAAGAGCTCTTTATTATTCCTACTTTTGCAAGTATTAATATTCTGATCCCAGATCGCTACGGTTATAGGCAAGAAAGTTATGTTTGCGCTATTTATAAGCTGGTTTATTTTCGACCGTTCGTCATTGAGGTTATTGTGGAGCAAAGTTAAATAAAATAATAAAAACAACCTGATAACGTTAAATTATCACACGAAGTAAACAACTTATAGCTATTTTTATTCTGTTACCTGCCTGAAGAAGTGTGTAGTTCTTCGGAGTTCTTGTCTCGCCTTCAAACCATTGCCCTAATGATAACAACATAATGATAACGACCTCTATAGATCTGCAGGAGTATATTCACAATTGCATATATTATACTACAAAAATTGTTACCATCTTCAGTTACTTCAGTTCAGGATCTTTTTACTTAGCTTACTCTGTTTATACAACTTATTGTACTTAATATTTTAATGTACTTACTGGTTATAATTTTAATAAGTTTATTCACTTTCTTTATATTTGTTTTATCTAAATATAATGCAAATTCCATAATTCTCTATATCTTTTTGTTTCTTCTCCGTTCTAGCTCTGAAGAAGACCTGCAAAGTCGGGTCGAAACGTTGGCATTTAATAAAATAGTTTTGCCAATATTTTAATCTATTTATGGCCGCCACCCCGGACCATCTCCTTCCTTAATTTGCATTAAGTTTGTCGTAAAAGCTGACTTTTCATATTATAATAACATGAAAAAAGTATAGATAATAGGATGTATTAAAAGATATAATATATTGATCTATATAACAAAAATGGATAAAGAATTGGCGAAAGAGAGAAGAAACGCTGAGAAAGCTGTGATCAGCCGGCCTCGGAGAGGATGAGGATATCCTCCTGGCTGAAGGATATCTTCGAGTCCAAGGGAAGGATAATCCTCCAACTGAGGAAGAAGGGGTCTTTTTATCTGCCGGCTATCCCCAAGATATAAAAAATAAATAAAATAAATCATTTTCTTGTGGATTTTAAAAATAAAATCATTCGCCCGTGTTATTTATTCGTTAATTACAGGTGCTACAATGCTGGAAGCGCCAGGACTTTAAATACTTAGTCAAATCTTATTTTTATTCTGCTGCATTTAATTAGTAGAACGTAATTATAGCCTCATTTTCATTCTTTATTTTAACAATATTATACTTCACAAGTGTTGATGAATCGGTAAAAGATCATACGATCACACTGTAGATGGAATTCACTGCCACCTACATCGAATTCCGCTCACTACAATCTCTCAAAAACGTATATGCGTAGTGGTAGGAACACGTCTACTATGCTAATTTTAGATATACGTTGTCTTAAATTTTTTTATCTGATATTGTGAATGAGTTGGTAGACATTCTAGTATTTTCCTTTACGATGCCTTAGGGTTATTTTTGCTACCAAGCCGTTATTAAAAATAAATTATTTTTCTCATATGCAAATTGATGGTTGACTGTAGTTAATAATTGAAAAGAAGATGGTTGAGGTGTACAATAAAAAAAAATAATTTAAAAATAAATAAATTATATTTATTTTTATTTTTTGCCTATGTTTCGGCCAAAGTGCAGGCTTCCATCAGGGCTAAGAAAAAACAGATAAAAATTGGTATGAGAAACTATGGGTAGCTGAAAGAGATAGTATAAAAACTGTTTTAAGACTATCCCTTTCACCTACATCTTCTTATTTTTTTTTTAATGTTAGCAGTTCCTCATACCTATTGTTATCTGTTTTTCTTAGCCCTGATCAAGGCCTGAATATTGGCCGAAACATCAGTAAAAACGGACAATTTTTCAGGTATCAATAATTTATAAAAAATAAAATATAACAATAATAATAAAATGAACTTACACGCGATGAAGTATGAAACCAAATTTTATATTAAGATTAAAATATTTTTTTATATTTTTCTCATTATATGATACGCAAATGGTTTCAAAACACGTACGGGATCTCACAGAAGAATTTAAAGCATCAAACTTAAAAATTAGTCGATCTATTCGTTCGAAGTATCGTTACATTCCAGGATCGATGAAAAAACAGTTTATACAATGTATTCGTGTTTCTAGACCCAAATTAATTTTGATGTGAATACTCCTTTAGGCGCGTTTCGTACTTTGTTTTTGTGGAGAGTGAATTATATTGAGCCGTCAGACTTACGATGCGTAACGCTCGGGTATAATCGGCTGAAGTCGACTACTTGAAGTTTTTGCAATTGCATTTTTTTTTAAAGTTTATTTATTTATTCAGAAATATAATAATCCGTCACGCGTACAATAATTATAGTGGAAAATGAACAAATTCACAACATATAAATATGGATTAAAATATCTTAGAAGCTAAAAATCGGACCTGTATACTGTAATTGAGGGAAATGTAGAGCATTTCATCCTCTCTGCAATATGATATTATTTATAATTTATATTTCATATAATTAATTTCGCATTGTTGATGTTTTCACTTATATCGTGTGGTCTAATGCACACACCTTAATTGTTTTGTTTTTTATAAACTATGGTATTTAATTGAATAACTTAAGTCCTTTATTTAGCGAATTGATAAAAAAAAAAAAAGTTTAACACAAGACATTGTCTCTGTTTTGAGCCTAAATTATTTACAAACACTCACAGGATCTCACGGAATAACTCGAGCCAGTCAAACTTAAAAAATGGTCAAGCCGTTCGCTCAAAAAAAACTTCATCTTCACATACATTTTACAGCCCAAACACATATCCCTACATGTGAGGACTATATCGTAGTCGGATAAAAATATATTCAACTGATTAGATAAATTTAAAGAAGTATTATTTCACAATACGAACAAACACCTACGTACTGATTATTTCATTATACTCAGGTTAATTTCATAACACATTTAAATTCAAATACAAAATAATACAGGGTCGTTTGACCAGCCCTGATGAAAGCCTGAACTTTGGGCCGAAACGTCTGTAAAAACAAAATAACTATACTTTAATTTTAATTTTATTATTTTCCACTGATCATCCCAACTATTCTTTTATTGAATAAATACAAATTGATTGATAAATACGTTAAATCTCTGTACAATCCTCTCAGCTTTATCTTTTGAGTTCTCAGATTATGATAAATAAATTTCAGGAGGATAAAAGTTTGTAAAGGCAAAGCCATTACCAAAGTTGTACCGGGTACGATGTAACGAGCATAACACGTGTTAAATGTACTCGTTAGCAACAAGTCAAAAATTTTGAACTTCTGAGGAGTAGATAATTTAAACTGATAGATTAGAATTGAGGATTTTTGTATTCAGATGAGATATCACACGAAAGTCTCAGTTAATATTTTTTAATTTTATATCAAGAAACAAGTAACTTTTCAAATAAGTATTTTACGATCAGTCTTATAATATTCTACTACTACATAGCCAACAAAATCAAACATTCAACCATAGTAATTTTTTCGATTTCGCAGGTTAGATATTTGTGTCCCTTAAATTATAGAAAACCTATCAGATATAAATGTCCTTATATCAAAGACGGACATCTATAATTTTTAAATAGATAAGAAAAACAATGTTTGCAAGATAGTTCAATTCAAACATATTCTAAAATGATTCAACTTGGACATTCTTAAATAAAACCATCGGAAACAGTTTGAGTTGAACCTATAAAACAAAAATTGTATTTTACTTGCTAACTTGTATCTTTTTTTTTCGTTGTTCTGTTCTTCTTGTCATCATATATATTCCTTATACATTTGCTCATTATTACTTTAGATAGCACGGATATATGTATCTTATAAATAAATCTAAACAAAAAAAAAATAATCTTTCTGAAAATTTCAGAAGCCCGTCTTTGATATGATGCCACTCATATGTTTCGGATTATTGGTAAATAGGAAACATAAAATTAATTAAAAATTAGAACAACATTTAACCGATGATTTAGTTAGACAAGCTCATCGATGGCATCGGAAATACATCTCATCGACAGATATAAGCTCAACGCGTTCCTATATTAATCGATTGAATCTCGGATGGCTCAGGGATTCCATCTGCATTTGGGGCCATTGCATGTTACATCACAATAAGTTCAATTTATTTACTTCCTATATAAATATATGTTTTGAAATTGAACGTGAAATTAGGTGGGTATTTCCTTATATTTTTAAAAAGTGATTTGCAACCTTCCGCCGAAATCTAACAGGTCGTTTCTAAACTCAGCATAAATAGCTTTCTAGCGCTATCTATGTTCGCTAAACTGAGGAGTGAATAAATTCGATACCTAGACCACTCAAACTGGACAAACACCTAACTTGGATTCCACATACAAAATAAAATGTTCTGCTTGCAGTTAAATAAAATATTAACGCTCCTTAGTTGTGATAATTTTTATTTTAATATCACATATGTTAAAATTTAAACTCATTTAAGACTAGAAAGATAAAAAAAACTGCTACTTCAGAACTTACCAGACAAACGCTCAAAGATTTCAATCAATTACAAAATTACAATTTTAAATTGAAACATTCAGTATTTGTATAAAAATTAAAATTTGTTGAAGTCCTTTTCACACTACTCTATATGAGTCTTTTGTAGTTAATTAGAAGCTTAGAGCATTTATCTTGTAAGTGTTGGAACAACGTAAGGCAGACTTCTTATCATTTGTGACTTGTATGCGGATCCCAAGTAAGACGTTTGTTGAAGTGGAGTCCTAAATAGCGGATTAATTCAACAGAGAGAATTTCAATAAATAAATTGTTAAAAATATACAGTAAGCCATTTTTAAAAAACCGATTTCACAAGAATTGAACGCCATCTATAGAATGGAGCCTTTAGGAATGGAGTGGTATTGGTGAGAGAAGGGGTAGGGTTCCCCACCAAAGACAGGTAAGCCCCTCTACCTGAAGAAAGGTGAGGTGATCTCCACCAATCAGGATCCAGTCTCTCCAATCCCAAGGCACTTAAGCCAGGTAAGATGGAGTTGTCCGCTTCTGGTGCTATGGAGTTCCCAACCACATCGGTGGTTGTGTTGTATTAACCATCCTCAGGATGTTGTGCGTGGCAGAAATAGTTTACAGCAATATTTATTTCAGAATATTTAATATACTTATCTATAATCCTATATATTATTTCAAAAAGGTGTTTTTTTGTCGGAACGCCATAACTTAGTCAACTCTTCATCAAATCCAATGATTTGCCACTCATTTTGAAGATATTCGTCATCTTCACATGCGAAAAATAGACCCATCACACCAACATTTTAAAAAAAAAAATTATGGAGGAAAAGAAACTTTATCCACGAATGACTCAAAAAGTATGCATTTTTTTCTTGATTGTACCCATGATAATTAGAAAGATTACTAAATTACCTACAAAATAAAAAAAAAATCTATTATAAATATGTAAAATTTAAACAATTTGAATTTACCGAAAGAGTAAAGAGTGTTGAAATATTTTTTAAGGACAAAGATAGTTGAGATCTGTATTTCGCAGCTAGAAAGACCATCGAATACTAATTTTCATCGCGATCGAAAAATAAAAAAAATTTTCCTACTTATTTTACCTAAGGGAGAATATAATTTGATATTTTTTCAAAAATCACAAAAATGTTGTAACTTTAATATTCTTTGCAGGGATATAGGGCCTTAAAACTACAAATAAAATAAATAAACTACACAAACTGTACCTTCCTAAATAATTTATAACTCAAGTTATAAAATAAAAACCTCTTAGGAGTTCTTCTTTATTTACTTTTTATATAGATGTTAAATCAAAAAGTTATTTATACTTTCTTGAAGAGCGATAATTCAGCTTAGAATATCCTATGATCGGGGAATTATTTTGTTTTTATTATTTTTATTATCTTTCCAGTCAGCGTTTAAAAATAGGTCCTAGCAAAGCAATTTGCACAAATATTCTGATCTATTTTGTTTAATGGAATACTGTCATCGACTAGGAAAAAACTATTAATTCCTTCCTTACATAATACCTAGGAACTACTTATTTCCATATTGCTTTATTATTTCTTCACTAAACAAAATTCTCTGCGAATTTTTGGCACGGGCCAGTTATTATACTTTAGTATACTATGACATTTCCAACATATGTTCATATTATATAATTCTATTACTGTTTATTCTTAGGCCAATAACATAAAAACAAGCTTGTTCATCGCAATTTATACGCATTTATTCAAATACCTGTAAATTCCAAAAAACACGAAACGCGGTAGTTCCTCCTACGTAATCGAGATCTTTGAAAACTGCTTAAATTAAAAAAAAAATTAATTGTATTTTAATTTTCGAGAAAAGCAAATCGAGAAAAAAGGCGGTCAACGAAAATATTGGGCCGTTTGGAGTGGCCTTCAAACCCAACATATTACGATAACGAGGTTATAAAGGCCAAACGGCCAAATATTTGTCTAGGTCACCTTGTTTCTTAATTTTGTGATGCAATTATAGTACGATTCAAGTGGAAAGGAAATGAGTATTCATGTGCTTTTAGCACTTCATTAAATTAATTTAAAAAGAAAACCCTCCATTCTTGAAAATTTTCGTAGATAAAAAGTTGTAAGTTAAGATAAGATAAAGGCAGTTTTGGATGGTAGTTAATAATTTGATAAAAAAAGGTCTCTACCGCGGAATTATTAATTGCACTACTACGATATAAATATCAACTCCATTCACATAGGTTTCGCACATAAAACGGTGTAATACGTTCATCCATTATGACTTCATAGTCCATGGTACCTTCTTATAAATTTATTAACATCCGCCTAAAATCTTGTAAATAATTTTATCTAATTGTAAACAAAAAATATTATATTTGCAAAAATTATTGGAATTGGGTAGTATTCAATCTGGAGTTTGGCAAACTTCGTCTATTTAATTAGATACTAAAAATGCATAAATACCTATTTACTTTCTATTTCAATCGTAAGATAATATCATCAATAAATCGAAACTTTGCCAATGAAATGAAATAGTTTTAAGTTAGGATGGGACGAACCTATTTACGGAGTTTCAAGCGGATGTTAATGATTTGATGAAAAGGGTTCTTTACTACTAACTATCACAACTTATTGGTCATCAAAAATAATTATCATGAAGTGACGCGAACCTTGGGGGTTATAATGAATATCAATGTTTTTTTTTTAAATAAAAATTATCAAGTCTCATAAGGTTCGTTTTATAGTCCGTGGTACAGACCCCTTTTTATCCTATTTATTAACATCCGCCTGAAACTTCGTAAATAGTTCATCTCATCGTAACCTACGGCAATTTTATCTGCGAAAACTCTTGGAATTGGGGCGTTTTCAATCTGGAGGGGGACAAACTTTGTCTATTTAATTAGGTACTAAAACCCCCGAAATACCCTATCAGGTTCAAAAATATTCAGCTGTTTGGCGTGACTTACAACTCTAAATTTTCAAAATAATATTGTCAAAAATAACGAGGTTATGTAGGACAAAATTTTTGAAAGTCACCTATTTTATCGATTTTTGGTCAAATAATCTTACGATCCAAGTAAAAAGCAAATGGGTATTTACGAATTTTTAGTACCTAATTAAATAGACAAAGTTTGCCGATCTCCAGATTGAAAATTCCACAATTCGTAGATAAAAGTGTTTTCATAATTGGTAATTGGTTGACTGTCGTGGATAATGAAGAGAAGAATAGTTGGGGTGCTCAGTCAAAAAGGTCTTTTTGACTGAGCACCCCAACTATTCTTCTCTTCATAAAAGTGTTTTCGTAGATAAAATTGCTATAGGTTACGATGAGATGAAACTTTTTTTTTTTTTTTAACTTTTATTGAGCATTAATACAGTCTGCCACACTGAAGGAAATTGGTACTGGGGCTATAGTATTCATTCACACAATACGTACATAAGAAAGGAAAAAAATAAAAAAGATATATACATATATAAATAAAAAGATAAAGTAATATACAAGATAATTAAAACAACAGACCACAGCTATGTACAATATTTACATTGGCCCAGGGGACTCCGAATCAAGCTTTGTCCCCCAACTGTGGAAGCCAAAGCAGGACTCCAGGAGATCCCAGTGTTCTCTTCCAGTTTTGTCACTGGTATAGTAAGCTAGTTGAGGCTGATGGAGGGCACTAGAGGCAATGAGATGACACTATTTACGAAGTTTCAGCAGAGGTTAATAATTCGATTAAAAGGGGTCTTACCACGCACTATTACTTCACGATAATTGTTTTCGAAAAAGAAAAAAATGACTTGATGATCTCCAAGAGGAAGTATTGACTATTGGAGCATTCCGGAGTCAGTTGAACCTGCAATGTTCGTCTATTAACCTTCGAGGAGAGGCACAGCGAACAGAGAGCACACTGGCCGGCCAGCAGAGCGTGAGATAGAGCTTCGATGGTTCGCTCTGTGGCCTCTTGTCCGGAAAATTGTTTGTCAGCCGCCACCTCTCTGCGGCTCTCTTGTGTCCCGCCGCCCCCCCCATCTTATAACGTAGCAAGTAGGGCGCGTGGGCCACCCCCTTGTCAATTTTATTTCACCTTTCAGCATCTCAGAATATATTTTACTCAACGTTTAAGTCTGGGGTCATAAAAAAACGTCTGCCAAGTAAGGTCAGTATAGCTTTCTCACCGTTTGCATTGGCTAAAAAATATCTATGTTACAAAGCCTAAAATTTTTCCTATGAGAATAAAATATCTGGAAGAAGCCGTTTTCGGATATTCAGTAATCCCTCAACATAAACTGATTTGATATCCACGAGTTTTGTTCATCAGCGAATAGTAAAATACGAAGAATTTCCTCGGGATAAAAAAAAAAAAAAAAAAAAAAAACGCTATAAATTATTTCACAATGGTTTATTATTTCCAAACAATTATACATCTCATAACATTATCTTCAGAGTTACAAAGAAAAAAAAAACAAATGGTGATTCCAATTATTGGACTAAACTTTTTTTTTTAATCATTAGTAATATGCTAAAAAAAGTAGCATTAGTTCAGTAACATATTCAATATTTAAAAACCAAACCAAGGATATAACATCCGGAGACCACATCTTTGCTCCTAATTGTCCGATTTTAACGATTTTTTAGGAAATTTCGTAAACTTTTGAAAAACTATACGGCGTACGGCGGACGGACAAACAATTTTTTATTCGTTTTCGAATTCTACGCGTCCTGAAACGTGAAATCTCAAATTTTGAGAGGGGGTTATGTTTTTGAAATCTTTGGTCGATCACACGATGAAACTTTAATCCTTCATTTTTTAGGAAATTTAAATACCTTTGAAACATCTTATCACAATATCAACAAAAAAGTATATAAAGTTATTCAAAATTTAATTTTACCATCCCTCGTAACTTTTTTTCCAGCTTCATTTCGTTGAAGTATGTTATATAGATAAATTTAAAGGGCTTCGAGAAAATTACTTTAGCGAAGTTTCATTGAAATCTGTTCATTCGTTTAGGAACTACAGTCTATAGCAATGCAGGTTTTTCGGCCGCTATTTTGAAAGTAAAAGGCGGATAGTAATATCGATGAAGGAGGATCATCCTCGAGTGACCTATGATTTTATATCAAAATTTGAAAAAAAATCGGTCCAGAAGTTTCGGAGAAAATACGCGGACGGCGGACGAACAAAAAAATTTTTATTCGTTTTTCGAATTCTACGCGTCCTGAAACGTGAAACCTCAAAATTTGAGAGGGGGTTGTGTTTTTGAATTTTTTGTTTTCACAATGGTTGATTATTGAAAATAATAAACCAAAAATCGAGTGCGTACTGAAGATGAATATCAATACTGTTAGAACAAAATGTCGTATGTAAACATTAGGTGTTTTACAAGAAAACATTAAAACTAATTAAATGAAGGAGATGGTCCGGGGTGGTGGTCATGAATAGGCTAAATAGTGGTAAAACTATTTTATTGTCACTCAGTTTTAAGTGAAACTCGTAGATGAACACACCTCCCTGAAGAAGACCTGAAAAGTCGGGTCGAAACGTCGGCTTTCAATAAAATAATTTTACCACTATTTAGCCTATTTATGACCGCCACCCCGGACCATCTCCCTCCTTTATAATGCAACAGTCAACTATTAAATGATTAAATATTCAATAAAAACTATTTTTTTTCTTTATGATTTATTAGTAAATTTATTGCCCTCTGCTATTTTCCATCGTAGCAAAATGCTCATATCCCTTTCAGAATAGAAAATGTCACACCTTTAGCAAAAATACAATTAAAAGTTGAAAATTTTTACATACGATCTTTTACATCAACAATCCCAATATCTATTTAATCAGCATGTTTTCACTTGTAAAATCGATGTTACCAAAACTCCATAAGAGAAATAAGAAAAACTAAACTTTTTGTTTTTTTCAGATTTAACGAGACCAATACTTTTCTTCAGTCAGAACAAAACCATTTAAGCTGGAATATAAAATTATATGTAAAAATCACACATAAACTCGATACCACGACGAACTGGTTGAACTTCCTTAGAAATAAACACAATCAAAAATAAGATTTTTCTTTTTTATAAACTCAAGGGTAAAAATTAATTTAAATTTATTGAAACCTACAAGAAATCTAAGTACCATCAGTAAGTGTCATTGCCAATAACGTTTGGAATCCAGGGAACAATACAGTATGAATTAACTCTTTGAATAAAATATAAAATTTCATAACCACATAAAAGTATTGTCATAACCTAACACTCCCACTGATATGATCAGTACCATTCACATTTCACTGTCATTATATTGTTAACAGTTATTTATATTAATTTTAATTATTAAATGAAATTTGAATTCAATAAAAATTCTTACAACTATACAAACATGTAAACAAATTAATTTTAAATCATTTCACAATAATTATGTGGGATTTTAACACATATAAAAAACTCTAACCATTTTTTTTCTTTTGTCCTTCCCACTTCTGCCCCTGATCGAAATACAAAGTTTGCGCCTATGACTATACTATGACTTCCTATACATAACAAAAGTATATTATTTTTTGAGGAAAATCTGACATAATTAGATATCTCTGTATTTGTGTACATAAAGACAAACAATAGTTTCACAACGAGGAAACTCCCCTTAACGAGTGAAGAAACACCCCATAATTTGAGGTGCTACTGGATCGAGTTCTCTGCAAGTCCAATAGAAGTTAGAGGCGGAACCAAGATTCTATTTGCTTTAGGAAATTGTCTAATTCCAAGCCGCTATTATTGTTTGTTCATTCTCAGCCTCTTCAATTTACATAAACTTCTCATCACACGTCAACATCCAATTCTCACCTTGGTTCCCTCAATTCCTCTCAATGTTCAACAACTACACACGATTATGTTGATGTTGATTTATCTGAAGGTGGGGGAGTCTAATACACATATCATTGATTGAACAGAGAGCTAAAAAGTTTTTATTTAACCGGTAGATGTAAATATTTACATTGAATACTTAATAGTTGACCGTTGTGTTATTATCAAAGGAGATGATCCGGTGTGGCGGTCATAAATAGACTAAATAGTAGCAAAACTATTTTATTAAAAGGAACGTTTTACAGTTCTAAGTGAAACTCCTTACTGTACACACATCCTTGAAGAAGACCTGCAAATCCGGGTCGAAACGTTGGCTTTTAACAAAATACTTTTGCCAATATTTAGTCTATTTATGACCGCCACTCCGGACCATCTCTTTTTTAAAATAGTTATATCTTATTTACCCCTTCTAAAATAATAAATGAACGTCACTAACTCCATATCCGGCGATTTAAAGTCGAAACTTTAATTTACGATTAAATAAAGGCAGGAGATGGTGCAGGGTGGCGGTCATAAATAGGCTAAATAGTAGAAAAACTATTTTATTAAAAGCTGACGTTTCGATCCGACTTTGCATGTCTTCTTCAGGGCTAGAACTGACAAGATACAAAAAGTTCTTTTGTATCTTGTCCGTTCCATTTCCTTCCTTAATAATGCAACGGTAAACTATTAAATATTCAATACGATTAAATAGTTCACATTTTCTTCAGTATATCGATAATATCAGGTGAACTATACGGTCTAGCGAGAATTGTGTTCAATATAAAATTAAAGATTTTTCAACAGAATTGATCCTATTCATGTTTTTTTTTAATTTTGAATTGCTTCCGAGATATATGTCCTCATAATTCAATAATTGCGAAAAGAAAAATTATGTGTTGTGTAAGTTTGAAAATTTCGTAGAAAATCCTAAATTTTGTACTTTTCGTTATTACGCTACTCTAAAATGGTAAATACTACAAAACTAAAGGCTTTATAGCTTTATAAATTCCTGCAATAAAATTCAATAAAGAAACTTAAATGAAAAAAAAAATTGTGCGATTAAATAAAAGCTAGTGACTCACTAAAATAATCCGAAATAATGATGATAACTATATTTTCAAAAAAACAAAAGTATTTATTGAACAGTTTATTTATTTAAGTTATTTTCCTAAAATTTAAGAATAACGCTCTATTTATTTATTTTCTCTGAGTAGTATCTTTTTTCATAGAGTTAACAACTGTATCAACAAATGAATGTACAACCAGTTAATGTGATACGAGACATATAATGATCAGAATAGATATCTAAATAAACTACCCATTGCTAGTATTCTAATGGAAATTCTACATTGGAGATCGTCTTTTTTTCCAAAGAGCTAAGAGGATTAGAAGAGGATGCCAGGTTTAAAAAGAGAGGATCCAGATGGTTCTGGAGTTTATAATGGAAGGACAGGGACTTGAATTTGGGACAAATCGGAAACAAATGTAACATTAAGTTCATTATGGTTTAGCCCTGTAGGAACCCACGCCAGTATCGCTTTTCTGCCACTTCTGTGCATTTTCTACGGAACCGGTTCAAATATTTTAAAAAGTAATCAGAGTTTTGGAAAGAGAAATATATTCTTCAGATGTTTTATTTCATAACGGTTTGCGTTATTGTTGGCCGTTTAAATAAAAACGACGCTTGATTTTCAACTTGAAAACTTTTTTTTTACTTTACTGGTGTTTTTATTGCCTAAGCCGATTATTTTTTAATATTTTTTTCATGTTCTATTATTCTCTGACTATCCAGCTTTAATAAAAGAGCAAGTATGACGAAATTAAGCCAAATGCTGATTATCAGTGACCAAAAAACTAACTAAAGTCAAAGTCAAGGCCATGTTTGGACACCATTTTGGGGCAGTTCGTTCACTTTTTTTTGTGGGAACATTGGCTTTTTTAAAAATAAATAGTTAAAAGGAACACAACGATATGCGATTTATAGAGATGTGGGGAGGGAGGGGGAGGAGATGAACGGTAGAAGGGTGTGACCCACCGTGTAGTTGGTTTTATTTGTGATAAAGTAAGGGACATTGAGGATTTTGCATTGCAGGGATTGGATACGAAAGGAGTTGATGGTAACTCAGTAATACAATCATGTATGAGTATGTTGTAATTAATTAGAGGCTTAGAGCTTTTGTCTAGTAGCCAGAAAAATCGAGCCGCTCTTGTCTACATAATTCATAGTATTTTTTTTTTTTACCAATGTAAAAAGTTTAAAAATTATTCCAATAAAATATCCCAAAAGAATTAATCATTCGAATTAATCAATAGCCAACATTTTTCACCTTAGATACATTCATATTATATATATATATATATATATATATATATATATATATATATATATATATATATATATAATATGAATATTCATGAAAATCCTCCAGATAAAAAAAAAAATCAGGAAAAAAATTGAGTAAAAATAATAAATATATATTTTTTAATATAATATACAGAGCGCGGTAGCTCAGTAGTAAGGCACTAAGTTTCGTATAACCAAGGTCCCAGGTTCGAATCCCGGCTCATGGTAGAAAATGTATTTATTCTATTTCATTGGCCATGGGCGACCCTGGAGTAGAGGGGCCCTCTAAGGGCACACCCATCCTCTACGAAGTGGGTATCCTTAATTATATAATTAATTATGGGGGAAAACCTGGCGGTTGAGCGTGATCCTGGTCCGCTCCCCTCCCTGCACAGCCGTAGACCTTGAAATAGTATTTTCCCTAAATAGTAATAAACCCAAGACCCTCCATGGGTTGTAGTGGTACAGTTTTTTTTTTTTTTAAATATAATATACATATATGTAAAGAGGGAAAAGTATTAATAATATGAGTAATAAGTGCTAATATTACACAAATATTTCTTAATTATAATAATATTCGTATTTATATTAGAAATATATAATTATTAAGATATATAAATTTAATACTCACATGTTCTTTTCTATTGGGAGATATAACCAACCTCTCCCGGACATAATAATAAAAACTTAGCATTTCGGACACTATCAAGCGGAATTATTATAATTTAAATAATCACTAAATCACCACACATATAATAACTGAACTAAATCACAAGATAAAAATAAAAAATCTGACTGAAATATTCAATAGTATGGAAAACCGCAAGGACCGACCGTTAGGACAAATAGATATTTCGAAATATTAAATAAGACTGAATAGAGAAAGTGAAAGTGGGCAAGATTTGAAGGAGTAAGGCAATTAAATTAGTATACTGCGATCTGATTGGCTGGAACACATCTCTCTCACTCACTCTCTCTCTCTCTCTCTCTCTCTCGCCCGCCCTCTCTCTTCCCTTAGTTATTAGTTTTTCTACTGTCCGAATAAAAAACATTAGCCACTTCCTGTATAGTGTACGTTTAAAGAAAAAAAAAACGCTTTGCATATTAAAACACTTATTCAATATCCCAAGTCGACAGCGTTAAAATACTTGCTACAATTTTATATATTTAGTTAATATTTACTAAAAGAGCTGCGTTATTCTATGAGGTAATATTCTACCAGAATTTTATTTTAAAAATAGAATATTAAATATAATTATAATTTATTCAAAAAAGTCTTTATTTTTAAAATAGAAAATTGAAACATAATTATAATTTGTTCATGTAAAAAAAGTCTATCCGTCTCGTTGAGGTACGCCATTAGTATTGGTGAGCATAAATCTATTTTCTTCCCTAAAAATATTTTATTTTTACTAACAACCATTGTTCAATATACTCCTCGACTTGATCTTCAAGTCATACAATATGATAAGCCAGTTATTACTTTATATATATATATATATATATATATATATATATATATATAAAGTAATCCATGCTATATAATGTATATAATCTATATCTCTAATATATAATCCCCGCTAATGCGGCTGCAATGGTCTAAATTCGTTGATTTTTTTATTCTTCCATTTTGTATGGAATTTAATTATCTTTTAAATCATTAAATATATAACCCATAATTAATTGTATAACCGTAACTTTTCGATTTTTTTATGTATCGTATTTTACAGAAACATTAACACACTCGGCTACCCCCATATAAGGCCTCATATAAAAGACGGACATCTGTAATTTTTAAAAAGTTTAAACAAAAAAGCTAATTTTCCTTACATAGCTTAAATTCAAACCAATTATACTGATTTTTATTTATGATTCAACTTGAATATTCTTAAATAAAATTAGCAGAAGCATTTTGAATGAAATCTATAAAACAAAAAATACAGATGTGCGTCTTTGATATGAAGCCACTCATATATATATATATATATATATATATATATATATATATATATATATATATATATATATACATATATATATATATATATACATATATATTATTTTATTTCATTTTTTTTCTCCTGTGTAGTGACCCAACAGATGGAGCGTATATTTTTCAAAAAACGTGCATATAATATGCAATACATTATTAAATCAAAATTTTTATAAGCATGCCGATACAGAAAACATATTTATTTACTGATATGTATAAAAGTACTACCTATAAAGAAACTAAGCAAACAAAGAAACACAAAAAGATAAACTAGAAAATAAAATGTTGCAAATTATTATTATTCAGTTATTTCATTCAATTTATTTTTATCTTTTGTGCATATGATAACAATGCATTATATGATCATTTTTATAATGTCCTTAGTTGTGAAAAAATGTAATATAACTATATATATATATATATATATATATATATATATATATATATAAATAAAGAAAAAAATAGATATTTTTGTTTGGTAAATAAGTTTACCAATAACAGCTCAAAAATGAAAAAAAAAAAAAAAAAAAAATATGCCGAAGTTTCAGATTTAAAAAATGTATGAATAATACTAATAAAAATATATCAGTTTTCTAATAATTTTCTGTTGTTATCTCGTTTCTCTTCATCCCTCATAAAGCCCTGAAACTAAGGATAGTCATCGATAGTAGATATTGTCCGTTTAATACTTTAATATAAAATAAAATTTAAAATTATAAATTAAGTTGAACAGAACGCGCGTGGGAGCCTTTTCACTCAGCCAACTAATTTTGCCCACATTTGTTAGTTAGAACCTTTTCAAACCAAGTCTACGAACCGTCAAAGAAATCTATGGGTGAATGGAAGGCATAATTGGTTGAATGGAAATTTCTGAAAGAAAAAAAAAACTGAGGATGACGAATTGGGCAGGAAATAGAAATTTAATTTTACTAAGGAGGATAGAATTGATATTTCCATTAATTAATTTAAAGCGGAATATATCTCTTTTGACGCGCCTATGTACTAGAGAACTAATATTTATATTAATTTTTCTTTCCTTTTCCTCTGAAAATATAACAATCAATAATTCAATGGAATCAATAGTTAAATGCTGATATTTATATCGATATGGGTCATTCGATATATCTTCCCTACCTGAAACTTAGGTACCCAAATTTATTGTTATTTGTATTCCGTCACTTTTTCCAAGTTTCCAACATATTATTAGCAGTTAGCTTTTCTTAATAAATAAAAATATTTTGTTATCATTACCTAATAATATATTATTACAAATAATTTCAAAAATGCAATAATAAAATGATTTTGTATTTTACTATTGTAAGATAGAATAAAATAATTCTGAATCAATGAATATTTCTGTAAAAAAATTTACATATTTTAAAATACTACCATGGTTAATTTGACAGATGTAATAAATAAAAATTTTATAGTTTGAAATAAAAAACAAAATATAAGATTTGATTGCCTTTATTTAATTCCACAGTTATTAAATCTCTTTGGTGTTCTGTATTTTGGTTTATTTATAAAAGCATTTTATGGCCACTTAAAACTTTATTACTAACTTAGATTTGACATTTTAAAACAGTCCGTTGAGTCACGTATTTATGCCGATATGAAAGAAAAACATTTTATTTTTATCCTCTTTAGAAGTCTGATTCAACAGAAATAAAAATTTCATTTAGAAAATCGAACAGCAGACTTCATTTTCTGGAGCTAAACAACACACGCTATAAAAGAAGAAAAAAAATACTTCGCTGTGATAGAATGCCTTCCCTTTAGACCTGAAGACACGTAAATTATCAAGGAAAGAAACGACTAGGTGTTTTTTAAAAGGCAAGTCTTTGTGAACCAGATTCCGGGAGGGATTTAAAAGGCTTTGGTTCCATGCAATAAAAAACCTAGCTGGAATTTTATTATTCCAGCATCTAGCTCCTGGAGCTCATTCAAGAACATTAAAAGTTCCTCCGTGGCTAGTAATAAAAATCTTTCGTTAAAATTGTTTACAAGTAATAAAATTATAAATTGACTGATTCAAATTAATAAAAAAATTTAATTTAATTTGACTTTCAAAAGTAAAAAACTTTTTTTTTTTATTAACGAAATTTACAACAGTAATAAATAATAAATACAACAAGTAAATATCAACAAGTAATATGACATGTACAACATGAAGAGAAACTACCCGTTGGTAGCACTCCAATTATATTTCTATAATAGAAGGTCCCGAGGCCATCTTCTTTTCAAACGCCTCGGAGGGTTATCAGGAATAGAAGAGGAAGCAAGGTTGGAAACGAGAGGGTTTGGATGGTCCAGAAGTTTATTATGAAAGGACAGGTTTCTGGATTGAGCTAAATCGGAAACATATGGTATATTAAGGTCATTATGGATGATTTTATTTGTGACAAAGTAGGGAGCATTAAGGATTTTACGAAGGATTTTGGATTGGAGGAATTTGATGGTTTAGTAGAGCCAGAAAGCTCGATCCCGTAAGTCCTTATTACAGTAATATATATGAACAAAAAAAAAAACCTGTACCACTACAACCCATGAAGGGTGTGGGGTTCAGTACTAGTTAGAGAAAGCACTGTTTCTAGGTCAACGGTTGTGCAAGGAGGTGATATGACCGAGATCACGCTCAGCCGCCAGGTTTTCGCCCTTAATTAATTATTTAATTAAGGTTACCCACTTTATAGAGGCTGGGTATGCCTCAGGAGGGTCTCCCGACCCAGGGTCGCTCCACGGCCAATGAAACAGATAAATAAATTTTCTGCCATGAGCCGGTGTTCGAACCTGGGACCTTTGCATTGGTAATATATATGAATCTTTTGTAAATAGTTGGCAGTTTAGAGCGTTTGTCTAGTAAGTGCTGGAGTAGTCGGAAACGTCGGGCGGTTTCTAGTAGTTTCAGTCTGGTATGGGGATTCCAAGTGAGTCCTAGGTATCGAATTTGGTCAACAGGGATAAGTGGAGTATTGTTAAAGGGTACTGTAGGACAGGAAGTCATAGGTTTATGACGAAGAGTAAAGGTAATTTGATGGGATTTATTGGAGTTTATTTTAATCCTCCAGTTTTGACACCATTTTTCAAGACTTGTGATGTGTGATTGAAGAGTTTGGGATGCAATAGATGGATCGTTATTGACTGATAGGATACATGTGTCATCAGCATATGTAGTGATGACAGTGTTAGAATGCGTTGGGATATCAGCTGTATAAACTGTACAAAGGATAGGATCTAGGATACTACGTTGAGGAACACCAGCAAACCGAGAAAAAAAGAGATGAAAAAGCATTGCTATGATTTAAAATGTAAAAAAATATATAATTTTATATTATATTAAACATATTTTTTTAAACAAAATAAATTTATTTTTGTTTTAAGAAACAATGAAAAATTATGAACACCGAATCACTGTGGAATAATAAGCTTTAATGAATATAAATATGAGCATTTCAGTTGACAGAATGACTAACTCCAATTTAAACAATTTTGAATAAAGTCATTTTAGTAATATTTCTAATTAGATTTTATTTTAAATATCTGTAAGGACAGCGAGTACGTTGATTCCATAGTAGGTGGGTGTTTGCAGTGCTGAAATATAGAAATGTTAATAAAGGTATAAATTTTCCCACAAGAAATATCACTAAAATTAATAACAAAAAATGTTGAAATTGAAGTAACTCATTCCGTCAACTAAAAGGCTCATATTATGCATCATTCTTATATTTACCATTCTTCTAAAAATAAAAGAGTAAAACCAAAAAAAAAAAAATAATTTCAATGTTCCAATTAACTCCGGTAAATTCATCCTTCGGTCCGAATATTCTACGCAATACTTTATTTTTAAAAACCTTAAGGCGTTGTTCATCTCTTAATGTAAGCGGTCACGTTTCACATCTATAAAGAACAGTAGGTAAGATAATAGTTTTGTAAATTTCAATTTTTAATTTTCGGTACAGAAGGCTCGAGCTAAGTAGTTTTGGCATGGAAAAATAACAAGCATTTCCTGCCTTTCGTCTAACCTTAATTAATTTTCTTAAGAATTTCGTTTTTCCTAGTTATTGTATTTACGTAGTTGCAGAAATTTGAAATAAATATAAAGGTAGAAAATACTAAAAATTTACAAAATAAAAAGGTACATACTGTCATCGATAAGGTCAAACTGTCATCGAGAACCCATATTCTAGAGACTCTATAATTAGAGAAATACTAAAGATTTGGTGGGAGGTAATAAATAAAGGAATATAAGTTGTCTTGATTTGGGTACCAGCTCATTGCGGAATTTTAGGGAATGAAAAAGCTGACAATGCAGCTCTCATTTAGCAAGAAGTGGAGGAGAAGAAGAGGAAGTGACTAGATTGAAATATACCATTTCAGAAGACTGAGTATAATAAACAAAGAAAAAACAACTAGCACAGTGGAAAATCAAAGAGTGTATACTGAAAGAAGTAAAATCTAATTGCGATAAATGGCTCACTAGCACCAGATATTCCAGGCGTGAAGAAATTATACTGTGCCGCCTTAGGATTGGGCACTGCCAGTTCACTCATAGCTATCTTTTAAGAGTTCTAGAAGCTTCTACTTGCGAAAAATGCAATAATACACCTCAAACTGTGAAATAACTTCTGGTCGAATGTCCCCAATTCGAAAGCCACAGAAAAAAAAAATAGATTTAGGAAAAACACTAAAAGATATTCTACAAGATAATGAAGAGCGAGTCTCTATCGTGTTTAAATTTTTAAAGATTATAAATTACTATAATAGAATATAAATTATAGAAGACGCCAATGACCCTTATGGTAAAACTGTGAAAGGAAGGAAAAAAAGGTACAAAATATTACTTATTTATTGCAGTATCCTCTAGTTCCTGGTAACAGTGAGTTTTGTCTTTGTAATGACAAATAATTTTTTTTTTTAAATGTACACCTCTTATATTTTTGACTTATAACTTATGACTATTACAGATCATGTTGTAATAAAGACTTGTTGAACCAACCACTATGGACTGACTATTGTAGGTCCATGTGTGAAGTGTATATCCATTTCCGCTTCGTTCTAAACAGCTTATGACTTAGGCGTAGTGTTATAGGTTTATGGATTAACTTAAGCTTTCCCTCTGTAGTTCAAGCTCAATTTGACGTATTATTATTAATTAATAATTTATAATTACTACTCTGCGAAAATTTTAAGGTTCAACGAACAGTCCAACGAATCATTCAAGGCTGCCGTATGTTTGAAAGTCTAAGGAAAAAAATGGATATCGCACAAAAATATATGCGAACTTTCGAACAGGCATTTGTTCTCTCCTCCCCCTCAATATAAATGTTGAGGGAGCGAGAATATTGTTTTTTCCTCCCACAAATTATTTGAAGTTAAAACAAAAATTAAATTAAATTAAATTAAATAATATAAGAAACCGCTCGACGATTCCGATTACTCCAACACTTACTAGAGAAACGCTCTAAACTTCCCATTAATTACAAACAACTCATACACATTACTATAATAAGACCAATTTGGACTTCCACCCGAACCCTCTTGTTTCTAACCTTGCTTCCTCTTCGATTCCTGATAACCCACTGAGGCGTCTGAAAAGAAGATGGCCTCGTGATCTCCTCATGTAGACAAATTATTAGAGTGCTACCACTGGGTAGGTTCTCAACAAGCGTGTTTCATGTTATTTTATTCCTCTGTACACATTTACTTGATGTATTCATACTAATACAGTTGTAAATATCATAATAAAAGTTTTTAAAAAAAAATTATTGAGTGAATTTTTACAAAATATCCTTGCCAATATATCAACCATAACTCTTGCTGCTTGTTAAACTGATATAATATTTAATTTTTGGAAAACAAGTTGCTATTTACATAATTTCGTTTAATATGAAAATTTATTTTGGTTGTTAATAAATTGAAACTTGGTACGCTCTATATAAGGAAGAGCAAAGCATGTAAATAACCTCTGGAGATAAGAACTGCTTAGCGATTCAGATCAGCCAGAGACCACCAATCTGCGGGAACTGCGCAGTAACCTGACACTGATAACGGTGTTATTATTGTTTTTAGTTTAACTTGGACCACTTCTTGCGCCCCCTTGGGTCCCACTAATGGTCAGACCCTCGGGCAGGGGTCCCAAAAACTAGTACCCTCATCAAATTCTATCTTCATCCGCCCATAAAACGGCTATGACCTCCTTCTTCACCGGTTCGTGATACACCGCCGGCGTGGATAGCGGCTTCATTTGTTACTGGCCGATGGATATCGTAACGTGTTTATATTCTTAAAAACGGCCAGACATTATTCGAAAATGACAGCCATCTATGCTATTTTAGACTGATATACCAGAGTGTCTCAGTTCTTAATAGGGGTTATTGACAGTGGGGGAGGAAGAGTAGTGTTTCCCAAAATCGGTCTTGGTCTTGCACTTTACAGGACCGATACCATGGCCACCTAACTGCTCAAGACTAAGACCAGGACTGCTAAAAAAATAAAATAAATAAAAAAAAACCAGAAAGACCAGTACTGGTAAACAAAAATGATTTTTTGAATAAAAATTAAGACAAAATAGTTACTAATACTCTTAGTTATTCTTATAATATCTTAGTCTACAATCTTAGTTATTATATGTAAATAATTGGTACAACCAATATACTTTTGCATATAACTCTTCTAATTTTTCATTCGGTCTTAGTTAGGTTTCTCCTACCTAAAAAATTACGGTAATATCTCTACAGTAATAAGCTAATAAGTAACTGCAAGACTTTTGCGCGAGACCAAGACCATGACCAAGACTCGTCTCGGTCTTGCTTTTGGGCAACAGTAAGGGAGAGCGAGGGGAAAGGAGATTTTAGAAAAAATGTCAACCAAAAAATTTGGTGCTGTGCGCGCATCACACACCTTTCACTTGCCATCCTCTTAGCAGAAATAAGTATTTTCAGACAAAGGGGAAGATAAAGTAAAAATTATAGGTCCTATATTTATTTATATTTCATTGTGGGTATTTTAATCTGCATAAGTACCCTCTAGTATACAAATTTTAATATTTATATCACTGTAATCAATATAATCAAATATTAAATAATACCAACAATAGCGTTTATGAAAACCGCATATGTATATTGTAATATTGTTGGCGACCGTATTAAATTAAGCTCATGTTACGTATGGAAGCGTGTTCTAATCTTCCCGGCGAGCTCAGATGCGCTCGTATTCCTTTGGTTCTTCAATTACTATTCTCCGTTACGATATTTTATTTCTCCTTTAGTTAATTATCAAATTCTTCCATATTTTATATTTAACTATCTTTAATATTATATATTAATGTGAAATGGTCAATTGTTTCAAATAAAAAAAAATTAAGGTACTCTAGAGAAAGCTAATATTGAAAATTAGCCATTTAAGCCCTGTTAGAGAACATCAAGCAGAATAAAAACTACATTTTATTTAAAACTGCCTAATTATACATTGATATAATGAATTTAATCAAAATCGTTAGACAAAAATTGTAAAAATGTGTTTATTCCACGATAAAAAGTGTTGATTTTGAAGAAAAAGTTTCTGTAACATCCCTAGTATATAAAAACCTTAAATATGCAATTTCACTTTCGTGCGACTTTTCCTTTTTGAACTAGACACACACAGACCATTTTGCGGCACTTGGCTATTTGGATTCAGGGGACCTCAAAACGCGTATTTCTGCGTATTTCGTAACTCAGATTCGAAATCTTTCACGATCTCAATAATTTCCTTTATATATATATATATATATATATATATATATATATATATATACTTAATTTTATTTTTTCTTCTACTAATCTTTAAGTGTATTCACTCACCAACTGTGGATGAATCCTGGGATCGGGGATCCTCCTGGGATATAGCTAAACCATTCTCCATTCTTCCTGTCTATTCCAGATTTACATAATGCTCCGTTCCTATAGTTCATAACGAGTTTTTTTTTGTGTAGGTGTGATATAATTTCCTAAAATTATCGCATTCAAGTAAACAAACTCTTTGATATAATAGTATCATAAATAAGTTGTTTTAATTTTATTTTTAACCTTAACGAAAATAAAACTTGAAACAAAGGATCGTAGGACTGCTTCCAAGATGCCATATCCCGAAACTGCTCAATGGAACGCCTTGCCAACATTGTTTTGCGAATTAATCATGTAACCAGAGCTAATTGTAATGTCTTACATTGTAACTTAACATAAGACGCCATCTTAGGGAACATGTTATATTTTTTACAATTTATTTTTTTATATATGAACAGTTATTTTTTTAAAATTTTTATATTCCATTACTATAATGCTTTGCCTATAAAATTGATTAGCTCCAATATTGTAGGATTGAAACCCTATTACCCAACTGTTCTAGTTTATATATCCTAAAAGCTATTACTCTTAATTTATTACAATTATTATAGTTATCCTTTTGGCCGGATCTATTGTTAATTTATATGAACAATATTGTTATTCTTAAGGGATGGAGTTATACTATTTTCCACCAAAGTCTTTCAAATCATATAAAGATATAGATGTAAAATATCAGGATAATAGTATAGCTTAAAATATAAAATTTCCAGTCGAATGGTTCCATTGAGAGTGTAAAAGCATATCTGGGCTAAGTGACAATGGACGTGGAGAAGGCAGCTGGTAGGAACATTAAACCATTCAACAAAGTTGGGAAGCAGATGCAAGCGTCACCAAGAGTGGACAAGCCGAGGAAATGGCTTCTATTATTAGCGGGAGAGCTGGAGTCGGCCCCTATCAACTCATCAAAGTATAAATAGCAAGACCCCCTCCCCCCCAGGATCTGTTCTACGGGTCGGGTTACGTTTTCCGATCTACCTGGGGCAAGGGATCATTGGGAGGATGTGGAAGAAGTTGTTTCTTAGTTGGATAGGTCATGGTAAAACTTAAAAAAGAAAAAGATTAGCTTTACTTTAATACAACTGAGTCATCTCAAAATTAGAAGAAAACACTGCAAATTATTTCACAATCGTTTATTATTTCCCAACAATTACACATCTAAAGCAACATCACCTAGTGACAAAGAAAAATAAATAAAAGATGATTCCATTTATTGGACTAAACATTTTTTTTAATAACTGTATTATGCTAAAAAAAATTAGCATTACTTCAGTAACATATTCAAAAACCAAAACAAAGGATAAAAATTTTGCAATATAACATATAAAAAAAACATCTAGTTTTTAGGGAATCCCGTAAACTTTAAAATAACCATATCATACAATATCAACAAAAAAGTGTATACTTTTTGAATTATTCGGAATCTAATTTTACCTTCCCTCGTAGTGTTGCCCAAAATTGGTCTTGGTCTTGCACTTTGCAAGACTATTATCATCATATATATTATTATCATTATATTTAATGATAATAATATATATCAACATATCCTAGGATTTTATAATTTAATCACCCCTTAATTTTGACTTGATATTCTTATCACATTTTCCAGTAGTCGAACAGTGAAAAACGATGTATTTTTTATTTGAGGTTGTATACACTATAAAATCAAAGATATTTTTCACTTTATTCATTTTTAGCTGAATATTTTCTAGAAATATACCAATGTTATGAAGGTCATCTCCTCTCTCCCGTGTGTTTAATCTAAACATACATCTTATATATTTAGCTGTTTTTTTAAAAGATATTTTCAAGTATATATAATAAGTAAGACAAAAAAAAATCGTATAACTACTATACAAACATATAATCAAATTAAATTTAAATATTCAATACAATATTTGTTAGTTTCACAGTAATGAAATTTTAAACATAATAAAAGCTTTTATTTTTTGGTACATCACCCTCTTCCCCAATCGAAATCGAAAATCTGTGTCTATGTACAAAATCCTAAAGAAAATTTGAACGATAGAGAAATAGCGATGGAAAAAAAAACATACGATCTTTTAATAATAATAAAATTCGATAACAGATCGTATCTGCAGCGTCAGGAAAAAAGCAAACAAAATAATAATACAAATAATTTATATATTGTTATAGCAGGAGTGGGGTAGCTCAGTGCATTGAGCACTGACTTACAAAGCTCAACGTCCCGGGTTCAATTCCGGATGATGGCAGGTTTATTCCATTTGATCAGCCGTGGATGGATCCTGCCATTCTCCATTCTTCCTGTCTATCCTGGATTAACATAACGCTTCTTCCTATAGTTTATAACGAGAGATTTTTGTGTAGGTGTGGTATAATTTCTGAAATTATCGCATTCAAGTAAACAAACTCTTTGATATAATAGTATCATAAATAAGTTGTTTTAATTTTATTTTTAACCTTAACGAAAATAAAACTTGAAACAAAGGATCGTAGGACTGCTTCCAAGATGCCATATCCCGAAACTGCTCAATGGAACGCCTTGCCAACATTGTTTTGCGAATTAATCATGTAACCAGAGCTAATTGTAATGTCTTACATTGTAACTTAACATTAGACGCCATAAAACATAATATAACGTCTCTTAAGACGTGATGCCTCCTAAATAAAGAAAGGATTTTTTTTTACCCGAATAAAGCGAACGCCACATAAAACGTTATAGTCCGAGAAACCGTTTACTTCATTACCGATTTCCAGGCATCTATATTCACTACTGATTTCGAACGGATAAATAACCTAAATTAAAACAATTAATACTCAGTGAACGGAGAATCTGATGACCTACAACTTTTATTCTATGAGTTTTTTTTCCCTTAGAAAACTATTGTGCAAGCTGCAGCGCAATTAATAGTAAATGTTCTCAGTTTTAAACGGATTTGATAAAAATCAGCGTTATTTATTTATGTAAAACCCTACCTTGCCGGTAAGGCAAAAAAAAAATTATAAATAATAGCTCATTATCAAAAAGAAGATTAAAATCTGAACAATTCACTCGCTTATAGTATGCAAGTCCGATTTTTAGTTTCTGAGATATTTTAATCCACATCTTCCATAAAACTCGTTATCATTTGGTTTACAACATTATTTTTTCCTTTTCACTTCTCTAACACAGCGTCGCGTTAACGTACAATTTTGAATAATAGCCCATTATAGAGAGGATTGAATTTGGAACAATTGCCTTGCTTACAGATTCTTAGTTTCTGAGGTATTTTAATCCATATCTTCTATAAAACTCATTATAATTTGGTTTTCGACACTATTTCTTCCCTATTCACCTTTCGTGTTTAGAAACAATTTTGAATAATATCTCATTAGGATACATGTCCAATTTTCAGTTTAGAGATATTTTAATTCATATGTAAAAAACACTTCAATTAGTCCACTCCAGACGACTTTACCCGAGCGTTACAAATCGTAGATCTGACCACTCTATCTAATTCACTCTCCAGAAAAGAAGTGCAAAACGCGCCTAAAGAAGTTTTGACTTCAATAATTCTGGGAATAAGTAGTGTGGTGTCTTCGTTGCGGTCCATATCGCTTTGTATGTATAAAATAAAATATGAAAGTCACTAAAAGTTTTTTTACATAATAGAGGGATAATTTATATATTATTTTTTATTGAATAACACTTATGCTTGGTTACTGTTAATTTTTGGTCAATGACAGAACAGTGGAGTATGGATGAAATGTGCATAATCTGCCGAATACGATAGCTCATAAATTCCACTCGGGGGATAAAAATCAGCGTTCGTTGGCAGTCGTTATCAACCATAATATTTGACCATATTATTAAGTTTAGGCAGAGGTGCATACCTCCCCATCTCTCATCCCTCCCAAGATATTTTATTCCTCTCTTCTTCTTAAAAACAGTGCAAACGAAAGTAAAATTTGAATATTTGAAGATTAAATATAAATTAGAAATCCTGCGCTCTAATTCATGCTTTCACTTGTCTTTTAATATGAAACTTTTCATTTGGAAAATTCAGAATCCCGTCGGAATTTGCCTCCCTCAAAAATCGAAAACCCGAACAAAAAGTGCTCCTCATAAATTTTGATGGCACAACTTGCACCACAAAACTCCATTCTAGTTTAGATACTCGCTCGACGCACAATTCAACGTTCATTATTATCTTAAAGAGTGAGTTTTTCGCCTCGATGCACCGTTTTGGACTTCTGGTTTTAAAAACTATTCCCTTGGTGTCCCAGATTCGTAATGTTGTTTTTTGCATGTCTCAACTAATATATACATGTTAAAAAACAAAAAAATTTCCCACAATTTTCGTAATGATTTTTCTGTTTCGATCCTCAAGTTACTGTTCTAGTATTCTTTAAATCAGCCGCCATTCTTACAGATAGAAAAATCTGATTGGCAGACTCTCAGTTAATATAAATGTTATAAATATTCATGCGTTTAGAATTGTCATAAAATAATATCGATTTCTTCTCACGGACATCATATATAATGATGTATTCTTCGCTGAAAATATTAATAATTTTTGATCGATTTTTAAGTTTGATATCTTAAATTATTCGGTGAAGTCTCGGAAGTATTTTGAAGAAATTTGAACTAAAAACGTGATTGAATAAAATTTGATTAACCAATTTATCGAAGCGATTTTTATTTTTGAGCGAACGGCTGGATAGATTTTTAAGTTTAGTATCTTAAATTATTCGTAAAGTCCAGGGAGTGTTTTGAAACAAATACGCTAAAAGTGACCTAAGATTGATTAGACACATTTTAATCAGTAATGGTTCATTATTTGCTATAAGGTATGTAACGATTTTTTGAGCAAACGGCTGGAACTATTTTTAAGTTTGATATGTTAAATTATAGAGACATTTCGTCTGAACCAGAGGTCCCAAAACTGCGACCAGCGAAGCGGATCCGGCTCGCGAAAGCTTGATTAACTACAAGGTAAAAGTTTAGAAATTATTTAAAAATACAAAATTTAGGAAATCATTCAAAGTCGATGATCCTATAACATTTATTCAATGAATTCTTTCTGTTAGGAAGGTCTTGTCACAACTGAAGTGTCATTAATAGAAGAAATTATTTTGATATCACCAGAATTTATATTGCACAAGACTTAGTAGAGGTCAGTTTAGAGATGTTTAGTCTAAACCATGTTTTCTTCTAATATCTGAATTATTGTTTTTTTTATTTAAAGTTATGTCTCTAAAATGATACCTTGATATCAATACCGCTTAATGTTATATCGTTGTTATTATTCTTGTTTTTTATTTATTAATTTTTTTTGGTTAAGAGATGGTTTTATTTTTTCGTACATGCGAGGTATCAAATTTCAGCGGAGATATTCAGTAATATATACACCACGACCTATCATTAGTCCAGGAGAAAGAATATTGTTCAAATGAGAATAGCTTGTATGAGATGATTAATAAATATTATTAATAAACCCTCATACTTTGTTAATATCAGACATTCGAAAATGGTAAAATGAATTTAAAATTACATGAATTATTCTATTCCTCATTAAAAATTAATTGTGATTAATCATTTCACAAGCATTGCACCTCATTAACTCGAATTCTCATTAGTAAAAATCAACTACCAGTCAGAACGAAATGCAATCCTAAAAGCTGTATTACAGAATCAACAATGATGTAACAAAAATAATTTCATTCCACTTGTCATATTAAGAAATAATAATATAATAAACAAGTTGTATTGATATATAATCTATACTTCCGTATATTATAAGCGAATGCTTAAAATCAACGCTGAACTAATCTACTTCATTAGACCATTCCTAAACTCATCGATGATATTCGGTTTATTCATCGGTTTAAACACCGATGGCTAAGTTGTTCCATAGGCTATTCTTGTTACTGCATGTAATCTCACTATTGTCATTTATCTTTTTAATTTTCATATTTATATTCAAGTGACTTCCTATTCATATTTATTTCTGTCTTAAAATTCAGTAGGTAGGTGTTTGCCATGGTCAATCCACGGTCAATAAAACGAAATAAATAATTTCTTGCCATCAGCCAGCTACGAAACCAGCACCTTGCGCTTCGGAAGTCAATGCCCTACCCACTGAACTACACTGATGTATCGATGAATTGTAATAAAAAGAAAAAATGTTATCTATACCACGCCTTATTTAATATAAGCCCGAGTGTGTATGATTAGGTTAGTTCTTTTGTTTATATACATTTATTTTATTTTATTGTATTTATTTTAATTTTATTTTTTTGTATTTATTATTATTAAGTTTCTGTATTATTTATTTTTTTTTATTGTAAATAGAGTGTGAGTGTGCTTTCTCTGATCACTATTATAAATGTCCTTGATGTGACAGAATGTAATATTTCTAAATAAACAAATAAAAGTTTCATCTCATCATAACCTAAAACTGTTTTATTAACGGAAACTCTTGGAATTGGGGTGTTTTCAATCTGGAGGGGGACGGAATTTATCTATTTAATTAAGTACTAAAAACTCGTAAATACACATTTGCTTCCTACTTGGATCGTAAGATAATTTGATCACAAAATCGATAAAAAAAGGTGGCCTACAAAAATATTGGGCCATTTGTCCTATATAACCAAATTTTGAAAATTTGGGGATGTAGGTTACGGCAAACGGCTCAATATTTTTAAGGCCACATTTTTTCGTGATTTTGTAAACAAATTATCTTACGATCCAAGTGGAAAGCAAATGTGTATTTACGAGTTTTTAGTACTTAATTAAATAGACAAAATTTGCCTCCTTCCAGATTGAAAACCCCCCATTTCCAAAAGTTTTCGTAAACAGAATAGTTGTAGGTTACGATGAGATGAAACTAATTACGAAGTTTAAGGTGGATGTTAATAAATCGATAAAAAGGGACTAAAGGTACCACGGACTAAAAATATTTATATTTTAGAGATGGTTATCAGGTATCTAATTACATATATATGATCCTCTCCCCACTTCTCAACTCAATCCTAAAATACTTTTTTCCAGACTAAGAATCAGGACGAGGGATCACATCCTCTGAATTGTACATAATAAACATTACCTGGTTAACTTCACTCCTAAAAAATAAAATTAAAAAAGAAGGCAACCAGCCGGCGGTATGAGGGGGGGAGGCTTTTATAGGAAGACTGGGCAACCATTTGTATGCAAATTGCTTGACCGCAACTAGTGGGATATGAATTTTAAGCAGTCCCCTCACCCCCCCCCCCTCCGTGGACCTGATCTACTGATGAGCCTCTACCTCCCCACTCCCCCCCGTTATCCGATGTCACGTCTTCCTTTGTCAGGCAATAACAATAACTGACTATTAATGAACATTTCGACAAAATGGGTCAGGTGTTGTATAATCTGCCATGCTATGGTGAAAGACAAAATACGTTTAGACAATGGTCCCGACTTTTATTAGCTTAATAAAGTGCTTTCGCTCAATCTCCATTGGCTTTACCATCAGTGTGATGGTTGAGAGACTGTCGCAGGGATCTTCTGGAGTCTTTCCTTCTATGGTTCGAGGAACAGCCTGGCTTAGGTTCTCTCATTTGATTGTAAATAGTGTATATATGTCTGAAATTTTCGTTTGTTTTTAAATTTACTTATTTTTAAGTTATTATATTTTTTAAAGGAAGAAGATGGTCCGGGGTAGCGGTCATAAATAGGCTAAATAGTGGCAAAACTATTTTATTAAAAGCCAACGTTTCGACCCGACTTAAAAACTCAGTTTTAAGTGAAACTCCTAGCTGAACACACCTCCCTGAAGAAGACCTGCAAAGTCGGGTTGAAACGTCGGATTTCAATAAAATAGTTTTACCACTATTTAGCCTATTTATGACCGCCACCCCGGACCATCTCTTTCCTTTATAATCCAAGGGTCAACTATTAAATATTTTATTTTTGTATTGTTGAATACTTTTACATACTTTTTGATTAATATTTAGTTGCTTTTGTTTATTTTATAGTTTCTGAACATATAGTGTGAGTGTGGTCCTAACTCACTATAATTATTGTCTATGTGACGGAATATTATAGATAGATAGATAGAAAATAAACTTTATACTGGGACAAGGCCCCTTAAGAATAACAATTATATACAAAAACCAAATATCATATCTGGCCCAAAACAACACAAATTAAATAATATATACGTTACCTTTACTGACAATATTTATACAACAGAAAATAAAAACATTTCGAAAAAACAAAACATAATTAAAAATTTTAAGAAAAACAGAAATCAGGAAAAATAAAAAACAAAACGTTATAAATACTATGAGGTGATACTTAAAATTAAATAATTAAACCATTTCAACCACCATTCACTTCATAATGAGAATTACATTCATAAAATTTATTTCATGATCGTACACCGTCATTTTTTCATGCGATTAGGATAGGAAAACATTTTGAAAAACAAAACAAAAAAACATATTGAAATGTTAAGAAAAACAGAAATCAGGAAAAAAAGACGTTATAAATACTATGACTTGATACTTAAAAATAAATAATTAAACAATTTCAATATTCATTCACTTTAATCAAAATTAGATTCATAACATTTATTTCATGATTGTACACCGTCATTTTTTGATGTGATAAAGAATTTAGTATATTAACCAATAAATAAATTTTAAAAAATTACTGCACCCTGAATAGATTACTCATGATATTTAGAACAGTTTTCTGACTTCCTTCAATAATTCGTTGTTTAAGCTCATATTTTTAAACCGAAAACATCAACCAGATATTCTCTTATGATAATTTTAATGGGGATGTATAATCTGCCATACTACCGTAAAATGTAGAATAAATTAAAAAAATCTGCTGTGTTGCTCGCATCACATAATTTTCAATTGCCACTCTACCTTAAGTAGAAATAGGTATTTTCATGCGTGGAAAAATTAAAGTAAACATTATAAACGGTATATAATTATTATTTAAAAAAAAATAACTATGATAAATAAAATAAAATGAATGATGAAGGATTTAAAGGATTAAAGACAATTTACGAATGTTGAAAAGAAATTGCTTGTTGACAAGAAATATTAAAATAAACATTTTTCAAATTATTTTTTTAAAAGTTAGGTTCGTTGGTAAAAACAAATTAATGCACCATTGGAAGTTTTTAAATAGAAATGGATACTTAACTAGATTTCTAAAAAAATCTATTAAGATTCACTTTGAGAAAATATGCGATTCGTCGTTTATAAGTATCATTGATAGTATAATTTTTTTTCAAAATAAATATTTACTCTTTAAGTTTGACTTTGACAATAGATTGAGTTGATCGGAACAGCCTGTCCGCTATTAGACTGATATGCTTACAAGCGACGACGAGATGGGTGTAAACTGTGTATATTGAAACGCTTCGTCTAGAAATTTAAAAGTTTGACTCTTGGAAGTTGGTGAAAACATTTAGTAAGCTATTGGAGAACACATGGGGAGCTTATAGCATAGTCTTGACCACATATATGCACACATATACACGAAAAATAAGCATAAAGCTAGAAAAGATACATAAGGTAATTTTGGTATAAATAAAAAAATCTTAACAACAAAGCCATGAGTCTCCAAACATACTGGTGAATAGTTGATTTGCCAACGTATCGCCGATTTAGCCATCATCAAAGCAGTAAAAACAAGATCACTTATATGAAAAAAGAAATAGCAAAAAAGGAAAAAAAAATGTTTATTTCAGAAAGCGAACCAACTACATACTGAAGAAAATAGAAGTTTCTATAAGGAAGGTTATATTAAACAGCTGATTAGAAGCAATAGAATGTTTTTTTTTGTTGTTTTTTTTAATTTTATGTATTGAGAGATATTACAATCTCTCACAAAGAAGGACATTTATAATAGTGTTCAGAGAGCACATTCAAGCTCTATCAACAATAAATAATACAGAAAACAAAATAATGCTAAAAGTAAATGTAAACTAAACCAAACAAAAATAAACTAAACTAATAAAAACAACTACTCACATACAAACACGCTTTTATACAATATCTAAAAAAAAATTAATAATAACTAAAAATAAAAAAATCATTCAAGATCTCCAAGCCAAGCCTTTCTCCCCACTCGAGGAAGGAAAAGCAGAACTCTAGAAGATCCCAGCGCCTCTAAATCAGCCGCATTACTGGTATTAAGACAATAGTATGTAGAAAAGAAAAACAAAATATACTTAACTAAAATATAATTATACCAAGCGTGTTAAATTAAATAAAGTAACAAATAATAAAGTATTGGTATGTATGTTTTTTTTTTTTAATTTACTTATCTTTAAGTTATTTTATATTATATACTTTTGATTATTATTTAGCTGTTTTTTTTTGCTTCTGTTTATTTTATTTTATTTTATTTTTTTGTATACATTGTGTGAATGTCATCTTACTTCCTGATAACCAACGTCCATGTGACATATTGTTACATTATTGAATAGGTAAATAAAAAAATAATGAATTTGAAGGGGCAACGTAAAAAAAAAAAAAAAAAAAAAAATGAAAAAGAATATACATTAGATAAATTTATTTCTTACTGTATTTTTCTCTACATTATACATTTAGCAAACATTTCAAAACTTGAAACTTTATAAACTATTTTTAATCATGACATACATGATTTATTTTAATTATTGTTAATTTTTCCTTTTTAATTTAAACAATTGTTTTAAAATTTATATTTTTAACACCACTTACACTAAAATTTCTAATGTGTAAAACGTGTTGAGTGATAATTAACTATAAAAATAATTTCGTATTTAGAAGATATATTTATTTTATTTAAGAAATTGTATCTTTAATAATTTTTTATTGAAATAATATAAACAAGGTTTATACCTTAACAATTGAATTATTTCTCTTTTATTTTTATAATAATAATAACAATCTGTGAACACTATAACATTATACAGCCGTACAATATCAACAATAATCATCAATTCCTTCCACTACACGAGTCAGAAATTCAATTGTTGCCAGACTGGCTAGTGGCAGATTCAACTGTCAAGAACCCTGGGCGTTCCGGTATCTGCAAGAGAGATCATGACAGTTGATGGATGCCAGTGTGGCCTACTGTATCAATATGCAGATGTGGCCTACCCTGGCCATCTGCTAACTTATAGTCAACAGTTCTCGGGCACATTGTCACAACACAATTTATCTTATCTTCGCCAGTATAATACGCCCAAAACTGTATAAATATAACAAATTGTACCGACGCACTTAAAAATAAAAAAATCTACAATATATAAAACACAACAATATGGATCACTCCGGCTTTCAGCTTGATTTTGATAAATGAGGTATTGAAGAGAAGCAACGATTTCCAATTTCAAAATTTACAACTACAATAAACGTCGTTTAAAAAATTGGGAGATTCCAAAAGTCGACGAGGAGAATAGTTCAGCCAAACATTCAGGCGCTAAAGTCTATATGACACAGGTCTTTCGGCCGCCATCTTGAAAGGAATGGAACATACTTTTCGGTGAACTATGTTGTATAGGTATATTTAAAATCCATCGAGGAGTTTATATGGACGCATCACAAACAATATTGACACACAGTAGATTGACACACCTCCACCTAATTATAAAAGATCTTATCCCCAGATTTCAAAAGTGTGACCAGTCATTAACCATAAAATATGTATTTGAAGAGTGCCCTTTTAACACCGCAAGGTTAAAAGATCTCGGAATACGGCAGAATATATAAGCATCCCTGGGAAATCAAGAAGAAATAGTTACTAAAGTTATGAAGTTCCTGGATAGTGAAAGACTTAAAAAACATATATGACAAGCTTATAACTAATATCTTTGCAGATTTATTTTTATTTTATTTATTTATATTCTAAAAGTTTATTTGTTTATTAATTTCAATTCATTTATTGATTTTACTGCTATTTTTTAAAAGTTTATTTATTCTATTTTATCTTACTATCGATAAGTGTCTATTATTATCTTTATTTATTTATTCTATTCTATCAATCCTTTCATTTATTTTTTTATCCTTTTTTTTATTTTCATTTTTTGTACCAACCATCCAAGCAGTATAAAAGTAGTGTTTTGTAGTTGAACGGGCCCTGATGACGTGAATGTTTTACGCCTAGACATCGAAACAAACGAAATGAAAACGAAACAAACAAGTAACCGAACTTCTGTATTCGGTGTTGCATATGATTCCCAAAAGAACCAGAAATTTTCATTATAAATACCAGCTGAATTCAGTATTTTCATTGCAGAACTATATGCCATTCTAACGCCATAATATACAGCGAAAAGACATACATCAATCAACAAATATTCTAACAGACACAGCAACTGAATATAACACCTAAAATAAAGCACTGACACACATTTCCTTTAAAATCATATCACTAATATACAACACCAGCAACAATTACTTTTTCCATTGGGAGCCGGGACAAGTAGGAATATCAGGAAATGAAATGGCAGACTAAACAAAGAATCATAACCAACTACATCGGATAAATGCTAAGTTTTCGTTACTGGATTTGATCAGAGCAGTGAGAGGAAAAATAATGAAAGCCAGGGAGCATTTCTACGACTGGGAATGTACCTCCATGGATAAGAGCACCATCATACAGTTCAACAGAAGATAGCACTGGTTCCATGCAGGTCGAAACGTCTGCAAACGTTAAAATAAATATTATTATTTAATTTTGCCTTTTTAATTCTGACTGATCACCAACTATCCTTCTCTTCATTATTCACGACAGTCAACCATCAATTCACAGTTAACAGATATAGTTGTTAACATATTACAAATAGGATAAACAATCCACCTTAGGGATTCATTCGTCAGATAAGATGTGCTAACTTATTATATCAAATATTATATTTAGTGCAGATTATGACTTCAATTTATTTTATGAGTGATATATTATTGTTCTGAGGTAAGACTGGAACAATTATTAATAGCTATAAGCCGTATACAATGGAGAAGAATGGATAGAGAGGGAGCATTACAGAGATATAACGGAGAGAAATAGATAGAGAGAAAATAACAGGGAACAATATAGAAAGTGGATGGAGTGTATGAACAATGGAAGAGATTGCGGGGAATGGTTAGAGCTCTGATTGTGTATCTATCTGGCCGGTACGAGTGGTCGAGAGTATGGCTGCTGGGGCGCCTTCATATCTTCTTATATTGTTCTACTTCTTCAAGAGTTTTCCCTCCCTTTCCTCTTCGACGCACTTGAGGAGGCGGAAAGGAGTTTATTAAATGTCCTTCCTATTGTTGCCTCTCGAGGGTCACTTCTTAAAAGTGGTAATGTGTCACTTGTGTGACCTCTCAAACAGCAGTTCATAATGGAAGTATGATAGAGCTTCCTTTGAACAGTGACAGTTACCGCGACAGCTACTGCCATGGTGGAAACTATAGAAGCTATTTTGGCGATGTGTAAACAGAGCGACGACAGATTTATTGTCTCACAACCAGATTTTTGCGTGATAATTAATATTGTAGCGACTTTTATTTTTTTTTTTTTATATAACTTTTATAAAATTCAAACGATGTATTTTTACCCAAGCGAAGCGAAACTAGAGTTATGTGTTTGGTTCGTTCGATAAAAGCTATGTAACGCTTTTTTAAGCGAATCGCTGGATCGTTTTTTTTTTATGTTTGATGGCTCAAATTATACAGTGAGATTTCCTTAGTATTTTGAAACAATTTAAGCTAAAAATAATGACTCGTTATTAAATAAAATTTATTTTATCAATTGGCAAGAAGCTTTCTAACGCTGTTTTGAAGAAGCCTCTGGATCAATTTTTAAGTTCGATACATTATATTATTCGGCAAGGTCCCGTGAGTTTTTTACTTCCACTTACAATTATATGTAATATATACTTTTGAATCTAAGTTTTCTTCAACAGAAATACACCTTTAGGAGTACCCTAGTTCAAAAAACCAAGTCCCGAAAAATTATCTGTGTGCTCGTTTGTTAGCAGTCTAGCTCAAAAACGAAAACTCGTACGAAACTGATATTATGTATTATATGCCTTAGATTAGAACCTTATCAATCATCCAAATCTCCTAGCCCAATCCCTATCTAGTTCCACTCATCCCTACAACCCTCCTCGAAGGTTGAAGCGGCAGTGGCCCAGAGATCTTTTATAGTATTTATTTTGGAGTTCTGGCAATGGCCAGATTCTCCACTCAAGACATGAGTGTATGTGGCTAAAGCGCTCTCGCTCGGCTTTAGCACCAGTGAGGCGGTTGAGAGAGTAGCGCAGGGATTTGGGTTCCCCGCCTGATTGTATATATTGTATATAGGTATGACTGTATTTTTATGTTTTTAATTTACTTATACTTAGGTTATTTTATTTTTTTATTGTATATAGTTTTTATTTATTATTATTTTACTTTTGTTAATTTTATTTCTTTTTTGTATATACGGTGTGAATGTGTTCATTTATCAATATAATTATTGACCCTGTGACAGAATATTATATGTCTAAATAAATAAATAATAAAAAAAAAAAAAGATGTGGCTGCAATTTTCCCCTTAAAATCGGAAGTACTATTTTATATTAACGGTGAAACGCATTTTTACAATTTTGTCAAAAACGGCTCTAACGATTTTGATTAAACTCAGTGTATCATTGTAGCAAACTTTGCAATGGAAAATAACGGTTTAATAACTAATAGTAGCACAATCCATAATCAACGGATCGTACAATCCATAATTAACCGATGATATAATAAATAAAACTTTTGTTATTTTAATGATGTTTTTGATTTGTTAGCTGTATTTTTTTAACTTTAGCTCAGTCAGAAATGCAATTCAACAATTTTATAATAGCCTAATATGGTCATAAAATTATTTCTATTCCAAGTTGAGTGGTAAGTGAAAGTTGTGTGATGCGCGCACCAGATTTTTTTAATCTAACTTTGTTTTTTGTTTTTTTGACTTTTATACAATTTAAATGTTGTATTTTTATCCAAACTAGAGTTATGTGTTAGGGTCTTTCTATATAACGTTTTTTTAAGAGAACCGCTGGATCGTTTTTTAAGTTTGATGGCTCAAATTATACAGTGAGATTTTCCTGACTGTTTTGAAACAATTTAAGCTGAAAATACTGACTCGTTATTAATTTTTTTTTTTAACTTGTTCATTGAAAATATTACAATCTGTCTCAAAGGACATTTATAATAGTGTTCAGAGATCACATTCACACTATATGTACAATAAAAATAAATAAATTTTTCAGAAAAAGTAATATATATATATACAATAAATAAGTATAAAATAACCTTTTTTTTTTTTTTTTTGTTTATTTAATGGAATTTACAACTGTATATAAATACAACAAGTAAATATGCGCAAATATAAATAATGGCATGTACAGGCTTGAAGAGTTACTACCCAGTGGTAGCACTCTCTAAATAATTTTAAGTAAGAAGATCACGAGGCCATCTCCTTTTCAGACGCCTAGGAGGATTATCAGGAATCGAGAAAGAAGCAAGAGTGGAAACAAGCGGATTTGGATGGGACTGAAGTTTATCATGAAAGGATAGATATCTGGCTCGAGCTAAATCAGCGACATATGGTACATTAAGGTCTTTATGAATGGTTTTATTTGTGACAAAGTATGGAGCATTGAGGATTTTACGGAGGATTTTGGATTGTAAGGATTGGATACGATAGGAATTCGATGGTTTGGTGGAGCCCCAAAGCTCAACTCCGTATGTCCATATAGGTCTTATTATAGTTATGTAGATAAGTCTTTTGTAATTAATAGAAAGTTTGGAGCGTTTGTCTAGTAAGTGTTGGAGCAGTCGGAAACGTCGAGCAGTTTCTTGTCATAAAATAACCTAAATGTATTTTATCAATTGGCAAAAAGCTTTATAACGCTGTTTTAACGGAGCGTCAGGATCAATTTTTACGTTTTAAATATAATATTATTCGGCAAGGTCCTGTGAGTTTTTAAAAATAATTTGAGCTAAAACTTCTGTCAAATTACTCTGTAAAGTGTTTTTAACCAATCCGACTTAAGAAACTGGTAAATTCCTATCCACCTTAAGGGAATGTACTTCCATATATACTTAAACATATTGGTAGAATATTTAACTAATGTTTAAACTTGCATTAATGATTCATGATATTGAGAATCTAAAAAGAAAAAAAAATAGAATTTCGAAATTAAGATGAAAAACAAAATATTCGTCTACTCTAAAGTTAAAATTTGACGTTTCATATTTTATCTACGATATACTGATTTTTTTGGGATTTATATCTATCCCAAAAAAATCAGTATATCGTAGATAAAATATGAAACGTCAAATTTCAACTTTAGAGTTGACGAATATTTTTTTTTCATCTTAATTTCGAAATTATATTTTTTTTTCTTTTTAGATTCTCAATATCATGAATCATTAGTGCAAGTTTAAATATTCTACCAATATACCAATTTTTATACCTAAAAAGTCAATTTTAAAATTCTTGAACGATTTTGCGTCCTGAGAGCTTTTTATTTTTTAAAATTACTTCTCATAAATTATGAGGCAATATCGATCGGAAGGCTCCGAGACCAGGTCAGACGAAGGAATAATACATTTAGTTGAATAAAATATTTAGATGGACTTCTTTCTGTGTCGCCAGTATCCATAACGACCCTACGTGAATTAGTGATACTACACAGAGAGGACAGGATCTAATGGAATTAATGCTTGAAAAAGTCATTGGAGGTAAAGCATAGGCTTACAGTTTTTAAAAATTTATATCGCAATAGGTTTCGATTTTATACCCGCTCGAATAGGATGACGTAACCTCTTGGAAAACTAAACATTAAGAAGAGAAAAAAAATTTAAATTATTATTTCAAAACACCAATTACGATCATAAAATATGTCTAGAAATTAATTTTAATACAAAAAAAAACACAGTATTCCAAAATGATCTTTCATATCTCAATCGTAAAATTATATATTTTTCAAAAACGAATCTACATATTTTAAAAAGTTGTGTAAATAAATGTATTTCCAAAACTGATTTTTTTTTTCAAGGAATGAATAATTTTGCATTATTCTGTAATTAATTTTACTATACTATTATTGTAAACAAAACTTAATTTTTATTGTGAAATTTTATTGTATTAATTGGCTTGAACTGTAATTTATTTTTTCTCGGTGACCCGAATACTAATCAATAATGTTTTCGTTCCAAAATGAGAGCCTTGCAGTTTAGTTAGTTCCAAAAACGGTTCTTTTGAAGTTTTAATGTTTATTAAACACTATTAAAATAATAATTCTATTGTATATACTTTTGATTATTATTATTTTGTTTCTATTATTTTTTTTTTTTTTTTTGTACATATAGTGTGAATGTCATCGTACCTCACTGTAACCAATGTCCAAGAGACAGATTGTTATAATACTCAATAAATAAATTTAAAAAACAGAACATAATAATTGACATTAAGGAATATGAATAAATATATAAAGAATATATAAATATATAAAGAATCACTAGTTGGTCCGAGCGAATAATTCGTAGAAAATTTTAGTGAAGGAATAGCAAAACAATATAGAAATAAGTAGTTCCTGTGTATTATGTATTATTCAGTTTTCCATCGTCCAATACAATATTTCATCGTTTAACATAATAGACAAAATATTTACTTTACAAAGGCTTATATTTTTACTTTACAAAGGCTTATTTTTAAACGCTGACTGAAAAAGTAATATTCAAAATGAAACCTCGATAATTTCTAAAAAAAAATAAAGTGCACGAACATAAAAATGCTTTAAGAAATGATATAATATATATCAGTCAGGAAAACAATGGTAATAGAATAGTAAATGTAGTATCTTCAAAGAGAAAGAAATTATTAAGTGTACCAATTATTAACTGTTTCTTCGTTAATAGTTCTCTGATTTTTTTTTTTGTTTTGCAGGTGATTTAGCAGAGTTTCTAATAATCATATTTGTAGTTATTAGCAAATAAAGTTATTTTCCTTCATAACTTATTTTTTAAAAAATTCCGGGGTAATAAGAATATTTTCCGCATGTGAAATAGAAGATTTACAAAATGAGTGATCAACCATTGAATCTGATGAAGAATTGACGAAGTTATGGCGACCGACAAAAAAAGATTTTTTAGAGATAATTTATAAATATTTAATTTATTATTTAAAAATATAGGTAATTATGATATAAAAATTAGAATAGAAAATATAGTTTTTCAATTATATAGCGTTTCCCAAAAATTTTTTAACGATGATAAGTGTATCAAGGTTTTTATTTTTATTAAGTTTTTTTTTTTGCTAAATATATATTTATTTTTAGTATTGTTAAAAAAGGTGTACCACTAAAATCAATGAATGATGTAGAGTTAGTATTATTTTTATTTATTGTACAAAGTAAGTTTTCATTAGGCGTGGATCGACACTGAGATCGGGAGACCCTACTGGGACACACCCAGCCTCTATAAAATGGGTGCCCTTAATTAAAAAATAAGTAAGGGGGAAAATATGGTTTTTGAGCGTGATATCGGCCCCATCACTTCCATGCACATTCATTGGCCTTGAAACAGTACTTAACCACATAGTACTGAACCCAAAACCCTTATGGTTTGTAGTGGTACATATTTTGTGAATGGACTCCAATATCACTATTTAATAATGTATTTAATTGTGACAGATTATTATTAAAAACTAAACGTTTTATGTTATTAAAAAAATGTTCATGAATTTAATCACCTAGAATCAATATACCTTATCTTTTACTATAAGATCAATATACTAACACTAGAAGGTGATAGGTAGAGGGTAAAGGTTCAACATCATCAATCAAGTCATTAATGTACTTTTTGGAGTGGGGGGAGTCCTCAATCAGAATGCCTCCTGCCTCATAAATTTTAGATTAACTGCCCTTTCTTCACCACTGTCGGCGAGGGTGCTTCATTCATCATTCTCTGCCTATTCTCACGTTTGCTGTTTTCTTCATTCACTTGAAGAACTACACATCATTCCGACTGTCTTCAACCGGGAGTTGACTAATGACTTTTAAATTTTTTGTTTACTTTCTCTCTCTCTCTCTCTCTCTCTCTCTCTCTCTCTCTCTCTCTTTTCACAGATTGATGGATAATAATTAAATTTGATATTCCTTATTGTTTAAAAATGAATGTTGGCAAGACATTAGGAATTTTAAATCACAGATTCGTGACCGACTATTGAAGATTGAACAATGTCACAGCGGTAATTCCATCAACTAATCAGTAATTTATGCTGAGATTAGGAACGACCTGATATATTTCAGAGCAAGGTAAACATTCTTGGAAGCTTCCGAAAACCATGCACCTTAAAATAAATACAAGGAAATATCTACGTAATAAACAGTTGAATTAAATAAATAAATAAATATAAATATATATATATATATATATATATATATATATATATATATATATATTCTACGAACTACCACCCTGATTCATGCATTGCCAGATAATACATCCTTATGAAGACCTACAAAGTGGTTGAAACGTCGGCGTAACGAATAAAATACTATTTTAACAATTTGGTATTTATTTGACCGAACAACCCGAATGACACCTTCTCAAAAATAAATATAGACACAAATACCTAAACAGAAATATGTAAAATATAGTCTTCTACAATCAAACCATTGGTCCACTCTCAGAAAACAAAATATCGGATATCCTATATCGTTAAGCACACTGCAAAAGCATATAATAAAATAAATTTTATTCGAAAAATGATGTTTTTTGCTTTTTTGGTCGATCTTGTCCTAACGCATGTTCTAATCTCACAAAATGAAATCTAGGATGACTCTTTCTTCACTATGTTCATGTATAAAAACCTGCAATTCGCGAAGTAAAAATGAGTACTTCACATTGAAGATTATAGAGATTGTGTCGTTATCGAAAAAAAATGTTATGAAATGCTCAATTAAAGATTATCATGTAATTATATAAAGTACAAAGTGTTTTGACTACAGCATCAAAAAGGATTATTGAATTGAATTCAATTTAACCATATAATTATCATTAATGATTAAGTATAATTCATAAGACATTTTAAGAAAGAACAAGAGGGTAGAGAATAAATTACATGATTTAAAATATTATTTACTCCTTTCAAGACGTTCGAAATTAAAACTTATTCAAGAATTGAATACATACACTTCTTACTTAAGCCCATTTGGACCTATGCTTCACAGATATATGGGAAAGTCAACATTCATAAACTACAGACTTTTCAATAAAAAATATATTGTACATTAGTAACATTTCACAAAGACTTAATAAGAGATGGGACTTAAGAGGAGCGATGCCGAAGTTAATAAAAAGATTCCAAATAGAAAGATACATTACCGTGAGAATAGGAGAATCAACCTCTAGATGTAAAGAAATAGAAAACGGCACGGGCGGATCTACTGGTGGAGGGGGGTGAGGGCTTTCGGGTTGAAGCCCCCTCTCCCCCCTAAAATGGTAAAATATTACCATGTTTTATGGAAAAAAATTATTAAAAAATTATCTCTTAAAGTATTATTGTTCATGTTTAAAAAAGACTTAAGGAATCACTTAAACACCATTTCATATAAATAGCTAGTTTCTTTCTTTTTTTCCAAAGTAAATATCGCCATTTTTATGAAAAAAAAAAAAAAAAGCTTTCGGTCTGAAACCCCTCCCAAAATTAAATCCTGGATCCGCTAGTGGTAAAAGGCATTCCAAAGGGTAGTGTATTAAGTTGTACACTATTTGCGATTGCAATAAACTCCATAATAAAACTAATACATCGGACAATGAAAGCATTACTTTACGCTGATGACCTAGCGATATTTTCAAGTTTCAAAAATCATGGTTGGATGAGAAGAGTTTTTCAAAATGCATTAAATAATCAACAAGCTTTGTCTGAAACCAAAAACCTTCGCTTCTTCGTAGAAAAGACCAGAGGCATATTGTTTTCAAGAAATATTATATTTTTGTTTTTTTTCATTCAGAAAGATAAGTTACAAATAATAACACCATAGCTCAAGGGCGTAATAACCAAGTTGTTAATCACCTAGAACAACTCATAACCTAACCTAACCTAACAAAGACCTACAGATGCTAACAGTTAACGACCGCATACGAACATACTACAAAAGATTTCGCAATGATTTACGCGGACATACCAGCTCACTGATTCAAGGCATGACCACAACCAACGTGTCTGAAGGATGGCGCTCGTAGGAGGATCAAAAGAAGCTGGATGAGGGATCTTCTTCACTAACTATAAATATTAAATCCAGTTAGGAAGGGACGTCGCGGAACACTCCTTTACCTTAGACCTACCAACGTCTTAATCCATACTCTTTTTGCCGACACTAAACTCGCTGGTTGTTGGTAATCCCAACAGGTGCTGGTTTAACAAAACAAATTTTAAAAAACACTTTAGTTAAAAAACAAAAAAACAATTACAAAAATTGGAAAATTATATCCACTCTGAGGGAAAGTAATTCCTTAACTACTGAAACATCTTGGTATATTGATAGGGAAACATTAAATATTGTTTCCCTATCCTATTCCTAAGTACATGTAAATTTTTCTATTAATCTACTATTCCAGTAGATAAGAAAGTACATTCCCTCAGATTGGATAAAATTTCTCAATTTCTGTAGTAGAATTTTTTTTAGTTAATTTTTTTTTTTTTTGTGTGTATTTCAATGCAGTTGTAAAATTCATGAATAAAGAAAAAAATACCATTCATATGATATTCCTGGAACAATCATATTGATTTTTAATCCTACAGTCAAGTACGATCATATCAATCATCCTGATGTCCCAGTTTCGACAATGAGGGGATTTCATCGGTCCCTTTTTTCGGGATAGGGGATGTTCCCAGGACTGCCGTGATGTGGGGCATTACACTCGTCATCAGGACTACACCCCCATCAGCGATGATAAAGGGAGCCATCAAGGAGGAGCAATTTATGCGGCTCCTGATCCAGCCACCTGTGGAGTCCGGCCCTCAGCTCCTCCATTAGGGGCTACGTCTTGTCAACTCCTAGCCTCGTATCTTCCTACTAGTGTTGACCAAAATTGGTCTTGGTCTAGCACTTTGCAAGACCAAGACTAAGACTGCAAAAAAAAAAAAAAAAAAAAATCGTAACTAATACTTGACAATTTTAGTTACTTAATGTAAAGAATTGGTATAACCAATATACTTTTGCATTTAACTCTTCCAATTTTTCATTCGGGCTTAGTTAGGTTTCTCCTATTAGAAAATTACAGTACTATCTCTATAATGGTGATAAATAGTCAGAACGCAGGCATTATACAATTTTTGGTTTATTATTTTCAATAATCAACCATTATGATAGAAAAAAATTGAAAACCCCCTCTCAAAATTTGAAGTTTCACGTTTCAGGATGCGTAGAATTCGAAGAACGAATAAAATTTTTTTTGTCCGTCCGCCGTCCGCGCATTTTCTCCGAAACTACTGGACCTATTTTTTTTCAAATTTGGATGTAAAATCAGAGGTCACCCGAGGATGATCCTCCTTCATCGACATTACTATCTGCCTTTTACTTTCAAAATGGCGGCCGAAAAACCTGCGTTGCTATAGACTGTAGCTCCTAAACGAATGTACCGATTTCAATGAAACTTCAACGTAATTTTCTTGATGCCCTTTAAATTTATCTATATAACATACTTCAACCGAAAGAGCTGGAAAAAAAGTTACACTTTTTTGTCGATATTGTATGGTTATTTAAAAGTTTACGGAATTTTCTAAAAGCAAACAAATCGTTAAATCGGACAATTAGGAGGAAAGATATGGTCTCGAGGAAAGATTTTTTATATGTTATACTGCAAATGTTAGATCCTTTATTTTGGTTTCTCAATTTTGAATGTTTTACTGAAGTAATGCTAATTTTGTTAGCATATTACTAATGCTTAAAAAAAAAAAAAAAAAGTAGTCCAATAATTGAAATCACCTTTTATTTATTTTTCTTTGTAACTAGGGAGGTGTTGTTATTTTAGATGTATAGTTGTTTGGAAATAATAAACCATTGTGAAATAATTTGCAGCGTTCTTGTGCCAACGTTTCAACCCAAACATGTGGGTCATCTTCAGGTCGTGGTTCGAGCACTGAAGGCTTTCAAGTACTCCCTCTATAGTATCTCTATAGTAATAGGCTAGTAGGTAACAACAAGACCGTTGCGAGACTCTTGCGCAAGACCAAGACTCGTCTTAGTCTCGCGTTTGGGCAACATTACTTAATACCCGTTTTGTCCGTTTGATACAACAAGAATGTAACGGGATAAAATCTGATGCAGTGCGTGCATCACAAAACTTTCTCATTATCATACTGTATAGAGTACAAATAGTCATTTTCATACACTTTAGTTCGCCATGTAGTCGAAATATGATCATAAACATTATTGAACATATGAGGGAAACGAAAATCAATTTGACCTTCTGGTCTTTGAAAGGAAAATCCTAACAAGAATATTTAGCCTTGTAAAGTAGGGACTGGATCGGATAATTCGGAAAAATAGAGAGGTCTACGAATTGCTCAATGAACCTAATGTGGCCAGAATAATAAAGTTAGGAAGGCTGAGTTGGGCAGTACACATAGCTTGGATGGAGAGGTCTAAAATCTCGATAAGAGTGCTTGAGGAGCCATTATATTATACGAGGAGAGCTGGTGGATTGAGATTGAGATGGGCAGATGGTGTGGCAAGTGAAGCAAGAGACTTGTTGGAAGTCAGGAATTGGAAAGTGGCCGCACAGAATAGAGAAATTTGGAGGATTGTAGAGTTATTAAGATAGATAGATATATTCACAAATTCAATTTAATATATTGCTACTAACAAAAGAAAACCGGACAGTTATTTTTCTACTCTTTGAGTTACTGGCATGTGAATAATAATGTGAATCCATCGTTACTTTTCTTATTTTTTTGTTTCCTGTTTTTATTACGCCTCTTGATTTAGACTTTTCGCAATGAGTCTTCAAGCAGCTTTTAGGGGCTGTTACAGGCGATAGTAGTGATGGTTTGGTTCTCTTCTTCAAGATATCCAGAGAGCACCTGGTTTACTAGCCTGACGCTATCACAAATCACTCATTCTTCGTCAGACAACCTTTTGCACCAATGTCTATCCAGGATATTATGGCATAGGCCCATCAAAGGGGCCAATAAGAAAGCAAAGAATGATTATTCAATTAAGACTGAGCCAACCGGAGAACTTAAAGGTTATCTCTTAAGATTTTTTTTCAAAGTAGTTTTCAAGATTGGAGTGCCCCATTTGTAATAAATGTGAACCAGAAGATTTATAACATTTTTTGTTGCATTGTCCTAGATATGAAGCTTTCAGAAGTAAATTTATTGATAGTAATACGGACGATAAAGAACAAATAGTACAATTATTACATATAAAAAACAAATATGATTTATACTGATATGTGAAAGATTGTCTAAAATTTAGAAATTTTTTTTTTGTTTACTTAAGAATTAATAGTATTATTATTAAGTTTAAGATTATATGTAAATAATAATATTAGGACTTAACATTACATTTTATTATCTTTACGATAGTTTTTTTTTTATTTATAATTTTATCAAACACAATTATCACACTGGTTATCACACAACACAATTTTTACTGGTTCTTAATATTTATTAATTTAATTTGATTTAGAGTATTTAAAATCAATAAAATGTATTTATTTATTTATTATTTTCAGCTCTGTATCCAACTACCAGCTTGGAGAACCAGGAAATATAGTATAAGACACAGGGATCACTCCCCGAACTGTGATTCTCTGGGTGGAGATATTAGCGTCTCCATGTGGGAGTCGAATCCGCACTGTAGAGTTCTTAGTAATCGAGTAGGACCTGCACTTATTAATTTTAATTTACTATTAATTATTTTGTTTTTATTTATTTTAATAAATCCCGCGAACGGGATTTGAACCCTTGATATAAAATTTCGTGCCTTTACTCGCTAGACCACCGCGGCGATAAAAAATGAAAGCCTTCAAAAAATATTTGAACTCACTTTGCAAATTCGGTGAAAATTTGAGGCAAATAATTTATTTTTCAATAGCTACGAAAATTCGTATTTCAGGGTTATTCGGACGAAATGTCCATCTCAATTTAGTTTAACCTTAAAAAAAAATATTTAAATACATACATAGTATATTAAATTATATTTCCTTTGATGAAAAAATTCAATAGGCCTTTTTAATTAACAATTTTTTTACTGTAAATAAAGTACTACGTTTGATTATATTTATAAGTTATCCACAAAAGTTCAAGACTAAAACTTGTCTTAAGGTACAAAGAAGATTAAAAAAAAAAAAAAGATACAGAAGTGAAAAAAAAAAAGTAGAGCCAACTCTTTAGGAGGGATATTAATTAAAGTTTTAGGGGAAGAGGTAGAAAACAGAAGGAAGTTTCGTGTCTTACCGCTAGAGTACCAACACTCACACTATTCCTGTTTCTTTTGTGTTTTTTTCACACAAATTATTTTTCCAAACGCTCTGTTTGTAGTTGCAGTAAAATACCAACAATAAAATATTATTATTGAATATTCCTTTATTGCCCGATCCACTGCCTTCTGGAATTCTTTGCAATCTGATATCCGCCATGTCTCTTTCATGTCCTCATTCAAATATCATCTCTACCAATTTCTTCTCACATGCCAAAAGGATATTGTACAATGAAATAAATATCATGAATCAAATTTTGACTGAGGTGAATGGTTGTTGGAATTTTTTGTGTTTTGATTTTAAGAATCAACCATAATGCTTATTAGTTTTCTCTGTTTTAGCTCTTTGTTCTATTATACGTTGTCAGTAAATTTTGATAGAGTTTACAATATTTCAATTTTCTATCTAACTATTCTATTAGCAATATCTTAATTTTGCTATTTATTTTTATTTCAGAGTTCTACCAATGGGTAGTTTCTCTTCATGTTGTACATGCCATGTTACAAATTTCTCATTTACTTATTGTATTCTCTATGTAATACAGTTGTAAATTCCATTAAAATAATAAAATAAAATAAAAAATTTATTTCTTATATAACTTCCTATACCTTTTTTCTGTTTTAGATTTTATTCTAAGATTACCATTTTAACACTTATGTCACCGTTTTTGATTATCTTTACTTAATTATTCCACAGTTTGTAACGGTTATTATTATTTATCTCTTAGTTCTTATTATTGTCATTATTCTACCCACTTCATTTTACTTTAATTTTTTTTAAATACATTATTTATGTTTTTCATACCTTGTTATCTAGTTATTTTCTTAGCCCTGATGAAGGTCTGAACTTCAAGTCGAAACGTCGGCAAATGTCAAAATGAATATTATTATTTAATTTTGCATTTTTATTTCTGACTGATGATCCCAACCATCCTTCTCTTCATAATGCTTATAACATTTGTATTTTATATTATCTGATTAATGTTTTCTTTTCATTTGAATAATGTTTGTGTTTTTTCAAAATGGTATTACTTTTTTATTTGTTTTAATATACGTCCACTGAAGATATTGTATATATTCTTTATTTTTGATTAATGTAATTTTTGGCCAGATGTTGTTTTTATTTTTTGTTCATAATTGTTATTTTTAAGAGACCTCGTCCCAGAATAAAGTTTATTTTACATGCTATAATAATAGACAATATCAACGCCTCATCGTTGCGATAAAAATCATTATATATTATTTCTCAAAGGTGTTTTTGTTCGCAACGCCATAACTTCGTAAATTCTTCATCAAATCTAACGATTGAGCACTCATTATGAAGAACTTCGTCTCCTTCAGAAGGAAAAAATAGTCACTTCTCCCTGAAATTTCAGGAAAAAAATTTATGAAGGAAAAAGAAAATTAATTTGGGAATAACTCGAGATGTATGCATCTTTCTTTTGTTTTATTGCATTTCTTACTTTGATTGGACCCATGATTAATTGAAATATTATTAAATTTCCTACGAGACAAAAAATAAATAAATAATCGTAGCAATTGGACCATTATTACCAAAGATGCTGTCCATTAGATCTGATATACATAACACTATCTTCGAGATACGGCGTTTTAATATTATATTACTGTTTTTTCTTAGCTGATATATTCACCATTATTTCTTAAAGGCATTTAGATTACCAAACATTTTGGCTAAAGAAATAATAAAAAAGAAAATATTTTGGCGCAAAGAAAACACTGAGCTCTGTAATAGAATTAATATCACAATAGAATACACCAGTGATAAAATATATCCCCATATTTTAACTAAATTAGAAAATAATTTTAAAGCGGATATGAGGGAAAAAGCTAGAGTGTTTAAATTTCATGACATTTATAAGGACATAAACAGCAACTTAAGTGAAAGGCATTACATATCAGGTGTAAATAAAATGCATTTTAGTGAAGCTATATTTAAATCGCGTGGACAATTATCGTTTCTAAACAATAGTTTTATGAGGAGTGAGCGACAAAGATTGTGTAGCCTTTTTAATTTAAATGAAATAGAGGATGGATACCACTACGTCGGTGTTTGTCCGATTTTAGAATCAAATATTTTAAGAAAAAAAATCATAAACCGCAATGAACTTATAAACATACTCAATGGCAAAGATTGGAGCAGTTTATATATGTATTATATATACGCTTATAAATATAGGATGTTTGTGATTCAGCGATACAACACATAACATTCTTTAGTTATATGTAAATAAAAGCACTATAAGATTAAGGTCATGCAACAAAAATTAATTATTTCTTATTTTTTGATAAATTAAAGTTTATTTAGATTGTATGTATCAGGTAGTTTTATATTGCTTTAAATAACAAAAGGCTGTTTAATGTTTCCAAAGTTAATTGTTTTTATTTATTTTATTATTATTATTTATTTTCATTGTATATATTTTTAGGGCAACTCCAGGCAGACGGTTCTATACCATTGCCAAAAAAAAAGTTTTGTTATTAAAAAAAAAGAAAAATGGAATATGTAAACTGTAGATAAAACAAAGCTTTCATTCTATCTATCTATCTTAAAGGCACTTTTTTGTTAGTAAATTTTATATTTTTTTAATAAAATAGAAAATCCTATTATTGAGGCCCTAATGTTTGTTTGTTTGTTTATTTAGGCTTTAAGGCATAAAACCCCAAGGTCATCAACGCCTGTGAGTCAGTTATGTTTGTAAACTCTTTAGAGGAGAAACAGAAAAAAAAAAAATGAACAATCAAAAATTAATAATAGATAGAAATAGTGGTATATGAAAAAGATATTTAAAAACGTATAAAAAACGAAATATATTAAAATAAATACAAAAAAAAAAAAAAATACAAATTATATCTATTTTTATATTTTATTTAATAGTCTATGGATTTTAAGAAATTTTATCACGGTTCCTATGTTTGATTTGTAGTTGTTTAATACTGCTGATATATCCGGTTTGAGAGATAATCGATTTAGGCTTGAAGTATAATAAGTTCATTCTTGGAAAACATGGTTGACTGTGAGAAGGCTATTGCAATGCTGACAATTTGGTGGTGGCTGCTTTGTGAAGAGATGTACATGAGTTAGGTTCGTGTATTCTATTCTTAACCTGGTCACGGCGACTTCCTCTCTACGATTAGGGCGGTTTGATGTGATCCAGGGCTTAACTGATTTTTTAACAACTTTTAATTTACTAGGTAGGCTTTCGTTCCACGTAGACTGCCAACTATCCAATATTTCTTTTTTCAGAGGAAAACTCATTTCTGGAGGGTTCAGAATGGGAGTACCTCGGTCTGGGAGCGAGTGGCTGTTTGGCTGCCGTATCCGCAAGCTCTTTACCAACTATACACACGTGACAGGGAACCCATATAAAACAAACCGATTTACCTAAATTTTCCAGAGTGTGAAGATATTTGTGTATTTTATGGAGAACTGGATGTTTTGAGTACATATCATTTAAACCCTTTAATGAACTCAAGGAGTCGTTTATCAAGACTATCGAAGATGGAGTTATTGACATGCAGAAGTGGAGGGCTGAAGATATTGCGTGAAGTTCCTCTGTGTATATGCTGTTCAGTCTATGTAATTTTATTTTATGCGTTAAGTTATGGGTAACAAACGAAGAAGCCGTAGCATCATCAGATTTCGAACCATCAGGAGGCCCTAATGTTTTGTAGTATTCAGCATTTAGAAATAGGTACTTGAAAAGTAAATTGCACAAATATTTAATCTATTATGTTAAATGATGAAATATTGTGGTCTGTGGTCAGTGTTGCGAAATATTGTGGACTGTCTTTTTTTTTTTTTAATTTACTTATCTTTAAGTTATTTTAAAGGGAAGGTATAGCAGAGTGGTTAGGGCGATATACTAGTAAAGCAAAGATAATAAAATCGACTCTCGGTTCTACTCTATATCTAATTATTAGATCGTTCTTTATTATTTTTACTTCATGTTTATTTTCATTTTTTTATTATAAACTGATTTAAATTAGAAAATAACTTATAATTTCTCTTATTATTTTTTTTATTTTATTTTATTTTTGACACTTAAGGAGAAAGGTAGTACTTCTTTTATTTCTTTCTTATTTCAGCTTTCTCAATTTCTTCCCGCCTTCCTTTCATTCCTTTTCTCTGTTTTTAACTCTTTATTATATTATAAATTGTCTGTACATCTTGATAGACTTTACAATATCTCAATTTTCTATCTAACTACTCCATTCTCAATGTTTTAATTTTACTATTTATTTTATTTTCATTTCTTATATAACTTTATATTTCTTTTTTATGTTTTTACATTTTATTCTAAGATTCCCAATGTAACACTTTTGTCACCCCTTTTTGATTATGCCTACTTCATCATTCCACACTATGTAACAGTTTTTATTATTTATCTCTTAGTTCTTAGTCATTATTCTAACAATTTCATTTTACTTTATATCTATCTATTTTATTTTTCTAATAATTTTTTTTTAATTTTATTTTCTCATTTTTTATTATCTTTCTCATACCTTGTTATCTGGTTATTTTCTTAGCCCTGATGAAGGCCTGAACTTCAGGTCAAAACGTCGGCATATGTAAAAAATAAATATTATAATTTATTTTTTGCCTTCCTTTTTGACTGAGCACCCCAACTATTCTTCTCTTCATTATCCACGACAGTCAACCAATTACCAATTATTTTATTTTTTATTTTACTATTTAATCAAACTATATTCTTGTTTATGTATCTCTGAGGCTCCTTATCCCACAGTTTTGTCTCTCTGTAATATTCTAAAGGGACTCGTCCCAGAATAAATAAAGCATTATTATTATTATTATTATTACTTCCCAATACGGCTGGTCCCCGTGGGAAGTTAGACCATTACGCTCTTAATTAGGAGAGGTCTATTGGTTGTAAAATACTTGTAATAACAGCCTAGCAAAAAAAAAAAATTATAAAAAGTTATTTTAAGTTTAATTATTGTATATAATTTTAGATTATTATTTTTATTCGGGACCCTATATAGGTTCCAAAATCTAGACGCCTATGCCTATTATATAAAGAGTAAATTTTATAATGTTAAGTTATTATTCATTTGATATCTTTTTGATCAAGTGCTTCATCTATAAAATATCGATATAAAAATTGATTACAGATTCAGAGAAGGTATTGAAATAAATTGAAGCGATGCCAAGCACTATCGAGGAGCTTTGTTTAAATCAATTTTTTTCCCACTATTTATCACAGAACTGTTACACAAGGCGATCAATTTGCTCTGATATACTCTAATAAAAACGTCGCTTGTTCTTTTTATATACGCGATAACGTTTACTGTGCAACAGAACTATTCAAGCAGGGCAATAAAAGACTCCTAATGTTGGAAACAATAAAGAGGGGGAGATATTGCAAACGTGCATAGCTTCCATTTGTCAAAAGAAATCAACATCTATTTTGGAAGAGCTATTCCCCTCAGAGTTGTATTTATTGTCTTGTTCCCATCCCCGCGGGCCGGAATAAGTTTTAACGCTCTATTTCAGTTGGAGGCTCATTCCTTTCCCTTCGGTGAAAAATTATATATTTAATACGTCTAATTTTGAACCAGGCAACCTCCTGGATCTCGGCCAAACTATGAAAAGTGGAATCATTCGTCTTCCCGAGAGTAAGGATTCGAGGGTATCTAGTCACTCAAAATATATTTTATTACCACACCTTCTTAGTAGTGAGCCTCCTTCATCGATGTTTATCCAGCTAGGAAAAGAAACACAACATTATTAGTTGGCACGTGCGAATAGTTTGCATATCGGTAAGCCAATATAATATGGAAATAAATAAATTCAAAGCATTGCTGGAGGTGTAAATTTATTTCCTTTACAAAAGGCGATTACAAAAAAAAAAAAAAAAAAAAAAAAACTTGTACCACTAAAATCTATGAAGGGTCTTGGTTTGAGTACTATTTAGGGAAAGTACTACGGGGAAAAATCGTAAAAAGATCTAAAAAAAAAAGAAGAGAATATCATATATTAAAAAAACCAAAGACAGTACTTCTCACATCAAGAAAAAATAAAAAAAGCGACTTAGAAAGCCATTCTATGTATGAAATATAATTTAACAAATTCTTGTAGAAAAAACCATAACATTATTAGCGACGACAGAAAGTGTTGTTAATCTGCTAATTTTTTTTTTTTTTTTGTTTATTTAATGAAATTTACAACTGTATACAAATACAACTAGTAAATATGCACAAATTATAAATAATGACATGTACAGGCTTGAAGAGATACTACCCAGTGGTAGCACTCCCTAAATAATTTTAATTAAGAAGATCACGAGGCCATCTTCTTTTCAGACGCCTAGGAGGATTATCAGGGATCGAGGAAGAAGCAAGAGTGGAAACAAGCGGACTTGGATAGCACTGAAGTTTACCATGAAAGGATAGATATCTGGCTTGAGCTAAATCAGCGACATCTACTAAAATAAATTCACTTATAAGAAAAATGTTATATCTTCAATAAGACTTTAGCTATCTACTAGAAATTAAGCAGGACTACATGGAATAACATCAAAAGGACCTTCGTGAACAGACGACAAATGGAGATAAAAAATGAAAAAATATAAGGGGTTTTTGTTTATTTATTCCTTATGTAGGCATTAAATTAAAAAAAAAACATGAAGACCTATTAAAAAACCAGCAATAATTTCACATTCCAATTGATACAGTAACATCAAATTTGGATAACATCCTGAAGAGTTATCGGAAGGCAAGGCAACACTAGGCCCCACATCTCATTGGTAACTCGTAATATAATATATATATATATATATATATATATATATATATATATATATATATATTTTTTATTTCTTAGTGGTTACATACTATTTTTTAAATAATGGATATAATGTTAGAATTTTTATAAGTTAGTTTTTTGCCAGATTTGCATTTTATTTTGCATTAATTCATCATTGTTATTCTGAGGGGACTTAGTTCCAGAATAAAGTTCAATTTTGTATTCTATTCTAAATTATTGAGTCTTGGATGGGATATCCATGAATCGGAAAATAAATAAAAATAAAATAATTTCATGATATGTAAACTAAAAAACACAAATATGCCTGTCTACAATCAGGCAGGGAACCCCAAAGCCAGGCTTTTCTCTCCAACAATAGAAGGAAAAGCAGGACTCCAAGAGATCTCTGCGCTACTCTCTCAACAGTGCGACTGGTGCTAAAGCCAGTAGAGATAGAGCGAGAGCGCTTTAGTGGCATTCCTATAATTAACAGCATTATCCATCATCTGAGTAATACGCATAGTCTAAAATATCTTTCGACTAATTAATATGTATTACTAGCTGGCACGTGAAAAATTCGCAGAAAATTTTGTTTAGTGAAGAAATAGCAAAACAATATGGAAATAAGTAGTTAGTAAGTATGTATTATGTAAGGAAGGAATTAATATTTTTTGCTTAGTCGATTACAATAGTGCAATAAATATTTGCACAACTTGCTTTGCTAGGACCTATTTTAAAACGCTGACTGGAAAGATGATAACAGTAATAAAGACAAAATAATGCTTCGATCATAGGATGTTCTAAATTATTAAAAAAAAAAAAATTGTAAGAAAAACCAAATGTCTTTAAGTAATAGTAAAGTTAATATAAAAGCTATAAAAAAAAAATTTAGTAGACTATTCTACTCCTAAATGCAATATCTTTATACAGGAAAACATTATTAAGTATACCAAACTAATGGATTATATTTTAGTCCGATTTTTTTAGTTTTTTGCCAATAAAGTTTCACCTTTAAAAGAATATCTTTAAAATGAGTGGTCAATCATTGGATTTGATGAAGTTATGGCGTACCGACAAAAAAAACACCTTTTAGAAATAATATATAGGATGAATATAATAATAAGGTTTTATTTTGTTTTAAATGAATATGTTGTACCATATGAATTCGTTCCTTTATTTTTCCTATGAATGAAAATGTCTATTTCTACCCAGGATTCGAAGTGAGGATATGAAGTGACAGTTGATACGTGTACGTTTACAGATTTATTTAAATTTTAATTTTTCGCTCAATATTATATTGCACTTACAACTATTTACTTACATGAAATAATTTAACCGCAAACAATATTATGCTTATATGAACACATCGAGCCAAAGCAATCCCATTTATTACTACGTGGCCAAAAAAACTTTCGAAGGTGCTGAAACACGTCTCCGAAAACAAAATATTTTCGCAACAGTTAATTATGTTATTTTTCCGTAAATAAATCGACTCCTAAACGGACTATAACCGAGATGAATCAGCGCGAGCCGCAGTGGTGGTCGCCCGCTCCTTGCCAAGTGAAAATAAATCTTCGGCCTAGGCACGGGATCTGCTTTTATCTCCAGATTTATCGGCCCCAATTACAGGGGGGGGGGGGCGGTGAGCTCACTAGTAGGGGGGCCGCGTGTAGGGGGGGGTCTGTGTTGTTTCCTAGGGTCAGGTGATTAGCCGTCCGATTTAGTGCTAACATCGACAAGGCATCTCGCTAAATTAATATGTTACGATTCTAAGAGTATCAAGAGGTGGTAACAATGGCCGCGAAGGATAGAAAAAACCTAACTAATATTAGATTAGATCTTTGATAGAGTATCTAATCAAGGACAGTTTCGATAAACCGAACCCGCTGTAGTTCGAAACCTTCAGTAATCTGAACAAGAAAGAAAAAAAGTAAAAATTGACTGACGAGAGCATTCTCTTTAATTAAAACTTTACATATTAATGGAAATGATTCGTGTGGTAATGTATTGTGGCAGAGGTGCCCTTCCGCCCCAAGACCAATGGCGCATGCCTCCCCCTCCCAAAAAAAAAAAATATTGCCCCCTCACTTATATAATTAATATGTATCTATATTAAATGTAATATCAATGTTACTTAAAAAGGTAGTAGATAAAATTTTGGTTTGTTTCTCGAGAATATTAAAGGCATAATACATAGCCAGTTATAGTGTTGCCCAAATGCGAGGCCGAGACGAGTCTTGATTTTGCGCAAGAGTCTCGCAACAGTCTTGCAGTTACTTATTAGCTTATTATTATAGAGATATTATGAAATGAAAAATAATTTTATTCTAGGACTGAAGTCCCCTTAGAATAATAGTAGAGTTTAAAAAATCTTCTCCTAATCTTTACGCATAATCACTTAAATATCTTAGGGAACATATGTATATCATTATTTGTTTTTTTTATATATTTTTTTGTTTTAGTTTTTACAATTTCTTTCCCTACATATTAACAGTTATTATTATTTTTTTTTTATTTTTATATTCCATCACTACAATGCTTTACCTATAAAATAGATTTTACTTTCCTTTCTAATTTCATTCAGTGATTATTATGCAATTATTTTAGCTTCAATATTGTAGTACTGAACCCCTATTACCAAACTGTCCACGTTAATTTATCCTAAAAGCCTAATTAATACTTAATGTATTACATGTATTTTGTCATTATTCATTGTAATAAGTCTTTTGACCAGATTTGTAGTTAATATATATGAACAATACTGTTATTCTAAAGGGACCTAGTCCCAGAATAAAGATGATTTTTCTATTTCTATTTCTATTTCTACTTTAGTCTGGCATGTAAGAATTATAAAAAAATCTAGGAAATTGTAAGCACACACACACACACACACACCACATATATATATGCTATAAGATATAAAAAAATTAATAAATAAAAATAAAATGGCTTCTATCAATTAACTGCTGGTGGCCAACGTAATTATATAACTTTTTTACAAGCTTGTGGAAGATATTACTATACTTTTTTAGATAGGAGAAACCTAAATAAGCCCGAATAAAAAATTATATTGGTAATACCCATTATTAATATACAGTAACTAAGATTGTCGAGTATTAGTAACTATTTTGCCTTAATTTTTATTTAAAAAATCGATTTTTTTACCAGTCCTGGTCTCGGTCTTGCAACAGTTATACGGCATTGGTCTTGGTCTTGCAATTCATTATTATTTTGTTTTAAAATATTTTTTCCTTTTAAATAATAATTTCATCTGAAATAATAGCGAGAGCGTTGTCAGAATGGAATATATGATTTTAAAATGGGAGCGGGAAGGGACAATTAATTTGAGGACAAAATCATGAAACGAAAGATATACTTTTCAAAACATTAATTTTATATACTTTCAGGTTTTACATTATCTCACTTTATTTCTATTAACAGCTGATATAATTAATCAGTTATTGTAATTAGGAACATATAACATAGTTATATTAATTAGTATTATAAAAATCAAAGGACTTACATGAATTTAGTTTTATAACAAGACTCATATTTATCTCTTTTAGTTTTGGAGCGATCTCATTCGGAACAATCTACCCCGAGAACGATTAATACAAATATTTTATATTGCTTAATTGAGTAGCAGAAAACTGGAAGATACTGAGTGTATTTTTATGGATTAGGTAATCTTAAAATCTATTACAACCATTAATTTATTAATTTTCCAAAGCAGCATTCTTCCTCAGAGAGAGATAGAGGAAAACGGAGCCGGAGGAAGAGTGAAAGAGGGTGAGAGTGAGAGAGAGAGAGAGAGAGAGAGAGAGAGAGAGAGAGAGAGAGAGAGAGAGAGAGAGAGAGAGAGAGAGAGAGAGAGAGAGAGAGAGAGAGAGAGAGAGAGAGAGAGAGAGAGAGAGAGAGAGAGAGAGAAGGAGAGAGAGAGAGAGAGAGAGAGAGAGAGAGAGAGAGAGAGAGAGAGATATGAGAGAGAGAGAGATCAAAGGAGAACAAGCTATAGATGAATGGAGAGCTGGCAAACCTCAACTACTACTAGCGAGGATAATTAGGCGATGGGCAGATGAAAGGGCGGCGGCTGCGGACACTGAAAGCGAAGGAGGCCAATTGATTTAGAGATGATCTCCTTCCTCCTCCCCTGTTGGCCGGATCCCCGCCGCATCTTGCCAAGATGGAGGGGAACCGGAAAGGTCAGGGTGTCCTGGTCTATTCCTGGTGCGATGTGACCGCTCACTATATCGGTGACAAGGGGATTCAACTTGCAGTAACAAAATGACCAATATAACATGTTTATAAAATTAACATTAATGTTTTCCTGGTTCCTCACTGCGAATAATTCGCAAATTATATTGTTCAGGGAACAATTCAGAACAATAATATAAAGCTAATATAATATATTACAAGATAAATGAAATACTTTTCTTTTTCTAAGTCTCGAATTACATTAGTTAATTCATAATAATAAAGCAAACATGTTTAGATTATTATAGGCTGTATCCTTGCTAACCATTGTCCGATTTCGATGATTTTTGTTGTTTTGTAGAGAATTCAGTAATCTTTCAAATAATCATGGTTTTAGTAACAATATATGTGTTTTTTTTAATTACTACAAAATATATGTATACTTTTATGAAAAAAAAGCTTTCAGGCTAAAGCCCCCCAAAATTAATTCCTGGATCCGCTAGTGTTCCCATGTAATACCCTTTTGTATAAAAAACATCTTATCACAATATCAACAAAAAAGTATATGCTTTTTGAGTTATTCGAAATATAATTTTACCATCTCTCGTAACTTTTTTTCCAGCTTCTTTTCGTTGAAGTATGTTATATAGATAAATTCGAGAAGAAGGCTTTAGCCAAGTTTCATTGGAATCGATACATTCATTTGGGCGCTACAGTCTATAGCAACGCAGGTTTTACACCTTACCTTCTTGGAAGGAAAAGGCGGATAGTAATGTCCATGAAGGAGGATCATCCTCTGGTGACTTCTAATTTTAAATCCAAATTTTAAAAAAAAATTGGTCCAGTAGTTTCGGAGAATTCTACGTTTCCTGATACGTAAAACCTCAAATTTTGAGAGGGGGTTAAGTTTATTAAGTTAAGTTTGTGGGTTAAGATAAGACTAAACCTTGTTAAAAAACACATAAAATGGGAATCTGTAGTACGGATTAATAACTGTACCATAAATATTGGTATTATACTGTGTAGTAATAAATAGGTTTTTAAAAATTGTCAAAAGAAAACTTGTGTAGGTATTATGCCGTAAAATATCAACACATCGTAGTTGGCCGGTATGTCTTTTTATAAAGATTTTATGGTTTATCTCTCCCTGTTTATGGTTTATTGACTCATAACTCTTGATACCTTAGTCATCAAAGAATATTCCGCAGTATGAGCTATAATTGTTAAAGCCTAAAACACAAACGCAAAGACTGTATCGTATAGTATGACATAAGCCCAAGTTGTGGGGGGCATTCAGCCCCTCTCCCCCCTCACAAGTCCCAACTAGTTTGGCCCATCAGTGCAACAAGTTCGCAAACTAGATCGCCTTTGTGCTCACCAAGTTAGTTCTAAGTAATTATATCAATTTAATTTAATTACGGCCGGTTATTGGGGGGGGAGAGCTCGCAGTTTCCAGACTTAAGTAAAAGTCTCGGCCAGGAGGATGAGGGGGCCGTTTAAGTTAAATTTTAAGCTGCCTTCGATTTAGTTAAACAGGAGCAAACTCGACTTCCAAGCGATAAGGATGAAGTTTGCAGGGCCTAAGGTAAGCCCGGAACGGGATGCCTACAACTGTGTCGGCAGTTTTACAGATAGGTCACATATTAGCTATAACTTGTTTGAAAGAAAGTATAGGAAGTTACCACAAGACCGAATACTCGCTTAAGTTTGGTAGGAATTCATTAATACTCAAATATTTCATTTAATCCAAAATTTATATTTTCCTAATCATTAATCGAAATTTCAAAAAACTTTTACCAGTATAATAAATTCAGTTTCCATCCCAAAAATGATTCATTCGTAGATCCACAGAGGGAGTGAGAAAGTTTTCGGATTGAAACCTTCAAAAATATTAATATAAATCACATTATGTAATATTTTTAAATTATAACGCATTTACAGCTACTATATACAATCACGTGTCAAGGAAATGAATATTTTTATTTGTGTCAAGGAAAGTATTTTATTACGATAACATTGCTCATTGAAAACCGATGAAAAAAATTATTACGATTTCATTGATACAATAAAGCAATATAAACCGGCTCGTGAACTATCATCAAAGCCAGCAAATTTAAATAGCAACCTAATACCATGATTAAATATAGGTATATATGTTTTTTTTTTTTTTAAATTACCTTTAAGTTGTTTAACTTTTATTTATTGTATATTAGTCCGTGGTACAGAGCCCCTTTTATCAAATTATTAACATCCCCCTGAAACTTCGTGAATAACTTCATCCCATCGAAACCTACAATAATTTAATCAACGAAAATTCTGAGAATTGGGGAATTTTTTTAATCTGGAGACCAGCAAATTTTTTCTACTTAAATCCGTACTAAAAACTCGTAAATACCCATACCCATTTAATTCTATTTAAATCGTAAAAAAACATTGAGCTTGAAATCGAGAAAAAAGACTGCATTAAAAATATTATTATATACAATAAATAAGAATAAAATAACCTAAATATAAATAAATAAAAAAGAATATATAATATTCTATTTCTGTATAATTTATTTTTATTTATTGTAGATAGAGTGTGAATGTGATCACTGATCACTATTATAAATGTCCTTTGAGACAGATTGTAATATTTTTTAATAAAGAAGTTAAAAAAAAAATGAACCGATTGGCGTGACCTATATTTCCAAAATGTCAAAATAACGAGATTATGTAGGTCAAATGGCCAAATATTTTTTGTAGGCGTTCTTTTTTTTCTCTATTTTGTGATCAAAACGATCCAAGTGGAATGCAAATGGGGATTTACGAATGTTAAATACTCATTAAATGGACAAAGTTTGACGATCTCCCTATGAAAACGCCCCAATTCTAAGAGTTTTCGTAAATAAACTATTTGTAGGTTACGACGAGATTAAGAAGATATTCACGAAGTTTCAGGAGGATGGTAATAATTTGATAAAATGGGATCTGTACCACGGATTATGTACTTCAAATTATTTTAATTCTGTTTATTTAAAATTTTCTGTATATAAGGTCTGAATGTAGTATTACTTCTCTATAAACATTGCCCACATGACAGTATGTTATATTAATCAATACATAAATAAAAATATTTAAACAAAAATCATAATTGCTATATCGTGTGACTTTTTTTTTTTTTTTTTTTTTTTACACGCGATTCTACCCTTAACTATTTCCCGAATATACCAAAGCATTCACAGGATCAATCCTACTCTTCATCTCCCCTCATCCTTCCTTCCCTTCCACCCCACAAAAAAAAAAAAAAAAAAAAAAAAAAAAAATCAAAGGGCCCTAATAAAGCAACTATTGAACCGATGGCAACTTGATCATCTCCAGCCATAGAGGGGCATAGCCTCTTTGATGTGGGTTGTGGTCCACACGAGTTCTGGGGCAAACCCCAGTGTACCCCCCACGTGGCTACCACATTATTACAGTGTAATGTCACTCATAATGTTGATGAAGTAGGCACTTTATTGCAAACCGTTTCAATTATCTTTTTAAAAAAGTCAACAATAACCTAGACTATAGTACGGTAGGACAGATTCCTTTTCCGGTTCTCAGGAAATATAGATTTTAAAGAATGAGATATCAAAAGAAAGGAATTCCATGGAGTAGTGATGAATCCCTATTTCGTTCCTTAAATTCCAACAACTCTAACAAAAGTTGACAATTCGAGACGGTAGCGGAAAATTTTTATAGAAGTGATAGGATACCTCAAAAGCTACAAAAAAAATCCTATAACAATGGGCCAATTTTCAGAAGAAAATGAGGAAATTCGAGTTTTTTTTTCATTTTATTTAAGTCATGTTTTTTTTGTTGAACAGGAAGTAATAACAAAAGAAATATTTAATTTAAATAATTATCAATTAGTTTATTCTAAACTAGACAAAATTTACTTCAAACAAAACTCATGAATATCAAGCCCATATATGAGCCGTTTATTTTGAAAGTGTTCTAACTCCGTTTTTCAATTTTTTGCTGATTACCATGGTTACATGTACAACTTCATACTATACATCAGTAAAACATTTCAGGTTGCTTATATTCCGAGCAAATACAATATATTTTTGATACATAAAATTTTCTAAATTAGTTCAATAACTGGAACGTGTAGTTTGAAAGTGGCCAAACTCCATTTATTTTATACTTACATCAAGATATTTACTATTGGTAATGTTGGAAATGAAAATTTTATTGTAAATGAAATGAGACAAAAAGATTTTGTATCGACAAACTTATTAGAAGACGCAATTTTTAAAAGGGTAAAGAATTCTGATGGAGATTCAGTAAACTGGTTAGAAATAATTTGGATGTGTTTTATCAGAAATGAACCGTATAAAATTTTTTATAAGACAACAATGAATGAGAATGAAAATTTTAAAGTTCTAAATTTATTACCACGTCGAGGCAGACCAAGAAAATTCGAAAATATTGTATTGACACCACTCTATAAAAATATCAGACAAATTACAACAACAAACTTTAAGGACATGATTGACCTATTGCGATATATACTACTGGAACATCATAGCTACTTCAAATCCCTTTCACACTCGCAAAATGTAGATTAATAGTAAATTGTTTGTTAGTAAAATGTTTGCAATTTTGTATGTTCTGTGATTAAAAAATGTTTTGAATTGCATAAATTGTATTTCCGAAGTATTTTAAAGATATGTAAAATAAATTGAGTATTGTGTTTTTAAATTTGAAGCATCTTAAAATATGTTGAATGGACTTGGGTACCTTCAAATTTTATAATGAATCTGGTTGTTAATTTTGAAAGTGGCCTAACTCCATTCTTGATAAGAAAACGCACATTATTCACTTAATAATTGTTACTATTTTAATAGGAACCATAAATTTAACACCCTTCGATACACTTAAGCAGTAGTATCCTATACGTATATTTTTAAATTCATTGAAACGCAAACCCTTAAATATCTCGATTCGAAGATAAATGGAGGTAGGACACTTTCAAAATAAACGGGTCATATGTAGAGGAATTATTGAATTCCCGAAAATGGCTTCTTCCAAAGATATAGCAATATCACTAAAGAGGAAGAAATTATTAAGTATAACAAAACTAATGGATTGTATATTTGTTAATAATTGTCCGATTTTTGTTTGTTTTGTAGGTAATATAGTAATCCTTATAATTATCATGGATATAATAATAAAAAAAACTTTAGAATACTTTTTGAGTTATTCGCGAATAAAGTTTCTTTTCCTTCATAACTTTTTTTTCTCAGAAATTCCGGTAGGATAGGACTATTTTTCGCATGTGAAGGAGAATAATATATTCTAAATGAGTGGTCAATCATTGGATTTGATAAAGAATTGACAAAGTCATGGCGTACTGACAAAAATACCTTGTAGAAATAATATATAGGATTATATGCTTCATTATAAATTAAAATAGAAAAATACATTTTAAAAATCTTAAGTTTAGTATTTTCTTCAATAAAAGTTATACTAGCTAACTTCAACAGCGCTCTCTACGCGTAAAAAAAGTATTATTATTTAAATATCCAGTTTCAGAGGTCAGTTTTATAAAATTAGATCTTACAATAATTAATAGGCCTAAAGACTAAATTGAAAGAAAAAAAATTAAATTGCTAGCGAAAAATTGAGTAGTGATTTGTAATGCAAATACGTGAACCTTTGACGGTAACGGAGATTTAAAAATTTTCATACTAAATATATTCTAATCAAAATGTAAATTTTACCTTTTTGTTTCATACGCAGAGAGTGGAGTAGAAGATAATCTGTAACAAAAGAGAAAAAAAAAATTATAGTACATTATTAAAAAGATAAATAAATAAAAACATACATGTAAATATTCACAATATTACTCAATTCTTCTTCGGTGCATACTATTTATTTTCAAGTTAATTTATTATTAGCCATATTTACACCAATTTAAAAAAAAAATTTGTCACTTAATGACTACTCATCAAAATGACGACGTTTCGGCTCGTCGAGCCATTTTCATGTCTAAAATTTTTTTTTCATTTACAGACATCCCAATGGATTGAAAAAAGGCTTAAACAGCATAAACAAAATTGTAATTCAAAAAACACAAAAATTAAATTAGCTACTGGACTCTCACAACATAATATGCAAACTAAACATGAGTTTGATTTCAAAAATGCCAAAATCCTACATAATGAAAGAAATACGAATAAACGTAGAATTAAAGAATCAATATACATAACTAAAAACTTAAAAAACTCAGTAAATAATCATACAGACGTGGATAATATGAATACTTTTTACGCTAGTTCTATTGAAAAAATCAAAATTTGAAATAAATCAGCTAATATTACTTAAAATAGATCCACATGTAATATTGAGTAACAGCATTATATATGTTCATAATAAATAGTCTTCCCCTACTCCTATAAGAATAACCAGTCACTGAATAGAAACGAGATGGATGACATGTGGGTGACTCAGAAACAAGGTAAATTTAACTTATTTTGAATCATTTAATAGTAAAGAATTGAGTAATAATAATGTTGTTAAATAATTAAAGGTGAACATGACAGGTACATGATGGGTATTTTAGGTACATAATAAGTATCTTTATAATTTGAAATATGTTAAAGTTAATATATGATTATAAATGAAAAATTTTTTTTAGAAAATGGCTCGACGAGCCGAAACGTCGTCATTTTGTTGAGTAGTCATTAAATGACAAAAAATTTTTTAAATTGGTGTAAATATGGCTAATAATAAATTAACTTGAAAAAAAAGCATATAAATATTAATGTAGAATCACATTATTTTCAACATTAATTATTCATATGAGTTATATATACTCAATCGAAGAGTACAATTTTAAATTTAAATGTTTTGCAACTGAGTGAATTACAAATCAAAACATTCAATTTAAAATAGGCTAACAAGGGAATATTTGAATTACTTTATTAACTGTTGTTAATAGTAAATATATGAATATAATTTTATTTTATACAAGTTATATAAATATAGATAAAAGCAAGCTGTCAATAGAATGCTGTTGGGTTGGATGCGTGCATGGTGATACGGAAAATATGATAAAGAGAAGCAAAAAACAGGCGACACTTATAAAAAAAAAAAAAAAAAAAAATACCAATAGTATCTTTCTTGTGACTGCGGTGAAGTTTGATACTGTCCACGCCAGTCGATAACCTTAACATATAGTCTCTTAGTGAATATATTCTTTCCTGTTTGTTCGTAAATTTTATTTTAAACTAATTTTATCAGCAAACGCATCTATTTGATCACAGAACATTAATGAGCAATATTTCATAATAATAATAATAATAAAAGGCTTAGCGAACCGGAAGGTTCGATGCCGACACCACCAATATTACACACCTCCATCCACTGCTCGCCGTCCAAACCCAGTGCCTTCAGATCAGGCTCAATGCAATCTTCCCACCTACGCTTTGGTCTATCCCTCGGACGTTTACCATTAGGTACAGCAAATATTAACCTTTTGAGAATTCACTCGTTACTAAGCCCAAAAAATTTTAAAGGCCCATTTGATTCGCCGGGATGAAATCAACTCATTATATTACTCGGATATAGTTCACGCGATTCGGCGTTCTGTAGCCGTCTGAACTCTTCGATTAATTCATCCTTCTTCGGTCCGAATATTCAACGAAATACTTTATTTTCGAAAACCTTAAGACGTTGCTCATCACTTAATGTAAGTGGCCACGTTTCGCTATCATAATGAACTGTAGATAAGACAAGTTTTGTAGATTCTAATTTTTAAGTTCCTGGACAAGAGGCGCGAACTAAGTAGTTTTGTCACAGAAAAATAACAATTATTTCCCGCCTTCAGTCTAACCTTAGTCTCTTCTTCAATTTAGTTTTTTCTAGTTATCGTAAACCCTAGATACCAAAACTTCTCTACCTGTTCAAATATACTACCATCTATATCGATATCACGAAGCCATTTTTGCAGCTAACCATATATTTTTTCTTATCCGTGTTTATTTCGAGTCATAGTTCTGTACTGGCATTCATTAACGTTATTTCATAATGAGTTAAATTAATTTTTCAGTCATAAAGAATATAATCTCTACATATATTATTATAGTTAGACACGAAATCGATTTTGTACCAAATATAAGCTCCTGTCATGCTCAAATACCATGAATGGGGTACCGTTTAATACAGAATTTCAGGGAGAGTTAGCGTATCGTACTCTCCCTTTTTCTTTCTAAAATAAGTAAATTCGATATAAACATTTTACTAGACTTCAATTCTGGAATGGTAGTGTCAGTGCATCGATACCGGACATTGGACCGGACTTGGAAGATTTTGATGCGTAAACCAAGACCAGGATAGTTCCTTCCGAACTATCGGAACCTGCGATTCAAATCCAAAAACGTACCATTTTCGAGATAATATAATGCAAGGTAAAGGGTTCTCATCCACAAAATTTCACGTTGATTCTATAGGGTGTCCCGAAATTGTGTCAGAAACGCAAAATTTATATTAAATAAAACACAGTTATTTCTTCTTTTGTTTTCTTTTTCTTAGTCACTTAAACAGCTGATGGTTTAGGATTAGTAAAAATGGAGTGTTACACAAGCGATCAACGTGTTTTCATTGTTGTACAATTTTTAAAAAATAATGAAAGTCTTGCAGCAACTTGTCTTGCTTCGATATTGACACTTGAACGCTTTGTTTTTGAACATGTGTGTTTAACATCACCACTTGATCTAGCCTGCTTGAATTTCTCAATCCCTCCCTTCAAAGCTTATGAAGTCAAATCGCTATTCCGACCATATGTTGTCATCGAATATTTCGTACGAAATTTTCGAACTGTAGCCGATAGACTTTCATGGATTTTAAAATATTGTTCAAAAATGAAAACACGTTGTTTACTTGTAAAACGATCCATTTTTACTAACCCTTAACTTTCAGCTTTTAAATTGACAAAGACAGAAATCAAAAGAAGAAAGAACTGTGTTTTATATTTAATTTAAATCTTGCGTTAATTTTGAGACAACCTTTAGGACAACCAGGAAACACATGCATTCTTTCGACGACTTGAGGTCCCTATTGATCGAGTGTAGAGGAGTTTATATTATTTTTCGAAGGTTCTTTTGTCGCCATATCTTCGATAATTCTTCATCAAATCCCAAGCTATCCCTTTTCAAGGAGTCCTTCTCCTTCAGGCGGAAAAAAATAGTCCCATCACCCCGTAAACTTTAAATAAAAAAGTTATGAAAGAAAATATATTTTATTTGCGAATAACTAAAAAAATACACACTTTCTCCTTGCGTGTATATCCATAACTATTCATTAACTTCCCTACAAGAGGAAAAAAAATCATGGAAATCGGACTTATTATTATCGAATTATTGGCAAAAAATACAGTTTATAATAATATACAGTTTGCAATTCCTTCTTGGTGTTTTTCTTTTCCAAGTTCTCAGAACCATAAACATTCCCTACATCCCGGAATTCCTTACTCTACGTTCCTCTATTCACTCTCTTAATACCAGTTGTCAAGCTATAGACTTATATATTCAGTAAATCCTTCGTCATTCGTGCAACCTCCTTTTGGAACTCTCTTCCTACCTCCATACGCCAAACCACGTCAACCAATTCCTTCTAACAAGTCATATTGCACTATCTACTATACACTCAAACTTCCACCACCTTATACGAATTTTTAGGCTATGTAAACACAACTGCCCACCAATAGATAAATTATAAGAGCCTTTTTATTTTTATATTTATTTTTCTTTCTGTATTTTTTGTATATATCTGTATCTTCTCTTAGTACTTTTTTGTATACATCTGTATCATATCCACATGCTAGACTGAAGTATATATTTTCTGAACTCTGTCATGATTCTAAGGGGACTTTAGTCCCAGAAGAAAATTAATTTTGCATTTCATTTTATTTTATTTATAAAATTTTTTAAACATTTTGGTTCGGAACATTAATGAAGTTTTTAATCAAGTTATGTTTTTTTTTTTTTTTGTCGATTATGATTGTCGAGAAAGTAACCACTGATTTCTCAATCTTACGATAAGTTGCATTATTTTATTTTTTTATTTACTTATAATTTTTTTTAATTTATTTTATTTTATTTTTTAACAACTGGTAAAAATGCACACATTAGAAATAAAGACATGAACAGAATTGAAGAGAACAGTGGTAGCACTCCCTAAATTTATAATTTAATCACCGAACGATATACTGTGCGAATTATTCGCACGAACCAAATATTAAATATAAATAGAGAGGAGGGTAGCTAGGTTAGTAAGGTGAGTAAGGTATTAAGTTTCTATGCTCCAGGTCGTAAGTTTGAGGCTGTGATAGAAAATTATTCATTCTGTTAAATCAAGATCAGGAGGCCCTTCAAGGGCATAGCCAATCTGTTTTCCATGTTCATCAAATTTTCATTAATTTTTTTTTTTTGTTTATTTAGAAATGTAATAATCTGTCAGGTGGACAATAATTATAGTGATATATGAACACATTCACACCATATATATATAAAAAAAATAAATAAAATTATCATAGGTAAAATAATAATTAAAAACTATGTAAAATAAAAAATGAAAATTCTAATTGTATATTTCATTATATTGTATAGATTCATTAATGATTAAAGTCGAATTTCGACCAGTGGGTTACTTATATATAAAATAATTTATATGTAGATATAGAATATTTTTTAAATTGTATCGTAAGCACCCACAGATCTTTTAGAAACGGCCCCGTTTCTCCTTCTGATATTGCACATGCACTTAAAATTAGACTTGTAGAAGAAATAAATTAGTCGAGTGTTAGTTTGTTAGTAAATATTTATCCTTTTCTGAAGTCGGTTTCTGTTTATGTAGTAACCTTTTAAATGGGTCCAAATTTCTTTATTTACGCTCCGGTCTCTTTCTTTACTCCTGCCACGTGCTTGAACTTCACGAATACACCCCCTTTTTATAAAATATTAGTGCCGCTTTTAGGCCATCCAGAAAGAAATGCACACATAACTTTTTATGAGTTCCATTGTTAGGTGCATATTTAAAATAAATAATGAGAAATACATTTTTTATTTATTTATTTATTGTCTGAAGCGTTTAAAATAAAAAATATTTCACATAATTATTTGTATAATTTAGTTTGTGTTATTTATATTATTCTGAGAGGAGAAAAAAAAACCCAGTAAATTTTCGAAATGTGCATGTTTCACAATCCAGATCTACTTAGATTTTTGTTATATTATTTAATAACTTTGTATGTTGTTTGTTTTGGCTTAGGGACGTAAAATTCTCAGGTCATCAGCACTTGTAAAAATTTATTTGAAAACAAAATTGTTTAATCATATATTCTACTGAAGTAAAATATTAAATTCTTACGTTTTAAGTTAAAAAAAAAAAAAGTTTTAGTCCAATTGAGTGGCATTATATCAAAGACAGATCTGTTATTTCTGAAAAGTTGAGAAACAGATAATTTTTGTAACATAGCTTCAATTTAGACCAATTCTAATGATATTTTTTTCATGATTAAACTTGAAAATTCTTAAATAAAATCATCAGAAACGGTTCGAGTTGAACCATTAAAATAAAAAAATGATTCTTTTTCCACTTCCTAAAAATGATCAATGTGATATGAGGCCATTCAATTATCTAACTGTTACCCACAAAAGTAAAATATTGCATATTATTTGGTTTATTATTGTTTTCATATTCTTGGTTATAATCTCAAAAAAAATCATTATTATGTAGGAATATGTGGTGTACCTATAAAATAAAAAAAAATAAAAAAAAAGTAAGGTGTGTACTTTGGACAACACGATATAAGTGAAAACATTAACATGGCGAGATTAATAATATGAAATATTAATTATAAATAATAGCCTATTACAGAGAGGATGAAATGCTGAACATTTCCCTCGCTTACAGTATGCAGGTCCGATTTTTAGTTTCTGTGATATTTTTATCCATATCTTCAATAAAACTCGTTATCATTTGGTTTTCGACATAACTCCTTTTCGCCTCTCTAACACGGAATCTTTATCTATCACGTCAAGATATAATTTCGAATAATAGTATAATTAATAATAGTAATAATTTCTGCCTTTACAGAAAGAATGGAATGCTGAACAATTACCTCACTTACTATAATAAGTAGGGCCGATTTTTAGTTTCTGTAATATTTTTATCCATATGTTCAATAAAACTCAATTGGGTTTTGACACCATTTTTTTTTCTTTTCACCTCCCTACTACGGCGTCGCATTATGATACAATTTTAAATAGTAGGTCATTACAGATAGGATGAAACGCTCAACAATTCCGTCACTTACTGTATGCTCTTTAATCCATATGCAAATCATGCAAAATATATATATGTATGTATATAGGGTGTCTCAGTTATTAATCATCAAAATACAAAATTCCCAGCAAAAATGTTGGTTTGATTCTTGAGTGGACTCAGAGCGGAAAATTCGTTACCAATTTATTCACGTTTCGATTTTTTTTTAAATACTATCGAAATAGGCTTTATTTATGTGCTATAAATAAAGAATATATTAATTTATTTTTTAAAAATATATTCGGTTAGATACAGAAATTAGAATAAAAAATATAGTTTTTATTGTTGCTTGAAAAATTGTCAATGATCATTGAGGTTCTATTTGGAAATTAAGCCTATTAAAAACTAATATAGAAAGAAAGGTAAATATAATTTGTATAAGGTGTATATAATTTGAATTTACAACTTAAAATTGACAGATAATAATAAATTAAAAAATATATACATATAATAATGGATCGACCATTGTCTTTGGGAGGATTCCAAGCGGATGCTAAAGACATTAAAACTATTTTATTTAGCGCGTAATTATAATTATAATAGCTTTAATTAAAGGTGACTACGGCAGACTAGATTATAAACAGAAGCTCTCATTGGCTGTGACAGATAGCTATTTCGGTGGGCGAGCAAGAAGTTAGTAATTGGGCTTCTTGGCGAGTGTTCCGAGTATCTTGAACGTGTAAACACTTTGATCTACTGTCCAGGAAATGCCTCTTCAAATGAAATTATCTATCTCTGAATCATCAATACGACAACTTCAAATCTGAGTTTGAGATAAAACGAAAAAAAAAATAAATAAAAAATAAATAGAATAAAACAATTTTAGAACAAATCTATATTATACTGGATGTCCCGGAAGTAGAGAGAAATATTTATAGGAGTGATAGCAGAATTGAAGAGCTACAAAAAAATACATATAAACAATGGGCCAATTTTCAGTAGAAAAGTAGGAAATCCAAGTTTTGTGTTTGCATGTAACATTTGGTTTGCACTGCTTTATTTTATCAAAAAATCTTACTTAATGTTTTCTCCGATCAATTTTCAGAGGAATAAATCTAATTTAATTTTTTTTTCTCAATGGGCATATTTAAAGATATAGAAACATTTCTGGAATTTGTAAAAATGTTGTGTGAGTGGACACACCAGATATTTTTTTTCGTTCATGGTTATTTAAGGAAGGAAAATTTTTACCTTTTCCTTCTCCCATAAGACTGGTATGAATTAAATTATTTTAATGATTTAAAATTATAAATATTTAAGTTATTACAAAAAGTGACAAAACAAATATAATTAAAGTCATTGCTACACCGTAAACAAACAATGACTTCATTGAAAACAAGATGAAACTGACTTTAAATTAACTTAGAGTTTATCATTGTTAAAATCGTATAAACAGGACTTATGAGCGGCTAAACAAAGCTAAGTTCTGTTTTTAGAAAAATAATAAATTATATGTTCATTTTTTTAAACCATCGTTCAAATATACTAAAGTTTCCCCACTTTTACAAAAAACTTTTTCGTTTAATAAGCTTTGAATTCGTATTAATTAAGTTGAGGTTTATTAGGGAAAAATTTAAGATTCAGATCAAGTTTTGTATAAAAAAGATGATATTTTTTTCCTGCCTGAAAAAAATATACATATTCATTCACATTTGTTTGTCTTTCTGTCTGTCTGTGCCAAGATTATCTCGAAAAATAGTAGACAGATTTTGTTGCTTCTTTTCTTCTTTTTTAGGGTTTTAACTACTGTTGTGACACAAATTGGGTGCTCCGTGCACAATCACTGAAAAACATATTTTTATATAGACTGTAGCACAAAAACAGCTCAAACAATTAAAAAAAACTTTTCTTTAATTTTTCTAATTAATGTTCTTTCATTTTTCGTACATGTTTTCGTAAGTCAAATTCCCGAGAAAATTCAGAAGGAAGTTCATACAAAAAAGAAATTTTTTTTTCGGGGACTATAGACTTGCTAAGCATATATATTCTATGGTAACATATATATATATATATATATATATATATATATATATATATATATATATATATATATATATATATATAAAAACATTTGAAATATAATTAAATTACCTACAAAATGAAAAAAAAAAAAATCAACGGAATCGAAGCAGTATTAGAGATGAAACAGTGTATTTTATTTTCTACGCATGTTTTCATTTATTATTTTCTTAACCACAGTAGGTAAGGGAAGTATTGAGATCGGGTCAAATTTCCAATGTGCAATTTTCGACGGATCTATATGTTTCGGGGCTTCCTGAGCCTTTTTTTTTTAAAGTGGGGTGAAATTTTCTACAAAGCCATATATAACAATCGTTCATTTTGGACAACTATTAATGAAGTTACCGCTATTTCGTTTTATGTATATAAGATTACGAGATCAAATCCCTGTGTTAAAAAGGGGTAAAAGTAAGAGAAAGTAAAAAATTTGGTGCCCACATCACAAAAATTTCACTTTCTCCTCTACTTTTAACAGAAATTATTGTCTTACAAAATCGGGCTATGGAAAAAAAATCTTGATTAAAATTATTAGAGAGTATTGATTTTTTTACGCTGATCTTCCACAAGCTGGTTTTGCACTGCTTTATTTTATCAAAAAATCGTACTTAATGTTTTCTCCGATCAATTTTCAGAGGAATAAATCTAATTCAATGTTTTATTTTTTATTTTTTTGTAAGTGGACACACCAGATATTTTTTTTCCTTCATGGTTATTTAAGAAAGGAAATTATTACCTTTTCCTCCTCTCATGGAACTGGTATGAATTAAATTATTTTCAAGATTTAAAATTATATATATTTAAGTTATTATAAAAAAAGTGACAAAACAAATATAATTAAAGTCATTGGCCACAACGAAAACAAACAGATTAAACAATATGTATTAAGTTAGGGAACTCTATGACCAAACTGATCACAATGCAGGAACGTGAGCTTAAAATAATACGTTGGATATTTACATATACACAAGCAGATATGCCACAAATAGTATAAACATAAACACGTTGACAGTTTAGGCAAATATTTACACGGGGTTAGTTTAAGTACCACGCCAGAGCCCAGCGTTGAGCGAGCGTTACCTATGCTAATAATATGGTAATTTTGAGTGTATTTAAAACATTTGAATTTAAACAACAGTTTCTACACAATATTTAGATAATAATTAAACATTAAAGATGTCAATAAAGATTTTATTTAAAATGAAATCATTGTTGGTGCGGCTTAGTTGTCACTACAGTCCAGATCTGATGATTTAATTTTTAAAAAATAAAAAAGATCTTAAAACATTTATTTAAAATATTAAATAAATATTAAAAATTAGTGTATATATCATACAATAATATTTGTAGGATTTAATGATGAAAAATATATATGAGCATCGTAATAACAATTTTAAGAATTAACAATGATTAATAACTAAAAGGAAGAATTTATAAACTCATAGCTAATTTAATCGATGGATTACGTCAATTAATTAAAACATAGCAGCAATGGGCAGCAATTTATGCTAAATTTAAGGACAACCTGATTCCAGCGGAAGATAAAAAATAACAAAAATCATAAAGAAATACCTACTTACTGAATTCTTGAATTTCAAAAAAGACAAATAAAGTTTTTAAACTCAGCGCTGAGTTTAAGAACTTGTCCGTATAGACAGAGGGTAAACTGAATATAAATATTTTTATATTTATTTATTTAATGAAATTTACAACTGTATAAACAATACAACTAATAAAAATGCCCACATTAGAAATCATGACATGAGCAGACTTGAAGAGATACTGCCCAGTGGTAGCACTCCCTATTTGATTCGAGGTGAAAAGATCACGTAGCCATCTACTTTTCAGACGCCTAGGGGGATTATCAGGAATCGAGGAAGAAGCAAGGCTGGAAACAAGAGTATTCGGATGGGACTGGAGTTTATCATGAATGGATAGGTATCTGGCTCGAGCTAAATCTGCGCCATATGAAACATTGAGGTCTTTATGAATGGGTTCTTCGTGACAAAATATGGGGCATTAAGGATTTTGGATTGTATAGGATAGGAATTCGATGGTTTTGTAGAGCCCCAAAGCACAACTTCGTATGTTCATATAGGTCTTATTATGGTTAATTAGATGAGTCATTTGTAATTAATTGAAAGTTTAGAGCGTTTGTCTAGTAAGTGTTGGATCAGTCGGAAACGTCGAGCAGTTTCTTGTCGCGTCAGTCTAGTACGCGGATTCCAAGTGAGATGTTTATCCAAGTGGAGTCCTAGGTAGCGGATTTGTTCAACAGGAACAAGTGGAATATCATTGAAGGATATTAGAAGACAAGAAGTTGTAACTTTACGACGAAGGGTAAAGGTAAATTGATCTAAATAAATTGAGATATAACAGCACTGAGATTACATCCATCGACCCAAAAATGTAACAGCTGATCCATCGCTGATTTAATCGATGAATAAAGAAATGCTCAAGTTCCATCAATGAGGTAGATAGATTATTACGGGTATCACCAGAAAACTTTTCTCCCTTCCTTCAGTTCTAATGGGCTATGCTATGTGGTAATAACAGAGCACCATATTCCTTTGTGAATCATGGGATGAAACTCGAAAATTAAATTTGCTCCTGTGAAAATTCTAAACTTTCAATTGCGTTTTTCCAAAAATATGACTTTTGCACTTAACACAGTATGCAGCAAAGGTGTCACAGATATGTATTTATGATACAAAGTAGTGCTGTACCATTTATTTATTTTTTGAGTCTCAAATAAAATTCTGAATCCAATGTTATTTTTTTAACCATTTTTCGGAGAAGTATGTTATAAAAATAAATTTAAAGGGGTCCAAGAAGACTTTAACCCAATTTTTATTCAGATCGTCACAGCCGTTTTAGAGCTACAGTCTTACAGTTACACACGTTCTTCGGCCGCCATTTAGAAAAAAAAAACGTACGGATAGTAATGAAATGTATAAAACACTTATGAATAAGTTTCAAAGCAATCGGTGAAAACTTATTCATCGGTGGTTTTTAACAAACTAATTTTTAAATTATATACACTGTTTCATTTTGTTTAACTCCTCAATGCTCCTTACTCTGTCACAAATAAAATCATTTTAATGTTTCATATGTTTCCGAATTGGCCTAATCCAGAAACCTATCTTTCCTTAATAAACTTCAGAACCAACCTAATCCTCTCGTTTCTTACCTTGCTTCCTCTTCGATCCCTGATAATCCCAGAGGCATCTGAAAAGAAGATCTCCTAATTTAGATACTTGATTTGAGAGCTAACAATGGGCAGATCTACTACAAGTCTTTTCATGGTATTCTATTTCTTTATGCCATATAGCATTATGTATATGGTATAAAGATTATATTTATTTTTATTAGACCGATACGAGTCTTGGTCTTGCTCAAGAGTCTCGCAACGGTCTTGCAGTTACATATTAGGTCAGTAATATAGAGATATTAATGTATTTTTTTAGATAGGGGAAACCTTAGTAAGCCTGAATGAGAAATTAGAAGAGTTAAATGCAAAAGTATATTGGTTATACCTATTCTCTGCATATAGTATCTAAAATTGCCAAGCATAAGCAAAATCGATTTTTTTACCATTCTTAGTCTTAGTCCTGCAACAGTGAGGCAGTCTTAGTCTTGTTCTTACAAAGTGCAAGACCAAGACCGATTATTGGGCAACACTAATTTTTATACAGCAGTAAATTTCATGAATAATAAAAAATAAAAAAAATGTTTACACCGGAGCTCGTCAATAGATTCTTTTTATTATTATTATTTATTTAATGAAATTTACAACTGTATAAAAAATACAACCAGTGAAAAATGCACACATTAGAAATAATGCCTTGATGAGATACTGCCCAGTGGTAACACTCCCTATTTAATAGGTGCTTAAATATATATATATATATATATATATATATATATATATATATATATATATATATATATATATATATATTATATATATATATATATATATATATATATAAATGAAGCCGGGAAACACGGAAAAATGGCACTAAACTATCTTTACCTATTTGTATGCTGATTAGAAGACGTCAACTTAATTTGTTTTTAAAGAAAAGTGATGGTCCGGGGTAGCGGTCATAAATAGGCTAAATAGTGGCAAAACTATTTTATCAAAAGCCAACGTTTCGAACCGATTTTGAAGGTCTTCTTCAGGGAGGTGTGTTCAGGTAGTAGTTTCACATAGAACTGAGTGTTTCACTTTCAGTTCATAAGTTTCAGGTCATAAATAGGCTAAATAGTGGCAAAACTATTTTATTAAAAGCCAACGTTTCGACCCATCTTTGCAGATCTTTTTCAGGGAAGTGGGTTCAGCTATGATTTTCACTTAGAACTGAAAGTGAAACACTCCTACTAGCTGAACACACCTCCCTGAAGAAGACCTGCAAAGTCGGGTCGAAACGTTGGCTTTTGATAAAATAGTTTTGCCACTATTTAGCCTATTTAGGACTACCCTCCCCCCCCCCCCGGACCATCTCCTTCCTTTATAATGCAACGGTCAACTATTAAATATTTAATAATTTGTTTTTAATTTTTTTTTTACTGTAAATAAATATAATAATTACCTATCACGTATAATAATAAACTCTAAAGGACTATTGGGTCTATCGTTACGTACTCGAGAGCTAAGACACTTAGTTGCCTGGATGAGACACAGTTATCCAAACAGCTAATTATCAGAAACAACGGCGAAGGTTATAGGCAACACTAACAGCCAACTCCAACACAGTTAGCGACCAACTGATACAACAGCCTGTTTAGCTCAGGCCATTGAAAACATCGCTACTAATTAATGGCCAGCTCTTGCTATATTTACTTTCAGTATTGATTCCAATACGAGTGTAAATTAACAATTCGAACATCGGTTTATATTTCATGGCAAACAGTTTATTTATTACAACTGTATAACAGAACAGTAACAAGAGATATGAAAGAAAAATTTAACTTCACTGATTATTAAACCGTATGCATGCATTATGATGATGAAATAAGCCTAGAAGAATCTTTAGTCATCGTATTTCGTTGGCTTATTTCTTTTACAAACGTTTTATTTATTAATATATTTATTCATTATTCAATATAACATTCTGTCACATGGACAATAATTATAGGGAGATAGGACTACATTCACTCTATATGAGCAGAAAATAATAAAATAAACAAAATTAAAATAACAACTAAATAATAATCTAAAAGTATATACAATACATTTTTTTTTCTTAATGACATTTACAACTGTATTAAAGAAATACATTTAGTAAATTTGAACATATGGATATAATGACGTGAAAACACTTGTTGAGAAATCACCCAATGGTAGCACTCTAATGATATGTATGCAATAGGAGATCACAGGGTCGTCTTCTTTTCAGACTCCTCGGAAGGTTATCAGGAATTGAGAAGGAAACAAAGTTAGAAACGAGAGGGTTGGGATGGTTCTGAAGTTTATTATGGAAGGATAGGTATCTGGAATGGGCGAGATCTAAAACATAAGAAACGTTATGGTCATTATGAATTATTATTTGTAACAAAGTAGGGGGCATTGAGGATTTCACGAAGTACTTTGGATTGTAAGGATTGGATACGAGAGGAATTCGATGGTTTAGTGGAGCCCCAAAGCTCAACTCCGTAAGTCCAAATAGGCCTTATTATAGCCATGTATATGAGTCTTTTGTAATTAATTGGAAGTTTAGAGCGTTTCTATAGTAAATGTTGAAGAAATGGGAAACCTCGAGTCTCATGTAGACATATCATTAGAGTGCTACCATTGGGTAGTTACTCAGCAAGTGTTTTCGCGTCATTATATCCATATGTTCAAATTTACTAGATGTATTTATATAATACAGTTTTAAATATCATATATATATATATATAGTCCCCGATTTTAGCGTTTCGTTCCACTACGCTGGTTCCTATAGTATAGATTAATAAGAATGGCAAAAAGAACTGATAAAAACTTAGGCTGTGGGTTTCAATTTAATTTTTGAGAGAAAATTCTAAAATGATCCGAAAAGTAAATTCTTTATCGAGACTGACGATACTGAATATATATTTTAGGAGTGAAGTTCTTTCGGCACTGATCAGATGTGTCCAACAGGGACTTAGGCGAAGGGGTCTTTGCTCCAAGTAAGGAAAGTACGGCAAAGTCTAATAACGGCTTGGCCTCCCTCCCTCACTCTCTTGCTCTCCCTCTCTCTCTCTCTCTCTCTTTCCCTCTTCCCTTCCTCTTCAAATATCGCTTTCTCAAAGAGAGACCTCTCTCCCTTCTCCGGTGTCAAAGTAGCTTATAAGATGGCCCACGGCGCCTGGTACACAAAGGCCGGCACAAATGAAATGAATTAAATAATATTGTATTCAGCTTCGGTGGCCCGTAAGCTTAGCGCAGCTTTTTGAATTTAATCCAGAAAGAAATTTTTTTTTTTTTTAGTATATTATTGAAATACAAAAATGTTAAAAAATCCTATATCTTATTTCTAAAAGGTTTTTTTTTGTCGGTACGCCATAACTTCGTCAATTCTTCATCAAATACAATGATTTACCACTCATTTTGAAGATATTCTTCTCCTTCACATGCAAAAAATAGTCCTATCCCCCCAAATTTCCGGAAAAAAAGTAACGAAGGAAAAGAAATTTTATTAACTCAAAAAGTATGCATTTTCTTCTGTTGTACCCATGATAATCGGAAATATTACTAAATTAACTACAAATCAAAATAAAAAGTCGTAAAAATCGGACAATTATTAACAAAGATACAGTTCATTAGTTTTGGTATACTTATTAATGTCTTCCTCTTTAAAGATATTGCATTTAGGATAAGAATAGTCTACTACACTTTTTTTTCTTTGGTGATATATTAACTTAAAGGTTTGTTCTTAAATTTGATGTTTTTTAATAATTTAGAAAATCCCATGAACGGCCATTATTTTGTCTTTAGTACTTCCATTATCTTTCCTGTTAGCGTTTAAAAACAGGTCCTTGAAAAGCAATTTGTACAAATATTTTCGTCTATTGTGTTAAATGGAATATTGTAATCGCCCAAGGAAAAATATTAATTCCTTCCTTACATAATACATAGGATCTACTTATTTCCATAATGTTTTGATATTTCTTCGCTAAACAAAATTTTCTCCTAATTATTCGGACGGGCCTACTAGTATTACATAATGGTTACTATATGGAAATAGTTAAGTACAAAATACCTTTAACACAGCGCTGAGCTCAAAATGACTGATGTATCACCTCACACGAATAATATTGGTTTTGCCAATATTTAATGTTTTGGAAAAAGTATAGTATCCTTGATATATAATAGTTTTTGCGATGAAATTACATCTATGGGTGAATGGAATGCATAATTGGTTGAATGGAAATTTCTGGAGAAAAGTTGAGAATGACAAAGATTGCCAGAAACTAGAAAATTAATTTTACTAAGGATGGTAGAAGAACTGATAATCCTATTACTTAATTAAAAGAGGAAAATAACAACTTTTTTTATGAGAATATGTGCTAAAGAATCAATATTTATATTCATACGTCTAAAATGTTCATGATATTTTGATGGAATGTATATTAATCAAATTAAGGTATCATCAGGGCCGAAAAAAAAGATTTTGACCTGGATTTTGGATACACTTAGCTTTGTGCTTGGACCTAACCAATTACTAGCGGATCCAGGATTTAATTTTGGGAGGAGGGACTTCAGTCCGGTAGGTTTTTTTTCATATATATATATATATATATATATATATATTATATATATATATATATATATATATATATATTATATATATATATATATATATATATATATATATATATATATATATATTAAGAGATAATGTCTTATTATTTTTTCACATAATACAGGATTACATTTTATCATTTTGGGATGGGGGAACTTCAGCCCGAAAGTGCTCCTCCTCCCGTAGATCCGCCTGTGTATCCAATAATAACCTTACATCCGTATTTCTGTCTTATCTCCCAAATCTAAATATATACATAACGTAAATAAAATAATAAAAGCACCCTAACCAGACTAAAAATTATCCGAATTACTTAAATTTATCCGAAGTTAGTAAAGACCATTTTACTGGGATCCATTTTGGTTCAATCATGGAGTGTTACAGACAACCATTCCAACTCATTATCTTATGAAGGAGCCGCTGGAAGTCAATCTATCCCCCAGAACAGAACCCAGTGCTAATCCCCCCACTAGAGATTATTAATGAAGAGGAGACCTCGGAATGAGGAGAGATGGATCGAGGGACTGAGGCGGACTGACAGAGCTGATATATATTGCTATCCTCAGCAACAGTTTGGCAGGGCTCAGTCCAACCGTCGGATAATCAACGGGTCAATCTCGGAGAGCAACAATCAACAATTGCTATAGCGACCTTAGTCCGTTAATCAGAAGTTTGATAGCTTCCCAAGAGGTAATCCATGTGATAATACAGTACGGCGCATATGGGGTCTCTTGTTAATGCTATGGCAGTCTCTTGTCAATAGAAGCTCCATGTTGGATCGAATACTCCAGTTCATTTTAAAATTATTAGTATTAAAGGAAATTGTGTAACAGGTTAACTAAGGAAGCGTAACCAGGGTGGCTACAAGAAAGTTAAAGGGAAATTCCCCGACATTTCCTTATTTAATGATTGTTGTATGGTGACTAACCATTGTATGGTGACACAAATATTAACATTTGTTCAATATATCTACTACGGTCAACTATCAATCCACTATCATAACTAAATTTATTTATTATACATGAATGAAAATTCACTAAAAAATTATTTGACTAAGTAAAAACATTCAGTTTTTTTTATTTATATATATTTTGAGGATTCAACCACTGTGATCATTATTTCCTTATTTTCATCGAGAACTAGATTGTATTCTGAAGTTTAAAACATTTCAGAAAAGTAAATAATTTATCAAATTAATTCGTATTATCCTGTAAAATGGAGTGTAAATCGTTTATCAAGTCACGAGAGAGTCTAAATGTTTCGTAAGCACTGCATTATCTTAAAATGTGTATTGCTGTCAGAGGAGTCCCACAAGTTTGGTACATTAGCGAAGAATCACATGCCATCAGGTATCCATGGGTAAGGCGTGTATGACCTATACTCAGGTGCGTAAGAATTACATCCTCTCTGCGGTTATTCCTACTTGACGATGCCTAAGAGGTAACGTCACCCTTTACCACCCTCAATTTATTTTCGGTTACATTCAACCATATCTATTCTCATTTTGTGTTCATTTTCTGTTTGATGATAGTTATATAATCCTCTACAGGTACTCCCCGATAAGGTATGGTGTCCGATAAGCTATTGATAAAGTATTCAGTCTTTTAAATAACAAATATAAGGTTTAGAGGGAGCGTTAGGATTAGGATTATTTATTTTTATTTCGGAAAAATAAACTTTCATCTTACGAGAATCTTCCGTGCGATCAGCTATGATGAAGCCCTGAACTTTGGACTGAAACGTCGGCAAAAATTAAACATCCTAACCAACTTCTCTTGTATTAAACTTTTTGTAATTATTTTATCGCCTTTGTTTTATTTTCATAAACTAAGAGAACATTTAACTAACAGCGACATTATTACTACATCAAACTATTTATTTTATTTCTATTGATACAAACGGCGGATGGAAAAAAAAATTGCTAGCATAGTAAAATAACCATTTAAATATTTATTATTTCCACAGTTTTTGAAATGTCGAACTAAATGCACCTTAACGTTTTAGAAAAAAATGATCGGATATAGCAACAGTCAACTCTCGATATCTAAACGAAATCCATTATTATTGTAAATAGATGCTACTGCAAATATGTGCATAAATTATTAGTTCGTTCTTAATAATTTTACTCCAATCTTTTTTTTTTCTTATCAACTGATCAACATAATCTACAGTATATTGATCATTATTGAAAGACATTTTACTACCTGCCCACTAACTGCATACTGACATGTTCATAGAACGTATAGTCTAGAATTAAGTTGTTAAAAAAGTGATCCAGGTGGTTTTGATTAAATTCATCATATCAGTATAAAATCAAGCAGTTTTAAATAAAATTTAGATTTTATTTTGTAACCAATATTAAGGAAGCTCTGAAAAAAAACAAAAAAAAACTCGACTCTCTTTTGTTTCCTGTGCCTGATTACTAATTCATATTTTATCAGGTGCATGTGCTCTTACATCTTATATCTCTTGTATCTTGACTATCTTTTCTAGATGTTAGATGTGGCATGCCAAACTATTGTATATAGAATCAGCATCTTTTTTTGTTATTTTTATTATCTTTAATGTCTTTCTATTTATCTTTAATTGTATATAGTAATTATGTTAAAATTCCTGTTTTTCCTTGTATTTTATTTCTTTTTATTATATATAGTATTAATTCTGTAAATATTTCTTTCTGTAAATAGAACTGTTAACCTTTTTTGCTGCTTTATACAAATATCCAACCTAACCCCTTCTCACCTGAGCTAGAATGGTAGAATAAATGATTAATCATGGCCAAATCATGGGTAAGTAACTTATATTCTCTATATTTATCTCTTTAGAGATGAAAGGCTAGTAAAGCTAGGCGCCCAACAAGTAAAGATTCCGACAGAAAATTATATTCATTAAAAATTGTTTTATTATATTTTTATTTATCCTTTTTTTGGTCATAATTTCGAATGATGTTCTCTAAAAGGGCTTGAATGGCTAATTTTCAATATTGGCTTCTCCTAAAGTACCTTTATCTTTTTAATTAAAACAATTTATCATTTAACATTAATCTCTAATAAAAAATATAAAATATGAAAGAATTTTACATTTAAATAAAGCAGAAATAAGAGATCGTAACGGAAAATAGTTAATTGAGGAACGAAAGAAATACCAGCTCACCTGAAAGATTAGAACACACTTCCAGACGTAACATGAGCTTAATATAATACGGACTCATATGTAACCATGATAATCAGAAAGATTACTAAATTACCTACAAAACAAAACAAAATACGTAAAAATCGGACAATTATTAACAAAGATACAGTCCATTAGATTTGGCATACTTAATAATTTCTTCTTCTTTAAAAATATTGCATTTACTATTCTACTGCACTTTTTTTTCTGGCTGATATATTAACTTGATTATTTCTTAAAGACATTTGGTTGTTCTTACATTTTATTTTTTTTAATAATTTAGAAAATCAGGGCATTATTTTATCTTTATTATCTTTCCAGTCAGCGTTTAAAAATAGGTTTTAGCAAAATAATTTGTACATATATTTTTGTCTAATATATTTAATGGAATATTGTAATTGACCAAGAAAAAAAGATATTAATTCTTCCTTACATATTACATAGGAACTACTTATTTCCAAACTGTTTTGCTATTTTTTCAATAAACAAAATTTTCTGCGAATTATTCGTACGGGCAACTAGTATTATATAAATGCATATATATACATATGCAGTTTTTATAAATGCTGTTGTTGGTATTATTTTATATTTAATTGTAGAATAAAGTTAGTATAGAATAAAGCGATATAAATATTAAAATTATAATAAGGGTACTTATACAAATGAAAATATCCACAATAAAATATAAATAAATATAGCGTCTATAATTTTTATTTTCATTTCCCCTTTGGCTGAAAATACCTTTTCCTGCTAAGAAGGGAGTGGTAAGTGTAAGTTGTGTGATGGGTGCACCACATTTTTTTTAAACAAAGATATGTACCATAAGTGTATAGAGAAACATAATAATATTTAATAGTTTGAAATAAAGTAAATCATAATTCCATTCTATAGAAGCAAAAAAAAAAAAAGAAAAAATATCACAAACCCTTGGAAGATTTAGCTCTAAATAGTCCTCGTTCAAGAAGTGAGGACCCAGTAGCTAGAGCGATAGGAAATAGAGGGAATATGTTTGCTATCTTCCGCGAACGGGAAGCTTTCCCCAGCAGAAATGTAAACTAAGCGAGTATTTCTTCAAAGGATAGAGAAAATATTTACCCAGCTGTGGTAAAGAAATGGTTAGCTTTACCCTTTGTAATTCCAACTGTTTTACCAGAGCCAGTCAGATCATTTACACTTATATGGGCTAAATGGATAAATATTGCAATATTTTCACTATTTTTTTTTTCAAGGTTCTATTAAAGGTTATTTCGGGCTAGGATCAACTGATCATTAAGTATTTCAAAGAAAGTCTAGCCAATACTCCCAGGATGAATTTATTTTTTATTGAAACTAAAAACAAAAGAAATTAGTACTTGTTATTAGTAGGGAATTTAAAAACAATTTAAAGTATCATAGTTATTATTTAATCAAGCTTAATTGTTTACTTTTAGAATTAAGTACAAATAAATTCATTGAAATGAAGGAGGAATAATCTTAAAAATGATGGCTCAATCATTGGATTAGATGAAGTATTAACGAAAAAAAAAAAGACCTTTGAGAAATAATATACGAATGTTGTAATTAATATTTGAAAACTAAATGAATCCAAATGATTGGCCTCAAAACGGAAATGTGTCTTTTTCAAAAATTGGATAAAAATCAAATTTTATTTTAATGAACCTAGGACTCCATTTGGAAAAACGTCTAACTTGGAATCCTCATACTAGACTGAAACGACAAGAAACAGCTCGACGTTTCCGACTATTTCAACACTTACTAGACAACCGCTCTAACCTTCCAATCAATTATAAAAGACTCATTTACATGACTATAATAAGAATTATTTGGACTTACGGAGTTGAGCTATGGAGCTCAACCAAACCTTCAAATTCCTCTCGCATCCAATCCTTACAATCCAAAATCCTTCGTAAAATCCTCAATGCTCCTTACTTTGTTACAAATAAAATTATCCATAATGACCTTAATGTTCCTTATGTCCTTAATGTCCAATCCAGATATCTGTCCTTCCATAATAAACTTCATAACCATCCCAACCCTCTTGTTTCTAACGTTGCTTCCTAATCAATTCCTGATAACCCTTCGAGGCGTCTGAAAAGAAGATGGCCACGTGATCTTCTAATACAGACATATTATTAGAGTGCTACCAATGGCTAGTTTCTCAACATGTGTTCCATGTCATTATATCCATGTGCGAATTGATGTATTTTTTGTATACAGTTGTAAATATCATATAAATAAATAAATAAAAAATATTTTAATGAGTTAGATTCAAATTGTTTCTGATGATTTTATTAAAGAATATTCAAGTTAAATAGTAAAAAAAAATTAACTATAATTAGTTCAAATTGGAGCTAAATAAAAAAATTAGCGTTTTTCAAAACATTTTTAAAATGAAAGATGTGCGTTTTTTATATGAGCCCATTAAGTTTTAACACAATGTTTTATTATTTTACGAAAAAGGAAAATAAATAAAAGGTGACCAACATTGCTTCAATTGATGTAATACATTAAAAAAAAAAATCTGGTGCACGCAACACACAACTTTCACTTATCGCTCAACTTTGAATAGAAATTATTTTCTGGCCATATTGAGCCATTATAATTTTTTTTTTTTTTTGCTTCGATTTTTGACTTCTACGTATCTTAAAACGTAAAACCTCAAATGTTGAGGGGATTAAGTTTTTAATTTTTTTCTTCGATTACATTTTTTTTTCATTATTGAAAATAATACCAAAATGTTAACAAAATATGAAATATTAAGCAGCCATAGGTGACGAATGGAAAACTAGAAACAAATATGACATTTTTACTTTTTCATAGTTTAGGAAAAAAGGACATTACTATGGATACGACGTTCGAGATTTGATTTAAGACTTGAAAATGGCCAAAGCACTAGCCAAAACGTTACCATAAATTATATTATGAAAGAAATAAAACATTGATGGAAAATGGCCGTGGATTTATGAAAATAAAATATGTATTTTTTAAAAATCTTTAGAAAGTATTTCTAGAAAGTTTTTTTTTTCTTTTGTCGGTACACTATAACGTTAACAATTTCAGCTATACTAAACCAGAATTCGCTCCTTGATAAAACACTAACACCAGCTTGAACCAAGACTAAGTTTAGTTTTAAAATTTATGAAACTTTGAGGGGCTCATGTTCTGCTAAGGATACATTTTCCTCTATCCACTTTTGCCTGGTATCTTGTTAAGAACTTTAATGCCTATGTACATACAGCTAATTAAAGCTTACATAAAGGTGTTTTTTAAATTAAACTATCTCGTTATTTTAGAAAATATACAATTTCCCGAACGATTTAGGAATAATAAAGAAATTATCTATTTTTATATATTATACTGCAGTTTGTCGCAGTGTGGATCCCTTTTAGGTCTCTCAAGACCGATAGCTTTTAATGAAGGAGGTATCAAACGAAAGATCATTTCACCGAGAAGTGACGAATTATAATCATATCCTCCCAAAATTTCAGGGGAAAAGTTATGAAGGAAAATAAAATTTATTTACAAATTACTCAAAAAGTATACATTTCTTTGTTGATTTCACCCATGAACATTTGAAATATTACTAAATCACTTACAAAAAATAAATAAAAAAAAAAAGAAATCGTCGATATCGATTAGGAATTTGTACATTTTAAACAATTTGTACCGACCGAACGAGCAAAATGGATTATAATATTTTTTTAAGGATGAAAAAAGTTTACATTTGTATTTTGTACCTTGACAACCCTTAAAATAGTAATCTTTTTAAGTTATATAAAAGAATAAAAATGATTATTATTACTGCGTTTCAAACCAAAAAACATACCATTTTTGAGATAATATAACGCAGGGTAAAGGGTCCTCATCCACACAACCTTACATTAATTGTAGTACTGTTATTGAATAAATGGCTCATTTCGTCGACTTGTGGCCTATATGATCGAGAGAGGAGGGGTTATATTATTTATCGATGATGTTTTTGATCGGCAAGCCATATCATCGTTAATTCTTCATAAAATCTCAAGATTAAGCCGCCAATTTCGAAGGCTTCCTTCTCCTTCAGGTTAAGTCCAAATAGTCCAATCACCCCACCATTATTATTCAAGCAAATATGGTATGAAAGATAACTAACTTTATTTGCGAATAACTAAAAGATTACACTTTCCCCTTTAGTTATGACCGTGATTATATAAAACATTACTAAATTCTCTACAACAGGAAAAAAAATCATCGAAATCGGACAATTTTTAGCAAAGATACAGCTTATTAAAATTTGTAAACATGTTGGTTCCAAACATTGATGAAGATTTAAATTAATTTTTTTTTTATTCATATTTATCAATAAAGTAACAAAATTGATTTTTTTATCTTTTGATACGTTGCATTATTTTATTTTCTTATTAATTTGGCATTTGAAAACAATATGTTGTGCGGATTTTTCGAATGGGCCTACTAGTTCTTTATATTTTACCAATGTTATTTTTTTATTTATCACTAAATAAATTCACCAATCTCATAATATTATACATTAAACTTATTTTTATATTATATTGTCAATTGTTTATTGACCAATACGATATGCAAATTATTCGTACGGCCCAATCAGTTTAATAAAATTTTCAATCTTAAACCAAAATACTAACTACCAATAACAATATTTTTCTTGTGGCAAACTTAATGATGAAAAGCATTTGTTTCTTAGCAAATCATATATAAAAATGTTTATATACGAAAATTTTGTTCGTAAGTATAGCTTTCAAAGTTTTGAATACAACGCAGAAGTAGAAAAATATAATAAAACACCTGGCATCCTCACACTTAAGTATTAAACAAATATTAGAATAATTTAATGTCCATAATAAAATTATTTTCGTTCATGAGGCTAAACTAATTCAGATATTCCTTCCTTTGAATAAATCAAAACACATCATGAATATAACTTGTAATAACTTTTGAATATAAAAACAAAAATATATTTTTTTCTTAAAGGCTGAGAATTTGAAATGATGCCAGATTTGAAAGGTTCCTTGTATGAATAATCTAGGTTTATTTACTTACCCACTTTGACATTTATGAAACATTAGCACTAACCATAAATGACAAGAGTTGTAACGAAAATAGATAACTGGTTTTTAGACTGATGAATTATTACTTAATTTTTAAAATTTGTAGCGACGTTACTATAAATAGAAGTAATACTTAACAAGGCATGGAGAAATTTGCTAATTAGAGATACATATTTTTTAACTGTTACTGCCTATTTAGTTATATATTACCTCTCAGCTGTTACTAAATATTATTTTGGAAAATTAACGGTTCCTAAAAAAGACTGGACTTCTTCTAAGTTAGAACAGAATACCAAAAATAATAGTCCGTGGTACAGATATTTTTTATCGAATTATTAACATGCGCCTGAAACTTCGTAAATAGTTACATCTCATCGTAACCTACAACTATTTTATTTACGAAATTGGTGTGTTTTCGATCTGGAGGGAGCAAACTTTATCTATTTAATTAGGTACTAAAAACTCGTAAATACCGATTTGCTTTCCACCTGAATATTTCTTCGGTTATTTCATTACACACTTTACGTGCCTACACTAATTTTTACTCTACTATTTACTCTCTTTTCGAGTGTGCCATTTATCTGCACGAAGGTCAATTGCATCTTTGTCGATTCTATCTATCCATCTGCTTTTTTGGCCTTCTACGTGGTCGTTTGCCTTCTATTGAGGCCTTCATTGTTACACAGAGGCTTGCAGTTGGATAGATACGAGCTATATGCTCCGCCCATCTCAATCTCCGTGCCTTCATATCATGCGATATTGGTTCACCAGTTTCTGTAAGCAGTTATTTATTGGTATTTCTTCTCCTTGTGTTACTAAAATAAAAATAAATAAATCCAACATTTATACCACAATACAGTAAGGCAATACGCATGGTTATAACGAATTTTTTAGTCACCGAATGGACTGATTTTTAAGTTCGATGATTCAAATCATTCGGTGAGTATTTTGAAACAATTTAGGATCAAAATAAGAAAAAATATTGTATAAAATGTGTTTTAATTTTTTCGCTAAAAGGTATTTAAAGAATGTTTAATTAAAGAATCCATGTTTAATTACCATAGCGTAAATTATCGAGTACAATTTCGTGTGTGTATTAAAACAATTGAGTCTCAAAATAATGTTAAAGTTTTGTATGAAGATGAGTTAAATCTGTTCGTCGATAGGTATGTAGCGACTTATTCAGCGAACTGCTTGACTGCTTTTAAGGTTAGGTGGTTAAATTACAATCGGTGAGATTTCATGTGTGTTTTGAAACAACTTTAGTAAAAAATGATGTATGAAATGTTGCATTCATTTTATTTTAAATATTCTCAAATGTCCGTGATTATAGTTGAAGACAAATTGTTAATACTTGAAAACTAAACGTTAAAAATAATTGAAAAAAAAAATCACACTACAGAAATAAACCTATGCGTTCCAAGATAATAAATGTGAATATACATTTAAAAACCTTGGTAGATTATTAGGGAAATCGATAAATCCAATTTGTATAGTTTTTGGATTCCTTCGACTACACATTATGACTTCTGGCAAGTATATTTCGACCCAATTTCATGTCAACAACTGAAAGAAATTTGAGTTTCGTCCGGAACACACGACTACGATTATTAATTTGCAATATGCGTAGGTGTCCATTTTCTTAAAAATCTTACGATGACGTAATTATATGTATTGAATATAAATTATCAATATTTGAAAACAAAAAAAAAACTGAAAACGTTGAAGTAGATTATTAGTGACATTGATATCTACCAATATTTAAACTTGGTGTTGTAGTTAACAAATTCTAAATTTTTCTTTGATGTGAACTTCTCTAAAAATCTACAAATATTTAGTAATTTTGTAAATACATTCCATTAGGATGAAAACTATTTATCTACTTCTGTAATAGGTTATTTTTATTTATTCAAATGATTTCTCGATAACTGGATAAAAAGTACTAATTTTACCAAAAAATAAAATTAGACCAATCTCTTTGAAAAAAGCAAAACCATGTAAATAAAAATATATATTTTATTAAAATAAGGCCATAGAAGAGAAATTATATGAGACCGTGGATAACCCACCGCCTATCCATTACCTGTCTAATTATCATTATTCCACTCTGCACTTCCTTTATTTAGAATTATATTTCATTATTTTATATTTTAAATATATAATGATATATCTCAATTATTATTATTTCTTATAGTTATAAATAGAATAATCGAATAATACCATATAATATAAATCATATAAATTTTAAAAATTAATATGACCTCCCATTTCCTGATATTTATTAACAATCTCATTTCATAGCCGTTATTTACTTAACGATTACAATAATTTCAATCGTTGAACGAAAATTGATTAAACAGATACCAGACCATTTTAACACTATTTTCTCAATGTTACCTAACTTTGGGCCAAATCGAATGAGTCGTTTTAAGAAAATAGTTATAAAGAATAAAAAACGTTTGGTCATTGGAAAAAAAAAAGTATGGGTTGGAAATTTACAGTATTACCTAACAACTTTTACTTTAATTGAAAGAAATATCAGTTTTATCAGTTTTATATATATATATATGTATGTATCATAATATGTTTGCACTAAGAGCAGAAGTAATTTATAGACAACGAAAATGAAGAAAAGATTGCAGAGAAAATCCAACAATTTCGCGAATCATAATTGATACTGTTTCAGCCTACTACCTCATTTATTTAGTTTTATCTTCATTTAATTGTAGGTTGATTCGCTCTTGTTCTCTTAACACTATCTATGTTCTCTTACTAGTAATATATAGATATTTATAATTGATTCGGTCAATAATGTTATACAATAAATTTCCCCCTTTAACAACATATCATATGCAAACTACATTTTATTTATAATTAAAAAAAATAACAATAATAATTAAGATTCGTCTTACCAAAATGGTTTTATTGTATATTAATTCATAATACCCAAAATGCTAAAATAAATTCTGTTCTTCAAATATCTTGCTTTAAATTGAAAGTTTCCCAGTTTTTTTGGCCGTTTTTATGCCTCTTGCGACCACTGAGCGGCGTCGCGTTAAGATAAAATTTTGAATAATAGTCCATTACAGAGATAATGAAATGTTGAACAATTCCCTTGCTTACACTAAAAGGGTCTGATTTTTAGTATCTGAAATATTTTAATCCAAATCTTCCATAAAACTCTTTAATAATTGGTTTGGTATGTAAGTAGGTGGGAAGTTATTTTTATTAATTTCGTTTATTTTTGTTTAGTTTAGTTTATATACATTTACTATAGTATTATTGTTTTTCTGTATTATTTATTGTTGATAGAGCGTGAATGTGCTCTCTCAATACTATTATAAATGTCCTTATTTGTGACAGATTGTAATATCTCTCAATAAATATGTTTAAAAAAAAAATGCTTTTTGACACTATTTTTTCCTTTTTTTCTGGGAAGTTGTATGATATTCTTTACTATTTGGCAATGATTACTTCCAATTAATAACAATTGAATTTATTTGTTATATTATCAAAATTGCTTGTTTATAAGTTTACGTTTCGGGATATTTACTCCCAACTTCAGAAACACAATCCCAATGATCTTGTGGATACATAGCTTAAAACTAATGTGCTCCATCGTCAGTTTCTAATTCATGTTAATAATAAATCTATGTATATAACATCTAGAGCAACATCTTGCTTATAGACTAATTATTGGGCAACCTTGTAACATGCAATTTTGATAATACAACAAATCATTTTTTCCTTTTTTGCCTCTCTAACAGGGCGTCGAGATAAGATATAATTTTTAATAGTAGCTCATTACATAGAGGATGAAATGATGAACATTTCCTTTGCTAACAATATACAGATCCGATTTTTAGTTTCTGAGGTATTTCAATCCATATACAAAAACACTTCAATTAGTCTGGGTTCCAAGTCACGTGGGTATAGTTGGTGCTTGCGGATGCGGCAGCTAAACAGGTAATCCCGCTTCCAGAACGAGGTACTCCTATCCTAACCCTTTCAGAAATGAGTTTTCCTCTGAAAAAAAGAAATATTGGATAGTTGGCAGTCTACGTGGAAAGAAAGCCAGCCTAGCAAATTCAAAGTTGTTAAAAAAATCAGTGAAGCCTTGGATCACATCAAACCGCTCTAATCGTAGAGAGGAAGTCGCACTGACCAGGTTAAGAATAGGACACACGAACCTAACTCATGTACATCTCATCACAAAGCAGCCTCCACCAAATTGTCAGCATTGCAGTAGCCTTCTCACAGTCAACCATGTTTTCCAAGAATGAACTTATCATACTTCAAGCCTAAATCGATTATCTCTAAAACCGGATATATCAGCAGTATTAAACAACGACGAATCAAACATAGGAACCGTGATAAAATTTCTTAAAATCCATTGACTATTAAATAAAGTATAAAAATAGATATAATTTGTATTTTATTATTTTTTTCTGTATCTATTTTAATATATTTCATTCTAATACGTTTTAAAATATCTTTTTCATATACCACTATATATATCTATTATTAATTTTTGATTGTTCATTTTTTTTTTCTATTTTTCCTCTAAATAATTTACAAACATAACTTACTCACAGGCGTTGATGAACTTGGGGTTTTAAGCCTTAAAGCCTGAATAAAAAACAAACTTCAATTAGTCGACTCCAGCCGACTTTACCCGGGCGTTACACATCGGAGATCTGACGGCTCAATGTAATTCATTCTCTATAAAAAAAAGTGCAAAATGCGCATAAAAAGAAATGTTCACTTCAAAAACGACGAATTAGGTCACAAGTAGAAAATATATAAAAGCCAACAGAGTATAGAAGTACCTATTTTTATTTTCTTCTTCCGAGTATATAAAAAAAGACATTAGCCTCGAAGGGAATGTTTACCTATTTCCCAAACATCTCATGTTTTCCCTCTAAGCCGTCCGGTCGTCACGAGGAGCTCTGCTCGAGAGTAAAAGCCGGAAAAACCCCATCCCGAGAAAATATGAAAACTAAGAGGAGCGAGGAAATAAGCTAAAAGCTCCAGATGGTACTTTTATTACAATGTCACTCCGTTTGTTTGCCGAGTGTCTCACATGTGAAGGCTCCCCTCTATTTCCGTAGAGACATCAGCGCCTCACTGCCCGGTCTCATTTCACGATTTTTACCGCTCTTTATGAATATTGCGATTGGTGATTTAACGAAATTATAATTTTAATTTAAATATAACCCATTTTTAATAAGATTATTTTTATATAAATAGAAAACGGGGGCTCTAATATAGGAATAGATTTATCTTTGTTGGCAGACTAATCTGCATATGCTCAAGAACTAAAGTAAAATTTCAATAAAAATTCAAATAAAACGGACAATATGTCATAAAATATTTCATATTTCATTCCGACTATAACTGTTATCTTAAGATATAATATATTTTTATTTATTTATTTTCCAATACATTTGCCATTGCGTTGTATTCTTGATATTTTCGTAACTTTTCAACAGAAGATCTCTAGGCCACTGCCTTTTTTAATCGTCTTTGAGGCTCACCAGGTAACAGGGAGGAAGATAGAGATAGAACGAGTAGATTTGGATGATTGAGAGTAGAAGTGTGAAATGTTATGTACTTGTTGTGTATGTAGGATTTTACTTTTGTTATGTCCATATCTGTGTGTCTATGTTGTGATTTGAAATTAAATAACGAGCATTGACGAATTTATGAAATATTTTGGATTGTGTGGTTTGAATTTTGTTTATGTGTGTGTTTTGAGGAACCCCAAAGTTCTGCTCCGTATGTCCAAATAGGTCTTAGTATGGTGGTGTAGATTAGTCGCTTGTTTAGTAAGTTGAGTGGAGATCTGTAGTCCAAAAGATGTGACAGTTGTTTGTATCGTCTGTTCTTGTTGTTTTTTTAATTTAGTGTGAATGTTCCCGGTGAGTTTTTAGTCCAAGTATAGTCCGAGATACCGTACATGTGTTTTTGAGGGAACTGGTTTATTGTCTATTGTCACAGCAGGACATGAGATCTTCCTCAGAGAGAAGCTAATATGAGTCGACTTGCTGGAATTAATTTTAATTCTCCATTTGTGAAACCATTTTTCATGATCGTGTAGGTGATTTTTAAGGGCTATAGTGGGATTTTTTAAATATATAAAGATCGAATTATAAAAAAAAAATTAACATGTAACAATTAACTTTACAGAAGGGACATATACTTCTTAGAAATGCGCATACACCATGCAAAAGTAAATTATATGAATTAGATTGCTATTTCAATTCTTTTTTTAAATGGATTGCTACAAAATATATTGGCTTACATGATGCGATTAATTCGTAGAAGTAAAGTTAAAGATACTTTAAAAGGAATGCTACTTAGAATATATTATAAAAGATAAAATTAAATAATTGATAATTGAATGAAATCAATAAATAAACCAATAATAAATGATTAAATACTTAATGGTTGACCGTTGTATTATTAAGGAAGTAGATGATAAGGAGTGGCGGTCATAAATAAGCTAAATAGTGGCAAAACTAATTTATTAAAAGCCAACGTTTCGACCCAACTTTGCAGGTCTTCTTCAGGGAGGTGTGATTAGCAAGGAGTTTTACTTAGAACTCACTCTAAGTAAAACTCCTTGCTGAACACATCTCTCTGAAGAAGACCAGCAAAGTCGGGTCGAAAAGTTGCTTTTAATAAAATAGTTTTACCACTATTTAGTCTATTTATGACCGCCACCCCGAACCATCTCCGTCAATAATCAATTATACTACTGTACAATTCAATGATACTTCATATGAATGAGCAGTACGAATATGCACTGGAAAAGAGTAAATATAATAAATGAATAAAAAAAAGTATATGATTTGGCAAAAACAAATACAGACATTATGGGAGCAGAAACAAATTTTACAAATGAGCATATCCAAAATAATAAAATTTTAGATTGATTTAATGAATAACTAAAACGAAATACGGAATAAAATACACAGGCTTAAAACATTATTTTTAAATTGTTTATTCTCATAGGTATATATGTATATATATTGTGAAATAGCAGGTAATCAGCTTTTAGATTTTAAAAAAATCTTCCTCCGAGGCGTCTGAAAAGAAGATGGCCTCGAGATCTCCTTTTGCAAATACATTTTTAGAGTGCTACCAGTGGGTAGTTTCTCACCAAATGATTTCATGTTATTATATTCTATTGTACACATTTACTGAATGTATTTTTACTTGTAATACAGTTGTAAATATCATTAATAAATAAATAAATAAAAAAAAAATCAAGAATTATTCGGGATTTTTCTTATCGCGTTCCAAGTCTACTAGAGATATAAGGCATTTTTAATAATTATTCATAAGAATTGTATTTTTTATTTTATTGCTGGGCTCAACAATATTTTTAACTTATATTTTCCACAAAACAATGAAAATACCTTGAAATGCATGTACGTCTAGAATACTGTGAATTTAGTAAAAAAAAAAAGTATTAAGATTTAACATTTACAGTATTTCGTACACCTGATGATTACACATCTTCATATTATAATTCTTTACACAAAATAAATTCATTTGATGCATGATGAATAAGAAGTGAGTTACGACCAATTTTGAGTTTTTCTTAAGGAGTTCACGTTTTTTATTGAATAAGAAGGAATTGTTCAAAAACTGTTCAAGATAATTAAGTACTAAGTACGCCATCGTAAAGTAGACAATATTTTTTTTAGAAAAAACATTTATTAAATTTACTACGTGATAAAAGGCACTATCAACAGATCTAATATGAACGCTGTACTGCTGTAGTTACAGTACCCATACCCATACCCATAATAGAGGAGCATATTTATATCGATATAATATCGATTCGTGACATAATTCGACATAATGGTAAGCTTTGCATTATTAGACCTCCTGAAATTTCTTTTATGATTGACCTTAGTCTTAACTACTTTCAGCATCAAATGAAAAGTTTTGTTGGAAATCTTGTCTAGAATAATTCTCCAGAGTTCGGCCAATAAGAATTGAGACACCCTGTACACTGCAAGATATTAAGAAAAAGAAAAGAATAATTATGATAATGGACTTGAAAACGAGCCAGATTGGGTCCGAAACGTCATCAATTTATATAAATAAAATTAATATGAAATTGCTTACAGGAAGTCGTTACTAACACGTATCGTATTCTAACAATCACAGCTTCTCTGTTAACATTTTACAAAACCTAATAATACCCTGCCTAAATATATAACATCATTTAATACGGTGTTTCCCTGCAATTAGAGAATCACTCGCTATTCATCCACATCAGTCCAATTCAGTCTTCGGATCATTATAAATCCCACTAATTGGGGATCAATCAAATTGGCCCTAACAGAATGGACCTCTGTTTATCATTCCGAATAGGAACGATCCTGCGATCTTGATACAGAATAGTCATCGAGAGGGTAGCATTCAAACTCTGTGGGATTGACTTGCCCATAACTGAGATTTAGTTGTCGCATTCCGTCTTTGTCGTCATCAATAGTACTATATGCAATAATATATTGTCTTCGGCTTATGTATGTATTTGTACTGAATTTCACCTAAATTACGATTACGAAGCAGTTTAAGGTACCAATGAAAATAAAAATACTGAAAATAATAACATGATTGCATTGCTAGTCATTTATCAAACTCAACAAATTATCAAAATCCATCTAAAATTTCATGAATGGCTTTATCTTATCTTAACCAACAACATTTTTACTTTCGGAATTTCTAGAAAACGGGGCTTTTTCAATCTTAAGATCGGCCAACTTTGTTTATTTACTGAGATTCTTACAATTCATGAACAGCCATTAGAATCTTAAGATAATATGACCACAAGTTGAAATAAAAAGGTGGCCTCTAAAAATATTAGGCCGATTGGTGTTACCCTTACCCCTATCATGTTACAACAACAAGGTTATATAGAACATAATAGAAGGATAGAAGAATCAACTTTATTCTGGGACAAAGCCCCTTGAGAATAACAATTTTGTACATTTATTTATTTATTTACATTGCACCCTACCTTGCCTGATGGGCCATACGGGCGTTTTGTACAATTTTGTACATAAAAATTAACTTAACATCTGTCCAAAATGTATATTACAATAAAAAAAAACAACTAAAAAATAAGAAATAAAAGAAGTATTTACATAACTATACAGATGTATTAAAGACATAATATGAGCAATAATGTCCTAATACTGCTAAATAGTTGCTATAAACAATAAACTATGGAATTCTAGATGAAATTTAAAATGAGCGACAAATTACTATTTATTGTTATACTATTATTATATATGCCAAACGGTCCTATATTTTTGTCTGAAACCTATTTTTTCGATGTTGCGATCAATTTATCTTAAGATTCAAGTGGAAAGAAAATGGCTATTTATGAGATTTAATAGATATTTCATTAAATTAGTAAATTCAATGAGAAAATGTCCTAAGCATATTGAAGTATTTAGGTAATGTCTTCCTGGATTGTATATAAATATATCATTAAGCTTAATATTATGATCTCAAAGAGTTTTAAAATACCCACGTAAACTCACTAAATGGTTCGGCAGATAGGTGTTAAGAAAAACAAAATTAGCTGATAACAGGGTGTTTCAGGGTTAAATAGCCAAACTGCAAAAATGAACTAAGTACCTCAAAACAAGAAAAACATTTCCTCAGAAGGTATGCCCGCAAACTCTTTGTTCAGATATTCACACCTAAAGATTTTCGTTGTTATGAATTATTTACATTATATGAAATAAATAAAATTTATTTATTTGTTCTAACTACTTTATTAATTAAATGTAAAAATTAACATTCATATTAAAGGTTGTCCAAAGAGATTTCCTTGAGCATTAAGACAGGCTCGGCATCTTTCTTCAACAGCAGCAGTGGCAGAACGGCACTGGATATGTGTTATTGTTTAACAAAATTCAATTTTTCATCTTCGTAAGGAATTAAAGTCATTGACTAAACTTGCATAGGCTTTTTGTTTAATGTCTTCCAAAACAAAAAAAATCCAGTGTCAGGTCTGGAGAGCGTGCAGGATAAGCCACTGGTCCTGCAAGGCCAATCCATTGACTGGGATAATTAACATTTAGCCATTGCTGTGGAACTCTTCCGAAATGTGCAGGACAACCATATAATTTGAAGCCACATTAATTTTTTTTACTTAATATAACATAAATAATGCATAACAATGAAAATCTTTAGGTGTGAATATCTCTTAAACAAAGAGTTTGCGGACATACCTTTATAGGATTTTTTTTTCTTGTTTTGTTCCTAATTCATACTTTCAATTTAGCCAATTAACCTTGAAACATCCTGTAAAATTCAAGTGATAAAGAATATATACGATTTTTTTTTTTTTTAAGCAAAGGAAAAAAATCATATTTATCTAAAACCTTGAAATAATAGCGCGTCTTGGTGGGGACTAGAGAAGAAGCCAGAGTCAACAGTAGAATGATACGGACCGATACCAAAATAATATTGTTCAACTTCTTTATGCTCCTAGCTTATTTTATTTATATACGAAAGCTAATAAAATATACTTCTGGAATCGTAATACAAGAAGTATCTGAAGCCTCTAACGGAAGGTAGATGGGCCGATCACCTATCACCGATGTTCAACATGGCGTTAGTGATGATGATTAGATCAACATCACATAAAAATGAATGGGTGCACTGTCCGTGGAAGTAATCAAGAGGACATTGATAAATTCGCTATGCTTCTGATAAGAATAGCAGTAGAAGTAAATGTGAATAAAACAAGATAAATTATAGTAAATCGTATAATTTCATCCGAAAAAAAAGGAAATCGTTGCCGAGAATAGACAGATTCAAATACCACCGCTCTTTCAAAGGTAATGAAATTACAAAAATATCTATAAATTCCATATTAAGGGTGAACAACACCATGATACATCCAGTTATGATAGGAGGGTCGTGGGATCTAGAGTTATATCTACGAGAGATTTAATTCAAAGCAATCGATCAGGAAGTCCCACACAACAAATAAATGCCTCAATAGTCAGTAAAACACACGTAGGAGGACAAAATCCTGATGGACAGGTCGAATTAACAAAGATGATGCAGTGGGGCGTGGTGGCCGAATGGGCAAACAGGAAAACGGTTTTCAATCTGAAAGGGGACTAACTTTGTTTATTTAATTAGGTACAAAAAACTGGTAAATACCATTTGCTTTCTACTTCGATAATTTGGTCACAAAGTCGAGAAAAAAGGAGGCCTTCAAAAATAATGAACCGCTTAGCGTGAACTATATCTCGAAATAACGATGTTATATATATAGGACAAACAATCAAATATTTTTGAGATATTTTTTCCCTCGATTTTCTGATCAAATTATCTGACGATAAAAGTAGAAAGCAAATGGGAATTTACGGGAATTGGAGTTTTAGTAAATAAAATAGTTGTAGGTTACGATGAGATGAAACAATTTACGAAGTTTCAGACGGATGTTAATAATTCGATAAAAAGGGGTCTGTACCACGGACTATAAATCGAAAAGCAATATCACAAGATAACGGAGCGGTTAAAACGAAACGTTATCACCTCTAACATTCTTGAGTTTAGCGCTGGTTAGATCCCGGCCGTAATAGGTTAAAATTTATTTCATGGCGGAACCAAGAATGAATGACCTCACTACTCAGGTTAGATAGGTTTGGATGTACCTCTAGAGTAACTGTACTTTTCCCCTTTTCCTCCTACATATATTTTTTATACAACCAATCTTATACAAATACAAATGTTAATGTATAAATATACAACTCAATAATCAAATATTTAGGACAAACTCCTAGGACGACACCTGTCCTGAGCCATCTATTTAGACACAAGCTAAGCGAAGATCAAACGAGCGATAATCTAACTGAGGGTCTGAGAGAGGACTAGACAGCTAGGAGCTAGATAGATCGGATACTGTCAAAGTAAACGTCACCCAGTAGCTCTATCTTCTCTATTCCAGATGCTACGTTCTGGGTGTTCTCCTCTCTTTTTATAGAAGTGTTCATTTTATATATATTACAAATAAAAAAGATAATATATATATATATATATATATATATATGTGTGTGTGTGTGTGTGTGTGTGTGTGTTTAAAGTAGCTAAATAAAAAATCTGTAACATTACAATATATGAAGGATATTGGGTACAGAACTTTGTAAGTAGGCACTGTTTCTTAGTCAACAGTTGTGCAAGGAAAACTCGCTCAACCGCCAGGTTTTCTCCCTTAATCAATTATTTAATTAAGGAAACCCCTTTATAGAGGCGGGTGTGCCTAGGGTCGATCCGCAGCGATGCAAAAAAAATAATTTATCTGCCATCAGCTGGGATTCGAACCTGGGACCTTAGAGGCATTAGAAATCAACGCCCTACCACTCTACCTACTACCTACTCCAATATATATGGAAAATTGTAAATATATATATACAATTTCTCACTTCTGATGTTTCTTTCATGAATTATTATCTCACTATATTTGAGTTTAGGCAAAATTTATAATGTTGAATTATTGGAAGCGTCCGAGAAAAAACAAAAATCTATTTCTGCATTTACCGTTAATGAAAAAAGTCGTATGTATTTATCTTTAACATTAAAAATCAATGCTTTTCTTTATTTACTTTTCTCAAGGTTTTGCTTTTTCTATATATATATATATATATTTATTTTCAATACAACTATGAGTATTCTTGATAAGATTTTATTTTTTTAGTGGTTTACATACTATTATTTAAATTAGTGTATATATTGTTAGAATCTTTACCATGCTGGTTTTTGGTCAGATATGTATTTTTTTATTTATTTATTATTGTTATTCTAAGGATACTTTGTGCCAGAACAAAGTTTATTTTTCTATCTATGTAAAAAATGAAACTATAAAACTAAATACGAAAACGTTAATGGAAGCAGGTAAAGAAATAGGCTCGAAATAAACACGGACAGGAAAAAATATATGATAAGTTGCGAAAATATTGCCGGTGTTACGGTAGAAGAAAATATGTTTGAACATTTATAGAAATTTAGGTATATATGATCTACGTAACTAGATTACAGGAGGTCAAGGTTAGACTGAATGCGGGAAATGCTTGTTATTTTTCTGTGACAAAACTATATATGATATATATATATACCTGCACACGATAGGTTATAAATACAATAAAAAATGAAATAGTCGTATAATAAGTATACTAACCCACTGAGTAAGGCAAACCATACTGCCTATATTGAGGTAAAAAACGCGACGAGAATATTCCCCGAGCTGTGTTCTAACAAAATATGGCATAACAGTAGCCGTGAGGCGGCAATATCAACAAGATCCCGGCTCGAGCATCGCGCACTCAGCAGATTCCATATCGCGATAACTGCCTCCGAGGGAGAGAGAGCCGTTCTCATCTCGAGAGTGCTGCTCCCTGCTTCACTTCTCCCAAACCAAGCTGCTGTATATACCTCGTCTTAATTAAATGTTCAGTCTGATACGTGTTAATTAAATACTGGAAAGTAAGGCGTAGATTTTAATTAAAAATTTGCATTTTTTTTTTCTAAATCTCTCATTAGATATATTTAATTCAGGTTCTTTTTCAATGCTCATTACTTTGTTACAAATAAAACCGACTGCCATAATGACCTTAATGTTCCATATGTTTCCGATTTGGCGCAATCCAGACATCTAGCTTTCTATAACACAGCTGGATCTACGGAGGGGCGACGGGGAAGGGAATAGGGCTTTCGAGCTGAAGCCCCCCAAAATGGTAAAATATAACCATGTTTTATGGAAAAAATTATCTCTTATAGTATTGTTGTTCGTGTAATTACATTTAATAGGACTTCAAGAATCACTTAAACACCATTTCATATATGTAGTTAGTTTCTTTCTTTTTTCCCAAAATAATTATTGTTATATAGGGTGTCCCAAAATTAACGCAAGATTTAAAATAAATACAAAATACAGCTTTCTTTTTTCGTTTCTTTTTTATTTTTCAATTTAACAGCTGAACATCACCAATTGATCCAGTCAGCTTGACTTTCTCAAATACTCTCTTCACAGTTAATAAAGTCAAATCACTATTACGACCATATTTTGTAAGATATTTTCGAACTCTGGTCATGACTTTCATAATTTTTAAAATATTTTTCAACAATGAAAACACATTGTATAACGCACATCGTATAACGCTCAATTTTTATGAACCCTAAACTATCAGCTGTTAAATTGACTAAGAAGAAGGAAACGAAAGAAGAAAGAACTGTGTTTTGTATTAAATTTAAACCCTATATGGGACACCCTTTATATGTATATCTACAAAAAAGCTTTCGGTCTATAGCCCCTCCCCCACAAAAATTAAATTCTGGATCCGGTAGTGTTCCATAATAAACTTTAAAACCATCCTAATTCTCACGATTCTAGTGTTGATTCCTTTTCGATCTCTGGTAAGGTCCCGAAGTGTCTGAAAAGAATATGATGGTGATCTCCTTTATTAGAATGCTACCAATCGGTAGATTCTTAACAAGCCTTATCATACCATTGTATTCCTCTTTATCACATTTACTGAGTATATATTTATTTTTATATAGTTGTAAATTTCATAAATAATTTTTTTTTTAAATATGTTCTAATAAAACAAAAGTGAGTGGTTTATTTCCAAAATGAACCTTAATCGTCATTGACAATTTTTCAGAAAACCCGAAAAAAAAACATATTTTCTATTCTATTTTAGTAAGTAAATCAATATTTAAAAAAAAAAAATTAAGAAATACTTTACTAGTAGCACATTTTTTTTCTCGAAAATCATAGATTATTTTATAGTAATTAAAACACTTGCCACTTTTGGAATGAATTAAAAAAAAAAAAATGCTTTGCGGGTTGGTGATTTGGTCTTTTTTAATTTAATTTAATTACACATTTTTGTATTATTATATTTTAGGATAAGCGCATTTTCTCTTTTATCTCTTCTAATCAGCTGTTTGACCTTCTGCTGTGTTTATGCAACCTTTCGTTTACATCAGAACGTATTTGGGTGGTTTTGTGAGATTATCAATAGCAAAGGTTTTTTTATTACTTTTCTTTCAGCATACTCGTTTCTTTATAGTTTGGATTACTCCAATTATTTTAAAAAATATTCCACGTGAGAGGCCTTTGGTTAAGAGCTCGCGGAACGATACCAAACTCAACAAGCAGCTTCATGGCTTTGGTATCGACATAAAGGACATAAAGCAACGTTGGCAGAAAATATAATGCTTGACTCCCTGAGAACCACCCACCACCATGTGCATGCAACACACGTCCACTGTTTTATGAATTATGTTAGGAAGAGAGAGGAGTAAATATGAAGAGAAATGTATAAAGGAAGAGAAGGAAAATAGAATGTTAATGAATGAATGAAAGAAACTATGATAAAAAAAAAAAATAAAAAATAATACAAACAAAACAAATATTGTATACTATGCTCATATACATTGATGGTACTGTATATTAGTTTTAAGAACCTTCCATAGTAATTATTGATAAGCATGCTGTGTTTGTAGAAACCAAATATAATTGGGCAGCACACTTTTATGAAAATAAAGTGATTCTCTCTCTATCTGGCTTTCAGTACCAATGAAGCGGTTGAGTGAGAGGCGCAGGGATCTACTGGAGTCCTACTTTTCCCTCATAGGTGGAGGTCAGTCAAGTTTGAAGTTTCCTTGAGAAAATTGTAAGTAGATATGTCTGTATTTAAGATGTTAATTTACATGACTTTAAGTTCTTTTGTTTTTTTTATTATTGTATTTATTACACGTTTTATTTTCAATATTATATTGATTTTATTTCATTTTATTTACTTATACTTCTTATTTACTTATACATGTGTTTTGAATATACACTTGGTCATTAGAGCTATTGTCCAATATTATGACAGAATGGTATTCACAATAAAACAGTCTCTGGATGATAACAATTAATTGTTAGTTTTAAGCAATAAATATTACCATTTCACGGGGATTTTTTGTTGAAATCATCTCAATAGGGTTCCTAAAGCTTTTTTTTTTTCCAATACAATTGAATTTTCCTGAAGGAAGATAAATAAAACAAAACAATAAACTCGAAAATAATTAGCCGGATCTTCGGTAACGAGCTTTTCATTTCAAGTTGGCAATTATTACTGGCTTTTCCAAGGGAGCATTGTTACGAGTGGGCGTCCCTCTTCTATGATACGGCTTTTCCAACGCTTAATTATCGGCCACTTATTTTTTCAGTATTGCTATATTTTTGTAAAACTTTAATAAAAAAACGATTTTCTATAGAACTTCAACCCTTTGTTTAGAGGAAAGTTAAAAAAAAAAAATTATAAATATTTAACAGTTCTTCACTCCATTGAATCCACTTTATCTATTCATTGTACTCTCCACCAATCAGAAAAGGTCTAATACAATTCTGATTACCGAGTACCAACTATTTTACACAAATTGAATCACTATTGGAAATTCAATCACTACTTCAGTTAATCGTTTGGCATCAAATGAAGAAGTAATTAAATTCTTTGGTACTCAAAAAAAGTTCAGTATTTCAGTAAAATACTTGGTACTCAGTACACAGCATTTGTCCTTCTTTATTTTTGGGAGTATAAATAAATATAAAAATGTGTTTTTCGGACTCAAGGGGCACTGAAATGTAAAGATCATTTGAAAACAGCAAATCGGATATTTGAAGCAATCCCAATACTTTTAAAGTAAGAAAATAAAAATATTCACTCACTGGTGAAAATGAAAAAGATTTTTTTTTTTTGGAAAAAAAAATGGGCGGGTAATGCACTATACTAGTATAAAGGTGATTCTTGAGGTCTAATTAAATGTAATCAGGCAAACAATAATACTTTTTTTAAATATTTTTTTTTACAAAACATTGTTATATTCTATCATTTTGGGGGCTTCAGCCAGAAAGATCCCTCCCCCGCAGATCTGCCTGTTGTTGCATGTAGGGATTCTACATTCAAGAAAAATTTTATCATCAACAACCAATCTGATCTAGGTTCATCTGAAACGATCATGTTTCCATTGCTGAAACGCCTCAACTGAATTACGGCAGAATTTCGATGGATAACTGATTTTCATTCTATAGCAGAAATTTATTCGCGGCGATTAGAACTTTTTTCGAGTAATGCCTCAAAAGACAACGAATCACGTTTTTTTCGTTTGACATTACATGTATTTTAATAATACAAATGACACCATAAAGTCTGTCGAAGTCACAAAGAAAAGGATTAGTAGTAAACATCGACATAAGTAACAACTACGTAAGTTGAAGAAATTTTTTTTTTTTTTATTTATGTTTCTATTTTATAGGGTTTAGACCATAGGCCACTAATAAAATACGTCTTTCTTTTATTTATTTTTTGCCAACGTTTCGGTCTTTTGAGCGATTTTCAGGAATCTATAATGGACCATATCATAAAAGAATTGTTAAATACATGATTATTATATTATATAATGATCTATTCTTAATTTCATGGAAAATGATATATTAAATATTTTTATATGTAATGATGCATGATAGATTCTTGAAAATGGCTCAAGTGGCCGAAACGTTGGCAAATAAATAAATAAAATAAAAATGTATATTATTGGTGTCCGGGGTCCAAATACTCATTAAATACTAAACATAATAAAATAGCACCAAACCTTAAAAATATAAACTTAAAAAATATTATTATTTTTTTTTTTATATTTGATGTTAAATTCATCTCTTTTTTTTCTCAGTTTACTGGTGTTCCTCAAGATAGTATCCTAGGTCCTACAGTTTATACAGCTGATATTCAGACACTGTCATCACCACCTATGCCGATGACCCGTATGTCCTATCCGTTAATAACGATCCATCAATTTTATCTTCAACTCTCCAATCACATATCACAAGTCTTAAAGAATGGTGTCAAAACTGGAATTAATAAATAAATTTTAACAAATTCCATCAAATTACCTTTATCCTTCGTCGTAAACCTATGACTTACTACCCGACAGTATCTTTTAACAATACTTCCAATTATCTCTGTTGTACTATTCCGATACCTAGCACTCCAACTGACCAAACGAATCACTTGGAATCCTCATATCAGACTGAAACGATAAGAACTAGCTCGGCGTTATCGACTACTCCAGAACTTCCTATATAAATGCTATAAACTTTCAAGTATCTAAAAGCTTCCTAATTGTGGGTTTATGGTTGAATGTAGTGAATAATTGAAGAGAACCATGGTTGGGGTAAATAAGTGTATTTATTTTTACATTCGTCAACGTTTCGGCCCGAAGTTCAGGCCTCCATCTGACCTGCTGTACCGGAAAGCAAAGAAAGCCCTTGTCTTTGCCTGGTGCAGAAGGTATGTCTTTGCTTTTTGGATGAAGACCTGAACTTCGGGTTGACAAATGTAAAAATAAATACATTTATTTTATTTTGACTGATCACCCCCCCACTATCCTTCTCTCCAATTATTTACAAGCTTACTCTTTTATTCCTGATAACCCTCCGAGGCGTCTGAAAAGAATATGTCCTCAGGACTTTTTTAATTTAAGTTTTTTATTTTTTATTTAAGGGCTCTAAAAGTTAAATATAAAGTGGAACCTTAATTATTTTTTTACAAAAATAATTACTTATTTCCTCTGCCTAAAGAAGTTGATGGAAAAAAAAAATGAAAGAAAAAAGTTGTCGACTTTAAATCATAAATTAAGATCTTTTTCTCATGACATATATATCTGATATGAAAAAGGGTAATGATACTTAGTTTATCTGGGGACTTGATGCTTGGGACTTAATGAGTCCGTCCAATGGGGACTTTTAACAGCCATGCCGGCATTTCCTCCGACAAATTAGGGAATTTATAATGCAATTTTCCCCCACCCACCTCGGTTATAATTCCTTTGCCCGGATTCAATCCCCACTTATAGTATTTTATTTCCCAGCTAATTACCTAATTTTCCTCCTTCTCTTTTCCATCCCCTCACTCTCTCTCCCTACCGACAATTCGTGGCAACTTTTCGCAGAATTAAAACAGCTCTTGGTTTATTCGTTAACAACGATAAAATCTCACAACAGTTAAAAGTACAAATAATCAATCAAGGATAATTTGAATATATACTGATAAATTTACTAACATGAAAACATCATATCAATAAATCACAGACTGACTCAGTGATCACCATACCTTAAAACAAAATTATAATGTATATAAAATTAATCATTTTTATCTTTGCTTAGCATGGATTTTTAGGTAATTAAATATCAATAGATTTCTTCTCTTTTTTTTTTTAGTGCATAATACGAAAAAAAAAAATTGACTATAGTAATAAATTACTTCATCATAAACTACAAAAACCAAAGAGAGTTTCCAGTAAATTAGGCAAGTTAATTATTGTGATAAAAAAGCAAGTTAGGTTCGTTTTAGTGCCATCTGAAACTCTTAAATACAAATTTTTATAGAAAGAAAACATTGCAATATCTAAAACTTGATTTTCTTAAGGATTTTTTTTTTCGGTCTATAACTAAAGCATTCATCTTCTTGTTTTTCTTTCTCTAGGAAGCTTTGGTATATATTTTTAATGTTAAGGCAATTTATTGTTTAATCTTTTATATTTTCTGTATATGTGGTATGAATGTGTTATCATATATCACTATAATTAATGTCCACGTGACAGATTGTTATATTTAAAAAAAAAATCTTTTTTAATCACATCTGAATTTTCGGGATAATTTTCCCCGAGATCTTTTCCATTTTAATGGCAATTTTCCATCTTGAGAGATCCCTTTATATTTACTGAAAACATACATGTTTAAATTGGACTATTATTACACTGCTAATTTACTCTATTTATTGCTTAATTATTTACCTTGACTTTGTAATGTGGCACCAATTGCCAAAAAATAGAATAACTGTCATATCTATATTTAAATATAATACTTTTTTTGGTATTACACATTCTTTTTCTATATATAACTCCACCAACCAACACTTGGTTATTTCAGCATTCATGAATCACTTTTCTCTTCAAATTCAACGTAAGAGCAATAGTTGGAAAGCTGAATTGTTGATCTCCCAACCCACATACATCGATCACTTTTAGATTTAATTCATTTTTTAAACAAGAAATCACAGTAAATGTTTTCAATAATTTTTAAAGTGAAAACTTCTTCCTCGCGTTTTGCAATTTTTCGAGAGAGAGTGAATTAGATTGAGCCGTCAGATCTCTAATGTGTAACGTTAAGATAAAGTCGACTAATTGAAGTGTTTTTGCAAATGGATTAAAATATCTAGAACACTAAAAATCGGACCTACACGTTATTTGCGAGAGAAATGTTCACCTTTTCATCCTCTTTGTAATGAGCTATTATTCCAAATTGTATCTTAACACGACGCTGTATTAGAGAGGAGAAAAGGAAACAAATAGTGTCGAAAACCAAATGATAACGAGTTTTATTAAAGATATGGATTAAAATATCTCAGATTAAGCGCCTGCGTATAGGTCATACACGCCTTACCCATGGATACCTTATGGCCCGTGATTCTTCAGGCCTGTGGGACTCCTCTGACACTGAAACACATTTTAACATAATGCAGAGCTTACGAAACATTTAGACTCTATTGTGACTTGACAAACGATCTTCACTCCATTTTACAGGAAAATACGAATGAGGTTGATAAACTATTTTCTTTTCTGAAATGTTCTAAACTTGAGAATACAATCTAGTTCTCGATGAAAATAAGGCAATAATGACCCTAGTGGTTGAAGCCTTAAAATGTAAATAAAAGAATCTGAAAATCTAAAAATCGGCTCTGCAAACAGTAAGCGAGGGAAATATTTAGCATTTCATCCTCTTTATAATGAGGTAATTATTAATAATTTATATTTCATATTATAAATCTCGCCTTGTCGTTTTCACTTCTATCGTGTGGTCTAAAGCTCGTCATTTTGAGTAACATACATAACCCTAAATATCTAATCATTTCCGCGTGGATTTGTATATCCGTTCTATCACAATTTTTGTGGCTGTCGAATTGTTTTTCGAAAACTCCATCTAGCCTAGTAAATGATTTCGTACAGAAAATCTTATTTTTTTTTGCTATAAAAATTAGTATATAAGGGTTATTTGAGGTGTGAAAATGAATATCAACTTTGTTTATCCATAAAAAAACATTATTTTTGTATTATTACGGAACTGCCATAATTTAAATTAATTTTCTTGAGTTTTTGTTCATAATTAAACAAATATTTTGAAGGTTTATCAACTATTTTTTTGAATTAATTTTTACTGTATGTAGGATATTGTAATTAACAATATGTGATACAGACCCTTTTTATCAAATTATTAACATCAGCCAAAAATCGTGAAAATTCTCAGGAATGGGACGTTTTATCACTTAATTAATAAATTTAATAAGGTACTAAAAACTCATAAATACATATTTGATTTCCACTTAAATCGTAAGATAATTTGATCATAAAATCAAAAAAAGGTGGTCTACAAAAATATTGGACCAGTTGATTTATATAACCTCGTTATTTTGACTGGTTAAGGGTTGAGGTCATGCCAAACTAATAACAGACAAATAGAATTTCAGGTGTGCATTTTTAAAGAAATTTTATTAAACTTTCTAATGATACTCAATTTTTGTTAATGTAGTTTTCGAAAATATATGATTATCATGCAGCCGTAAATATTTGTTATTTAAAAGAGACCTTGTCCCAGATTAAAATTTGTTTTCATCTATCTAAAGTTATTTATAAATGAATAAAGGACAAGTAAAATACATGAATGGAAACTAGCGATGTCGCAATTTTATAATTTCTATTTCCATCGTTGGAAAGGAGCCCGACATTTGTAACGACCATTGATTGAGTTTAAAATTAACTCACACGTGATCAGATTCAGCCTTATAGCCACATTTAAAGGCAACATGCAATTTGTAATGAATTATCTATTTAAAAATTATTATAAGTTCTGACTTCTGGATGAATACTAATTTTTAAAATTTTAATGGATCGGTAGTGGTCGGTTTGGTGGCACATAAACAAATAGTCGAATAACAAATTTTTTATATGAGTATTGCGGAACCTTGACTTCCATAAGGCCCCCCATAAAAAAATCAAAACAACCCTTCCCCACCCAATTTTATGAAAGTAAATTTGGATCTCCTCCCCCCTCCCCCATAATACAAAATCCACTCAAAAAAATATTTTCATATTTTAACTATACACCCGTCAACATTGGGTACATCAGCTAGTTTAATAAATAAAAATAGCCATATATGGCTTCTATACTCACAGTAATAAATATTAATAATTTTAGTAAGTGAGAGATCTTCCAACCAAGACTCTTCTGCACCAAATAAAAAGGTCTTGCAGGAGTTTGTATAATTATATTATTTTTATAATTATATTATTATTATATATAAAATTATAAGAGTTTATATATTACTATAATGTTCTAGTGTAAGTTCAGAGATTAGTCTTATTGCTTCCTTATTATTTATAAATAAACACGCACTTCGTCGAACGCATTACAAAGAAGGAGAGCAACCTAATGCCAGACCACTAGCTGGATTATTTTTATATAATTGTTTAATAACGTCGCTTAGGGATCAACGGAAAATTTGTGACGTGCATTCGTAAAAAACGAAATAATAAATATTCTGATTTTCATCCTCACAAAAAGAAAAGAGAAACAAACAGATAAAACGATGACTTATTAAGGTCAGGGTTACAATCTCGCTGATAGCCGCAACAAACTGTTCTCATCACAACAGCCTCCCATAATAAAGCGAAATATATATTTCAGAGTTCCTGCCAATTTAAAAAAATAAAAACCTATAAGATAAGTGGTATTTTCCAAATTTAAAAAAAAAATAAGTCAATAAATTAAATACAAAAAAACAGTTGATAACAAATAAAAGTGATTTAGTTATTTGAATATTGCTTCATACCAGACTGGAATGACAAGAAACCGCTCGGCTTTTCCGATTACTCCAGCACTCACTAAACAAACGCTCCAATTAATTTCAAAAGACTCATATTTGGACTTAGGGAGTTGAGATATGGGGCTCCACTAAGCCATCGCATTCCTCTAATATCCCATCCTTACAATCCAAAATTCTTCGTAAAATCCTCAATGCTCCCTACTTTGTTACAAATAAAACCATCCATAATGATCTGAATGTTTCTTATGTTTCAGATCTGGCTCAATCCAGATATCTATCCTTCCATAATAAATTTCAGAATCATCACAACCCTCTCTTTTCTAACCTTGCTTCCTCAATAATTCCTGATAACCCTCCGAGGCGTCTGAAAATAAGATGGTCCCATGATCTCCTAATGTAGACATATTATTTATTTTTATTTTTTTTTTTTTTATTGAAAAATATTACAATGTCACAAGGACATTTATAATAGTGTTAACAGATTGCATTCACACTCTATGTACAGTAAATAAAATAAATTATACAGAAAAATAACATATATACAATAAATAAGAAGACATATTATTAGAGTGCTACCATTGGCTAGTTTCTCAACAAGTGTTTTTACTTCTCTATATCCATATGTTCACATTTACCAAATGTATTTCTTTAATACAGTTGTAAATATCATTAAGAAATAAAATATTTTTAAAAAATTTTGCTTATCGAAGGAAATTTAATAAAATTTGAAAAACAATCAAACTGCTCATTTCTGACTTTTATTTTCGCATTTTGATTATACAGTTTGTTTTCAATTTAACTTTAAAAAATGGGTGGCGTGTAAAAAAAAAGTTGAGGCGACTTTTTTAGTTACCTTTTTAGCACTGAATCAATCCGTGTACGATCGAAATCCTTAACATTAAATGGTTAATTTGGAAGGGGAAAATAGTGGTATTGTTTTTTGTTTTTTTAAATTAAGTAAAAATAAATGTTTTTATATTTATGCGTATAAATATATGCATATATTATATATGTATATAAATATAAATGAACCATGAAAGAGTACTCATGATCTGTTAATTGTTAAACTAATTATGAGTTAACATTAATCGATTAACACTATTTAATGGAAATTGAGATAAGTATCGATTTGATAGAAAAAACAACCAATGAATATGATGGTGCAAACATATACATATATACATATACGAATATAACGAAACTCGTAATTCTTAAGCATTGTTAAAAAAATAATCAAAAACATTGTCAACCGCTATATAAAAACAAAAATTAAAAATAATTTTTTTCTAGCCATTGATGTTAACAAAAAGTTAATTTTTTGTTTTACAATTTTATAACTTTATTCCCCTTCCCCCGAATCATACACTATTTTTTCTATTAAAAACGAACCCCATTCGTTGGGCTTTGAAATTATTTCCTTTACAAAAGGGACAATATTAAAGTTTTAATGTTTTTTTTTTTTTAAATTCATAACGCAATAATCAGTGATATTTAAAAATATGTTTTAAAAATAAATAATTTCTTAAATTTATTTATTTTGTTGAAATTTACAACTGTATTACATGAAAAACACAACAAATAAATGTGAAGTCAGTAACATGGCATGTTCAATTCATTTGTACATAAACAGAAAATACCTATTGGTAGATCTAATATTTCTTAAATTTTTTTTTTTTTTTTCATGTGAATTGGAATAGAAAATAAAGTTTTTCAGGCTTCCTGAAAAATTATTAATAATTTTTTATTTTGAAATAAACGACTCAATTATTGTTATGTAGATAATTAACATGAACCGTAGCTAACTTAAAAATAATAGAATGATTAAAAATAAAGTTCAATTTATTCTAAACCCAACTTAGCTAGATAAAGTTATAAGTTTTAAACTGTTGAGCGCACTAATTAAATTGATTTAAACTTTAGCGGTAGTGGGTTAACTACTTATGCTTGAGCAGTTCTCTATCGACGGAAACATCGGTGGACGGATTTGTTCATTTAATTGTACAATAAAATATTCATTTAATTCAAATAGTCTATATAAAATTATTATTACATTAAATTATAATCAATATATCCTGAATAAAATTCCTTTATTACGAAACTTTAAGTGTCATTCATAAGTTTTTACTACTAGCTATTTCTGTACTAAAATTGACCTTAAATAGGCTATATAGCAGCGCTAAAATGACAAAATGGAAAAACTCTTAAAATTTCAAAACATTATTTGACCATTTTTTTTTTTTTAGATATTATTATGTTTAAGTAGCTATTAAACGTAGAATTTATGTTACACATTTAATAAACTTTTTTTATTTCTTCATTTCTTGAAGTGAAAAAAATACATTTTGCCCTAATCAAGGGCATTGAGTAATTTAATAAACTAGGAAGATTTCCAAAATTTGACGATTTTTTAAAATACAACTTATATATATTAACACAGAATTCGGCTAAAACTTAATTATTTCTTATTATAACAATATTTAGCTTCACGCTTATTTATAATTTCCCTCTTGTCAATTGGGGACTTTTACAAATTTTATAAACTTTTATAAAGTAATACATATATATTTATATGTAAGGTTACTTGAGCAACCTTTAAACACTCAACTGTTACTTATCTTTATGAAATATAAAATATAAATAATAGCTCGTCATGAAGAGGATGTAATACTAAATATTTTCCTCGCTTACTGTTTGCAGATCCGATTTTTAGATTCTGAGATTTTTTTATTTATATTATAAGGCTTCAACCACTAGTGTCATTATTGCCTTATTTTCATCGAGAACTAGATTGTATTCCCAAATTTAAAACATTTCAGAAAAGAAAATAGTTTATCAACCTCATTCGTATTATCCTCGGCAAAAACACTTCAATTAATCGACTTCAGCCAACTTTACTCGAGCGTTACGCAGTGAAAATCTGACGGCTCAATCAAATTCACTCTAAAAGAAAAATAGCAAAACGCGCTTAAAGAAGTTTTCTATTAAAAAATAATGTTTTCATTACACTATATGACATGAATTCTAACTACGATTTTTCAGGGATCTTTTTTTTTTTTTTTTAAACAAATACAATACATTTGTGTAATTGTAGAATTTCTGATCATTTATCAATATGTAAAAAATTAATCCGAAAGTAATTACTTAAAAAGAAGGTTTATCCGAATTTATTTCGTTTTTGGTTTAAAACCTTTTGAATACAATATTGTTATTATGAAATATCCAAAGGATAAAATTAAAAGCAAGTTAGAATTAATATAACTGAATCGAAAATATTTTAGCAACACATAATTTTAAACCATAAAAATTGAAATGCCTAACTTTTTAAAAGGTTTATTATGATTTTACTATTAGAACTCTTTGAAATTTTTCGAAAACAGAATATGATCTACTTCAAATTTCAAAAAACATGTGTGAACACATATTAAAGGTATTATGAAAATTTCAGATTTTGTTCATTGTGAATTTTATCTTACTCGACCAACTGTAAATGTATTCTAGTGATACCGATGTAAGTGAAATCTCCTTTAGATGGATACGGTTATAAGAGATACATATATATATATATATATATATATATATATATATATATATATATATATATATATATATATATATATATATATATATATATATATATATATACTTTTTTTTATTACAATGTTTTATATCACTCGATTTGAATTGTCTTTTTCAAGGAAGATTTTTGGTTGTTTGTTAAAATTTTGGTGTTCAAGAGGTCTTCTCAAATAATCAATCCATCCGTTTATATATAAACCGATCTATAATAAACTTAATCCTGTTAGAACTTTTCTAAACTACTAGATGGAGAGAGAACTAGAAATAATATAAATTAGATGATATTACTACCAGACATTCATTCCTCTATCAATAATTCATAGTGGAAATCCACTTTTCCGTGAGGATTAATATGACATCAACTAAAAGTTTTTTTAACCCTTTGGATAATAGATTAGTTCTAGGTTAATAATTTAGTCTAGCGACATGATGAAACTTCATAAATATTATACAATAATTCAACATTAAATAATATTAAGAAAAATATTAAAACATTAATTTGCTAACTGATATAGTTTTTCATCGTCTATAAATACATACATACAGAGTATTAAGAACTACAAAACAGTTATATAAACTATGATCTGATTTTTCACAGAAAATCATGAAATTAAATTCAAATATAACTTAAAGCCATATTGATAATGTCTAAGTTCATAATATCAATTTACTTTTTCATAAATTTCTTATTTAAAAGTCGTTGTTAGCGTATAGGGACTAAACTTTTTCATAACACTGATTTTATGACCATTAAGAATAATTATCATAAAATTATTTACACATATTCTTGTCTAAAAAATTATAACAATATACGTAAATACCTCGTCATTATAATTTATTAGATATATCAGATTTTATTAAGTTTCATAAGTACTCCTGAATTTATAATAATATAATTATTATATGCATGTTTTTGGTATGCTTTTAAAATCTGTGAATATTTCGATGAACGCTTTTCAAGGAGAAAATTATTATTATTATCTAGTTATTTGTTTCATATCTGACATTGTGGTTTGTAATAATAGATCAAAGTATCGGACATCCAAAAATCAAATTAGAGTCATTCCACGCCAAATCATCCAGGACCCGAAACCCAACACCGTCATGTCTTAATGAAAATATTAAGTAAATATACATGTATGTAAAATTACCAAATTGTACTCAATTATAACGATTAGTTTCAAAATTATGGGCATTTAAACTTTTTAAATATTTTAAGTGGTTATTTATTAAATATTTTAAGAAGTGGAATAAGAATGGTTTGAAGGAATTTAAGGATAATTGCCGTATATATATGTATATATGCCGTATATTGGTGATAGGCAAAGAATTCCAGAAGGAGGTAGAACGAATGACGACTGAATGCAATAATTATGTTGAGTTTTTGTACATTATATAAACTACTGCCATTTTTACTTTCCTACCTATACTAGGTAAGGAAAGTATTGCGAACGAGTCAAATTTCCAATATGCGGTTTTTGACGGATCTATATGTTTTAGGGTTCCCTGAGAACGAAAAAACACATTTTTAGTCTGTCTGTGCTAAGATTTCCTCGGGAAATACTGAACTGATTTTGTTGCTTCTTTTTTTATTTTGTAGGGTTTTGACTACTGATTCCTGTGACACAAATCGGATGCTCCATGAGCAATAGCTGCTGCGCAATAAATGAAAAAACATGTTTTTATTTAGACTGTAGCGCAAAAACGGCTCCGTTTTTTTTTAAATTTCATCTATCGATTATGATGAAATTTTCCTATAATGTTCTACTAATTGTCTTTTCAATTTTCTGATATAGACTAAATTCCCGAGAAAATTCAGGAAAAAAAGTTATAAAAAAAAAGAAAAATGTTTTGGGGCCTAACTCGTTGAGGATATATTATATAGTAAAATTTATAATAAAACTTTTGGGTATTTAAATTATCAACAAAACAAAAAAAAATCTTCGGAATCGAAACAGTATTAGCGATGATACAGCATATTCTATTTTTTGAAGAGGAATTGGAATAAGAGGGTTTTAAAGATGGATAAGGATGATGCATGGCGGATTTTTAGTGGGATGGAATTCCAGAATGCGGTGGAACGGACAACGAAGGAATGTTTAAATGATACAGATCTGTGGAAAGGAATGTAAAGGTCAGAAGGACGAGATCTTGTGGAGAGGGTGTGGATAGATGATTTGAATTGTAGGAGATTGTATGCGTAGGACGGACGATGACTATTGATTATTTGGTAAAGGAATGTGCCAAGGAAATATTGTCTTCGGAAGGAAGGGAAGAGCGTATTAGAGGGTATTGAAATGTTTACACTGATTTGCCTTAAGCCGGTTTACATTGCTTTAGTTTATCGAATAAATCTTACTCAAACCTTTTCTTTGATTAATTTTCAGGAAAATAACGATAATTCGATAATATTTTTTGTTTCTTGATGTACAATTGTAAAGATTTAAAAAGTTTTCTGAAATAGGTAGAAAAGTCGTGTAAGTGGAGACACCAGATTTTTTTTTCGGTCCTTTGCTCCCCAATCAAAATGAAAAGTATATTTCAAAGTGATTGTTGATATTGGTAATACGGACAATAGTGATCTACAAAGTCTATCTTTCGAGCAATGGCTTGTTGGACTACTTTAGCTGCGTTTTTGTGCCTTATATATAATATTATCAATATTATTATTATTACAATTTGCTTGCATATATAAATATAAAATTTTATATCCACTTTCTTAAACTCTTCTAATCCATGAGAAATAGTGGTGATTTGGTTATGATGATTGCAGCATAAAGAGAAAAAAAAAACATTATCATAAAGATTGCCTCATTCTTATGGTATCGCTCAATCTATTCGACAAACAGATAAGACGTTTAAGAACAACGTTCATGTAATTGTATTACGTAACCGCATCGAAATCACGAAACTAGATGTGAGGAGAATTGATGTGAACACTTCGAAGATAAACTGAAGTCCAAACTATAAATTTCTAATAAATATATATTTTTATTGCTGATTTTAATTTTAATTTCTTAAAATATCAATAATATGTAACAGTAAAAATATAAACAAAAATTTTTATTTAAGATAAACAACCTTATTTAATTCTTTAATTGTGGCTTGTTGTTACAGGATTGAAATTTAATTTAATAGAAAAAACGCTATCTTCCTGTATATTTCTTTATTTTTCACTTCTGCGCAACCGGTTTCGCTCTTTTTATCAGACCTTCATCAGGCTATGTTAAATAATAAAATATAAAATTAACAATAAGAATAAATACTTTTACAAATAATAATAAAACCTAATTTAACAATTTAAAATGCAATCTTAATAAATTATTTAATAAAAATGGTAATAACCTAAATGGTGGTCAAATGAGAACTAAATTAGGTATTATTATTATTTGTAAAAGTTTTTATTGTTGTTCTTAATTTTTTTTATTTTACCTAACCTGATGAATGTATGATAAAAGACCGAATCGGTTGCGCAGAAGAAAAATATAAAGCCTTATTTAGGTTATTCATATATATTTTTTTTTATATATTTTGATGATTTTCATATTTAATCTAAGAAAAAGAAAATATTTTTAATATTTTAAGAAAATTTTTTTTTTTTAAAGTTTGTAAAAATGTTTTAAAAATAAAAAGTCATACTGAGTATTAAATAATTGACCGTTACTTTATAAATGAAGTATATGGTCCGGGGTGGCGGTCAAAAATAGGCTAAATAGTGTAAAAACTATTAAAAGTAAACGTTTCGACCCGACTTTGTAGGTCTTCTTCAGGGATAAAACGGGCAAGATACAAAAATATATAGATCTTTTTGTATCTGTCTATCTATCTTTCTATATCTTTTTGTATCTCGTCCGTTCTAGCCCTGAAGAAGATCTGCTAAGTCGGGTCGAAACGTTTACTTTTAATAAAATAGTTTTGCCACTATTTAGCCTATTTTTGACCGCCACCCCGGACCATCTCCTTCCTTTATAATGCAACGGTCAACTATCAAATATTCATTAAACTTCCTTTAAAATAAAAAGAGTTTTGATATATAAATAATCATACATTGATTAAATATAATACAACTAGCTGGCCCGTGCGAATAATTCGCATAAAATATTTGTCAGTGAACAATTGATAAAATATTACCGAAATATGTTAATGAAATCCATTATTATGTCGAGGAATACATTTTCCTTTTCTTGGATTGAATTAAAATAGTTAATTCATAATAATAAACCAGAAGTTTTGTACAGTTTACTGTAGTCTTTGCTCATAATGGTCCCATTCCGATATTTTTTTATTTTTCTAGAAATTTTATAACCTTTTAATTATTCATGGATTTATTCCACCATAAGTTGCTTACTTTCTCTTTTATGAATTGTTACATAGTTGTTTTAAAAAAAAAATAAAAAATAACAATTTGCTACCACCTTCGTGTTATTTTTTTTTAAATTTCAGTAAAATTGTTTTCCAACTCCACTTCATCCCGATGTTCTTTAAAGGTTCATTTTTGTATTTTTTATGTATTAGGTTAGAAAGAGAGAGGAGAGAATGTGAGGAGTGAGAACATGTATAAGGGGAGAGAAGGAAGAGAAAGAGTACAGAATGATAATAAATGAATGAAAGAAATAGTAAAAATTATAAAAAAAAAAAAGGAGAAAAAAAGGAAAAAAAATAATAATAATATATATATATATATATATATATATATGTATAAAATATTGTATACTATGCTCATACATATTGTTAATCCTATATAATTGTATAATAATTTTAAATAATGTCTGTAGTGATTAATAAGTATGCTGTGTTGTTTGCAACCCAATGTAATTGGGCAGCACCATTTTATTTTATTTTATGATAATAAAGTGATTCTCTCTCTCAACGCTCAATCTAGGTGCGCATCACCGTGATATTTACCACGCAGGAAAGAAACCCAGAAGATGTCCCCTTTGTCAATAGGTGTTCATTTGTTAGCCTTGAGTGTCCGATTCGTAGTCATGCTAGACTGATATATTTTACTCTTTTCAACTGGAGTTACACTCGATTTGTTACTACAGAGAGCTGGAAATTGTAATTTTTATATGAATCGGAATCAATGAAAGCATTGGCATCAAGATTTCCTATCGCAAGTATAAGGTTGAGCTCGAACGGTAACAGGAAAACTGTACATTTTAAAGCTTTAAAAGGCAATTACTTAATCTTAAACATTGTCAAAGTTATCCTTTAAAACATAAATATCAGAGATTATTAAAGTAGTTTTTGAAAATCGTACGTGTAAAAATGATAATTGATATTTTATAACACTTCTTTGAACACAATATTAGAAGCAATAATACATAACTTACAATAAGCTGTATCATTCTATATAAAGGTCCGAATTCCCTGGTTTTTTTTTTCTTTTTGTTTTGTAAGGAATTTAATAATTTTTCGAATAATAATGGATCTAATCCAGAAAAAAATGTATACTTTTCAAGTAATTCGTAAATAATTTTTTTTTCATTCATTACTTTTTTTTTTTATGTTCATCAGTGCTTCATTTTATGTTCATACCTTTTCGTTTGATATATGATTTATCAAAATACATCGCTTCTGAGAGCCAAAAAAGGGATCGTTACGGCAAAAAACTGTCGTATTATATCATAAAGATAGATTTTATTATTTAAGTTCTCTTTGTGTAGTCTATAATATTTACAAATACAAATACCATGGCTTTCCTAAAGTTATTTAATATATAATAAATAATTTGAAAAACATATATTGTATGTCGTATAGAAGTGAGTTGGTCTACTAGAATGAATTAAAGGGTTCATCACTAGAATATACCATATTAAATAAGTATAATAATAAAAATTATATTAAGTGACAAATAAATTTAAACTTTTAGAGCAACGAAAATTCTCATGGATGGATATCACACCAGTGAGAGTGATTTCTGGAATTAATTATTAAAAATTCACACAACTATGGCTTAACATCATACTAAAATAATTTAATTTTAGCTTAAAAACGACTAATTAATATTTAAATATTTTAATTTATCATCGTGGCCAAACTTACTGAATTATAATTATTAAATATTTTTACCATATGTTTCTTCAAACAGTCTTCTTCCGCAAAAGTACAATATAATTTTTATACAATTTCAGGACGACAGTTCAATACAAGTTTATTTTTTGTTTATCATAATTAAAAACAAATGTAAAAATTTCAATATATTTAAAGTTTAATAATATTAAATTTTATAGGTTTAATTATTTATATGTTCGTTTTATTCTTTATATGCTACATATTTATTTTCCTAAAATCATTAGGGTTCTAAAGGTATGGAAAATATAATAATACTATTAGTTGCGGTAATCGCTAATCAAATTGAAAATAATTTTTTTCTCCTTCAGGAAATTATTAAATTATTTCATAATTTTAATTTATCAATTATTTATTGTTACTAATGTTGAGAGATGATCAATTTATTTCAAATAAACCATATTATACGGAATACCGACCTAATTAGTATTCAAGATTATTAAAATGTGAATTGATACAACGAGTTAAGTCTAAATAATTTAAACCGTTTGAGGAAATACTAAAAATTTATAGATTGGATAATATAAAGTGATACTTCCGGTAAGTCGATATTAATGAAAAAGTTGTTGAAACGTCACTTTTAATTTTTAAAATACGTCACTTTTCTGTCATTTCTTTTGTTTTCCAGTAATGCTATTCAAACACATTTGGGGAAAATTATGTAAATGGATTTACGAAGCCTCATGTGTGAATTTTGTTGAATAATCAAAATTATTCACGATCGTAATACTTTTCTTTACTATATATTTCATATACAAGTAACAGAAAGTAAAAACCCTCATAAATAAAGCTCGAGAGTTTGTCTGTTTCATATTAGCGTATTTCCAGAAAAAAAGATATGTAGAAATTTTCTAAGAATTTTCAATAATAGAGTTCTGTAACCGTTCAAAAAAAAAAAAAAGTAATTTCCCCCCTTAAAATATAGATTTTTTTATTAACATAATAAATAGCCATTTGTTTACAAACCAAAATGCTATTAAAATCATTACTCCTCCAAAAAAAGTAAAATAAAAAAATAATTCTGAGAAATACCTATTTTATCCATCTCAGTCTTTAATTAATATAAATATTTTGAACTTTTTTTATACCAAAAAGTTAATATTCATTGTAAAATAAAAACACTTGAAGGCTATATTTTCTGTCCAAATGATAGAAATAATATGATTATTATTAAAATAAAAAATAAAATATAAACAGTATTTAATCATAAAATATATTATGTTACAAGGATATATAATTATAAATTAATTAAATACATAAATAAATTAGGAATGGATGGAATTTGACAATATCACTATTTAGAATTAGACTGATTCACGGGTTTATTTATATTTTATTATTCAATGTTATTAAAATTTTAATGCATGTGTCAAACAGAATAATAGAAATTATTTATATTTACAATTAGAATTTTTTTTTTCAAAAGACTATAAAGGAGAATATTAAAATTTTTAATGAAAATGAAGTTAATTATAGCAATGCTCATTGATTTGCAAAATGAATAATAGATATATTATTCAATTGAAGTAAAATATGTATTATTAGTATTTTAAATGTTTTTTTTTTTCTGATGTTGAGAATAGTATTGGCTTTAGGGTAAAGGTATGAATGAAAATTACTGTAATACTTACCATGAATGTCGAGAAACTTTATAATTTTTATTGTTTTTTTTCTTCAAATATATATATATTTTTATTAAAATAAAATAAAAATAAAAATAAAACAAAAATTAAATGTAAAGTCAAATTACACTTTCAACGCTGCGCTAGCACGGTATATATCCTTGGTAACGCCCACAGCGTGTTATGATACAAATACAATGGGCAGAGACACGGACGTACACACAAATATACAACGCGACAAATACGACGACAACAGACAACAAAGACGGACGCGTACAGACGCAACACACGCGATCACGGCAAGGACCCAACTGCCGCTATACGGAGCCAGAGCAACCCCCGCTCGGTAATCTTCGGCAATGTTCGGTCGAGCTCGGTTCGACAACCCCTACAGTTCATTACGCCGTTTATGAAACCGGTCCGATTGATTTTCGACTCCCCCCCCCCCTCGAGGCCGAATGTTGACTGTCCTCGCCCCGAGTACGTGAGCCGAAACTTGAGTCGGTGACCGAATTCGGCAGAAGCTTTATATAAATAAAAAAAAAAACCCTAGAACTATTTTATTATTTCCCAAGGTGATGCCTCACAGCGAAAAGTTTAGAAAAAAATATATCAATTTTTTAAACAATTTTTTGACATATGTTGATTGAGTGAAGGATTAATTTCATCGGATCATTATCATCAAAACACCTTTTCGGGTGGACAACTTTCTAATAGCAATAAAAATTTGCCTTTTCGTGTCAACAAAAATTCAACGAGATCGTGTTACCATTTATTTAAATCTTGAAGTCCCTAAGATCATTTAAAAACAAGGTTTTTGTGCAGAACATTTCTATTTATTTTTAGTTTAGTTTTAATTTTTTTAAATACATGAAACAAACACATATCAAAATGGTTGTTTCTCTATGCTAGTTTGTTTTCCACCTGCTGTCGGTAACAAGAAAAAAAAATTAGCTTAGTGCTAATCTCTCTGTAGTTAAGTTAGTTTGTAAAATGTCTAAACGCCACTTTACATTTTAATGAACAAACATTGTCATTGATAACGACTAAAAAATCATAAAGACTCTTATATCCCGAAGGAAATTCTTAAATAATGAAGCTCCATAACAGAAAATAAATAAATTTAGGAGAAATAAGTCCAATCTGGCAATACTGGAAGAGTTTCCTACACGTGGAAGATATAGTGAGGAATTGCGTTCATAAAAAAATTCAAATCCTAGTTTTCAGGTACAACACATATTTCAATGCCTTCTGTGTCGCAAATGTCCTATGGGTATGTATCTCTTTTTTTATCTAGTTTTTTTCTTATATATATATATATATATATATATATATATATATATATATATATATATATATATATATATATATATATATATATATATATATATATATTTATCTTAAATACCCCGCTGCTTTAGCCCGAGCCAGATATCTATCCTTTCATGATAAACTCCAGTCCCGTCCGAATCCAGTTGTTTCCAGTCTTGCTTCTTCCTAGATTCCTGATAACCCTCCTTGACGTCTGAAAAGAAGATGGCCTCGTGATCTTCTCACCTCGAATTAAATAGGGAGTGCTACCACTGGACAGTATCTCTTCAAGTCTACTCATGTCATTATTTCCAATATGTGCATTTTTATTAGTTGTTATTGTTTATACAGTTGTAAATTTCATTAAATAAATTATAAAAAATAAAAAATTGAATACTCTGAAAATTTATGGTCTTGAACCTTCACCGGCAAATAAATATTTACTTTTTAAACTTTTAAAAACGTTTATTATTTTTTTTATAATCATCTTTAATATTTACTTTTTTTTCTAGTTTTAGGTTATGTCTTTATTAGGTACTTTGCTTTATCTTCAAATATATTTCAGACGATACTCAAAAATTGAAATTATAGAAAAATATTAACAATAAGTAAATAAATATCAACAAAAAACTCTGCTGTTGAATATTTCATGGATAATGAGAAATCCATAAAGAATGCCAAATATTTTGAATTTCATTTTTGACTCACTGAGCTGCCTATTTTAATATTATTTTCTACAAAGTTTCATTTAATATCCGTTTAAATTGATCTGTGTACCTCTTTTTATTCTTATATGTAATAATTTTATTTAAAGGAAATAAGGACTGTTTCTCGGTCAATGTGCGAATTTACGATGCTCTGCCGTCCGGTTTTTCATTTTAATTAATTATTTAACTAAGATTAATCACTTTGTAGAGGCTGGGTAAGACCCAGAAGGGTCTTCGGATCCCAGGACCAATCAATGAATAATGAATTAAAATAAATAATTACGTACCAAAGCTAGACCCGAACAGGGGCCAGTACCATTGGACAGTGCCTTATTCACTCTCCCTTAAGATGTCATACAAGATAGAGAAAAAAGATATTTTGTTGCAAATATTTAAATAGATAAAAATTGATTCATAGCTATAAGAATATTTGAAAATTTAGATTTCACAGATTTAAAAATACAAAACGCCTCTAGCATTTTTATGTAAAAATTCACAAAATATATAATAGCATAAACATCTAGTCCTTGGTTATAACATGCAGTTATTTAGCACTGTCAACTACACTTGGAATGTGTAAAAAATAAATGTCTGAAATGCAGTGACACACATCTAGGGCAAAATAATAAAACGAAAATAGTAGATGTCCGTCCTATCGACCAGAACAGACCGGACACCCCAAAGTGATCGAATTGATATCTGTCAAAAGAAAATGCCGCAATCCAACCGAAACCATTTATATTTGTCACAACAGAAAGATGGTATTAACATTAATAGAAAGCTAAAAATAATTCACGAAATTTTGTTAATTTATTTTTTATTATAACTAGGGGGGTTAAAACTGGGAGGGGAATCATGCCCATTTTACAAATTAAACAACTGTTCATTTGATTGTACTACCCGTTTCTCAAATTGTATAACTGTATATATGTAAATTAAACATGTATTCTGTTCTTAATATTATATTATTTGTTATCAATATAAAATAAACTGAACAAAACCACAGTTCGGACAAAATTTTAATATCTTTAAAAATCTATATTATAAATCGCGCCTTGTTGCCAATTCATATTATTATATAATTATAATTATTCTTATTTCCAATTAGTAAACATAAAATATATTCAACTTGTCTCGCTTCATATAAGGCCAACAATAATTTAAGCCCTTTATTTCAAATATTTTCAATGTTTGTTATATTGTGCTTCCTCACTATTTATTAATAAATATAATTATATCGCAATATAATTTCGATTATCAATTAGTTTATTTTCAATTTTTTACGTTTTATTATTAACTGATGTAAATTAGAAAGTAACTTATAATTTCTCTTATTATTTTTTTTTCATTTATGATTTTTTTTTCTACTATTTAATTAAACTATATTCTTCTTTATGTATCTCTGAGGATCCTTAGCCCACATTCTTGTCTCTTTGTATTATTCTAAAAGGACTCGTCCCAGAATAAACAAAGCATTATTATTATTATATAAATAATATTATGTAATAATTAATATATTATAGTTAAGAGAAAATGTTTAAATCGAAAAATATCTGCTATCACCAAGGTATAATCAAACTACCATCTCCAAATGAATAAGTACTAATTCCGTACACATTTTAAGTCTAATATCTTTATTTTATATTAGGAGAGTATTAGGTAACAGGAGCTCAACATATATTATAATAAATAACTATCATATATATGTAATTAAATAAATAACTGTGTAATTAGTGCTAATAGTGAGCTTCTGTAACCTCCTAATACAAAAATAAAATATAATATGACATACACTAAACACTTTTTTATATAACAGAGATAACAGTATAAATGAAATACAATAATTAAACCTACCATTACATTTTAAAAAATGATAGTAGTTTGTGAAGGGAAAACCCATTGGTAGCACTTAAACGATTATTTTAATTTAGAATATCCCGTCATCTTTTAAAATGCTTCGGAGCGTTGTCAGTCAATAGTTTCGGATGACATCAGTTATGAATCATAGGGATTGGGTAACCAAGAATTTCGGATTGCAACAAATGGAATATTAAAATATTCATGGTAAAGTGTGTGACACAATAAGGAGCATTAGGGAATATATGAATTGTGGGGATTGAATAATTTTTAAAATACATTTTAAAAAGGTTTATTAATTTTTCTACTAATTCCCTTTGATTTTACTTTTTTGTCTAGTTTTAGAAGGTCTTTTAGAGAAAATTTACTTAAGCCTTCGAAGGTTATGGTCCTATTAGGTATTTTGCTTTATCTTCAAATATATTTCACACGATACTTAAAAATCGAGATTATAGAAAAATATCAACAATAAATAAATAAATATCAACAAATATATTAACAATCAATAAATAACAAAAAACTCATCACAGAAGATTCACTATTTGCACTACTTTTAACATAAATTATTGTGTGACAAAATTAGGCTATGAAAAAAGTATTTGATGAGCAATATTAGAGGGTTTTGTAATTTTTACACTGATCTACCTTAAGACGGTTTATATTGCTTTAATTTTTCAAATAAATCTTACTAAAATCTTTTCTTTGATAAATTTTCAGGAAAACTTGCTTCTTGATAAATTTTCAGGAAGATTTGTTACTTGATGGACATATGTAAAGATATAAAAACTTCTCTGAAATAGGTAGAAAAGTCGTGTGAGTGGGCACACCATATTTTTTAAGTGAAAATTTCTTTTGGCACCCGTTTTGCACTTTTTTTGTGGAGAGTAAATAAGATCGATCCGTCAGATTACCGAATGGTTAACGTTCGACTAAAATCGGCTAGGATCGACTAATTGAATTGTTTTTACATTTTATCATCAATTAAATTATCGATTAAAATATCTCATAAACTTAAAATCGGGGCTGCATACTGAAAATCAGTAATTGTTAAGCATTTCATCCTAACTGTAATAGGCTATAATTCAAAATTGTATCTTAACACGACGCCGGGTTAGGGAAGCGAAAACAAAAAAAAGGAAAAATAGTGTCGAAAACCAAATGATAAGGATATGGAAGATACGGATTAAAATATCTCAGAAACTAAAAATATGATCTAAACACTGTAAATGAGGGAAATGTTCAGCATTTTATCCTCTATATAATGAGGAATTATTTATAATTTATATTTCATATTATTAATATTGCCTTGTTGATGTTTTAACTTCTGTTGTGTGGTCCAAAGCACATACCTAAAGTTTTTTTTTAACATTGTAGATGTTGTTCTTCTAAAGGCAGCTCATATTATATTTGGTTAAGATAAAAATAAACAAAAGTAAAACATACCGAGGAAACAATTTATCAGGTGACTGTTGTAACAGTCCAACAGTTGGCACCGAACGCTCAACATTAATCCGTAGTTCCGACTAATATATCCAACATATCTGCCACACTTTTCAAGAAATAAAATTACTACGACAGTTAATGTCGAGATAGTTTAATCACGTAGGTCGAATACAAGGATTCAAGTTATATCTCATTTTTTTTGTAGAAAAATAAAATAATCTATGTTGTATGTTACATATAGGGAGCAAGGTAGCTCAGTGTATCCAGATATCAAAGTCCCAGGTTCGAGTCCGGTTGATGATTAGTAATTTTTGGGTCTGGATACCCTCCTGGGGGGGGGGTGGGTACTAGTACAAAAAACGCATAAATATGATACATTATAGAAGAAAAGATTGGTTGGGGTACTAATTAAAAAAAAAAAAAAGAAATGTTAAAATAAATGATTTATATTTATTTTTATTTTCGGCGTTTCGGCCCAAAATTCAGGCCCTCATCAGGGCTAAGAAAAGACGGTATGAGAAAATATTAAAATTACAAATAAAATAATAATATGCAGGTGAAAACTATAGTCTAAAAGTAGATAGAATTCAATTATTCACACACAACCATCAAACCACAACACATCATTATAAGGTCGTGAAAAAACATATGGTAATTAACAGCTTTAAATAATATGTTGTATCGTCTGTAATTTTTACCTTTGCCTGAAAATACCTATTAGTAAGTAGTGGTAAGTGAAAATTACGTGATGTCCGCACCACACCAGATTTTTTTTCTTGCTTATGTTCCATTATCAACAGCAGGTTGGAGAGAAAATCAGAAGTTAGATAGTTATACCATAAGGAAACTGTACTGTGTTTTCTTTAAGAAACTTGAAGCATTCCATGTTTGTAAAGAAATCTTTTTAGTATTAACCAATAAATTTGTGGCTCAACTGCCCTCTCTCGGTCTCCACTGCCCCCAGTCCAGTGAGAGCTTTAGAAGAATTTTATTTATTTATTAAATATTTTGTTTTTTATTTTTTACTATTATTATTATTATTTTTTTCTTTAATTACCTTCATTTATTTGTTTATATATATATATATATATATATATATATATATATATATATATATATATATATATATATATATATATATATATATATATATATATATATATATATAATGAATGAGCAGATGCTCATTGCTTGTTGAACTTGAGTGTGGCAGATTGTGTCAATATTCAATAAATAAATAAAAAAAGAATATCTACTTTGAAATGCTTGAAGAAGTATTTGATTATTCATCACCTGTATGATACAAGCATGCATGATACAATTTTAAAATGAGAAAGCAGTATAAGAGATATTTAAAAAAAAAATTTAAATAAATGATATAAAATTAAAAAAAATAAAATTGGAACAAATGAATAATTTAAATAAGTGACTAAAGGAAATTTCAAATAACAGTAACAGACTTAGTAAACCTTAGAAAAAGACCTCGCCTGTCCAACGAGATAGCCGCGGAGCACGAACTACTCAGACAAAATTAAACAAGGTAAAAATACAACATGTCCTCCTCTCTTACTTTTAATTTAGCAAGCATCTTTGCTAATTGTTGTTAATTCTCTTCATTCCATTCTCTTGAAACTTTAAATGAGCAAAGAAAATTCCAGGACAGCGTTCCAGAGATGAAATATGGAAAGAGGGGGTGCTGTGTTTCAAATAGTTCACTATTTTAAATCTTCATAAAACTGATGCATGTCTTTTCTTGTAATTCGCCAAAACTTGTTAGTTATGACTTTTATCCGACTTAATCTTAATTCTTAGATGGTTTCATATCATATCATAGTAAAGTTTGAGAACATTACTTAAAAAAATAAAAGTATATGGAATAGATTAGAAAACCATAAATCTGATAAAACTGACTCTGACAGATATAAAATCTAAAGTGAAATTTCAGGGTCTTATAAGCAATCCTTTCCAGATAAGATCATGGATAATAACGAAAGAAATTGTTGGGCTTGTTAACGACAGAATTCCTAAAAGGTTAATATTTAATGTACCGAATGGTAAGCGAAGGAGGGAAGATTGCGTTAAAGCCGATCTGAAGGGACAAGGTTTGTACGGCGAACGTTGGATGGAGGTGTGTAATAAGCGATTGGTAGTGTCGGCATCGTACCTTCGGTTTCACTAAGCCTATTATTATTATTTTCGAATTTCACACGTTCTTGGCTTTTGCCAGAAATATTCATCTACCCGGACCAAGGTCAAGGTTTAGGCTCAAAAGTTAAGCTATGTTTAAGAACTTCTAGACGATGTTGGCTGTGCCTAGGAGAACTGCTTTTTGCCCTTCTTCCAACACTTTCTCTGGCAGTTTCAAATTTTCGACAGAGCGAATGGTATCGTCTGGGATGAGGCCATTGCTGGAAATTACAATTGGATATACCTGGACTTGATTCAGTTAATTAAGTAGCTAAAGTTATTGGCACAAGTCTTGATATTTTCTAATCTTTTCAGAAATAGTCTTTCCGATATTATCATCGGTTGGGGCCGCTATATCTATGACATACCTACTTCGTGTCTCTTCCGATCAATTAATACAATGACCGGTTTGTTATTAACTTCCGTGTGGTCTGTAATTATAAATCGATCCCAGTATATTATTCTATTTTATTCCTCGTCCATTGCCATGTTATTTAATGAGGCCAGGGTTTGGTGAACAATTTTAGTCAGGTTATTGTGTCTCATCAGACATTCTTTACCTGCCAACATCGGCGAAATCGGTCACTTACATTTTCTCCACATATATATTTTTTTGTTAGCATTAGTGGATACTAGAGGGTTTTGTATGGCTAAAATAAACCCTTCAGTTTCGGGAAATAGGTATCCTTTCTTAAGCCATTTATTAGAGGCCTCCCAGCTAATTCCCGATTGAGATAAAGCATTGTAAAAACGACAATATACTGCTTTAATCTTCAAACTTTCGATAATAAGTTATTATTATGGTGGAGTATTTAGAATTTAATTATCGTTAACAGTTTTTGAACAATTTCTTCCGATTCAGTAAAACCCGTGACCACCTTAAAAAAAAACGCAAAATTGGTCTTAACCCCTTTTTCCATTCAGAATCGGCTGATATATCCAATGAACATTTTTGTTGGAAATTTCGTCTAGAATCGCCTATAGAATTTGGTCATTATGAACTGAGACAAACTATATACACTCAGTGTCAAAATTTTAGACACATTTCAAAAATTGTTATCTCCGATCTTTTCAAATTACCCACAAAGCAGTAATTAAGTAATATATCACCCACCTGAAGTTAATCAGCAGCCTGCTTATATTTTGGTTCTCAAGCCAAAAATATATACATTTTTGTTTTATTTTTCAAATTAAAGTTAAGGCCCGTCAAAATGTTAGACACGCTCCCTGGTAAAAATAAATAAAACTCATTTTAACACTACGCCTTACAAATTTGCGATTCTGCAAAAAAGACGCACTTACAAAAACTACAATCATTTCAATCCGTAATTTTAAGACTAACAACAGCAGCTCAATGGTACGTAAACAACAAAACTTTACATACTGACTTAGAAACACCAACAATCGACCAACACATACGTACTCTCTACTCCACGGACTTAAATTACACGGACATCACAACGGACTTATCAACGACATGGCTACAGCTGACATGCCCATGCCCAGGAGACGACTAAAGAGGAGCTGGATAAGAGATCTCCTTTTCTAAATTATGAAATAGACCAAGACCAATTTTCATTACAATGAGATCACATCTGCTTATTGTCAATGCTATGACAGGTGTGAATAGAACTATGAAGACAGAAAAAAAAAAATACTTCGTGGCCTTTTCACCATTTATTAATTCAAAAATTATGTTCGGTAATGAATCGTACAATTTTTTTATTGTTTCTTGAGATAATTGTTCCCATGAAGTCAGAATTGCAGATTTCAAATCCTCGATTGTTCCGAACTGTCTTGACTCACACTACAGCCTTCTCGAAAGTGTTCCCTAAACATTTTCGATAATGTTGGTGAGACAGCAGGGCAGTCTAATTTAGAAATTTTGTTGCGACTAAACAAGTCTTTAATAATTTTTTCTGAATGTATTGGATTGTTATCTTGCTGGAGAATTGATGTACCTTCAGACATCTCATTAAAAGTCAACTTCTGTTGCTCTAACAAATTTTTTATTTATCTGAGTTTACGCTAGATGAAACAAATGCAAATTTCCTTTCTTTTTGAAACCAATGCCCAAACCATAATTTTTCCTCCTCACATTTGACGCCTAAATAACATTTTTTCTTCTTATCTCAAGTCATGAAAATAATACGAAAATCCATCTGGTCTATTCAGATTGAATTTTTTTTCATCACTAAAAAACATTTTCTTTCATTTCTCAGTCCATGACATCACATTACGAGCAAAGGCCATTTAGGCTAATTTGTGACGGGTTCTCAAAACTGAATTTCTTTTCAATTTTTTCCTGGTTTTGACTTTTTAAAATAATCTTTGGACATTCGTTAATTTTGTTTAGACTCCAGCTTCCTCAGCAATTACTCTTGCTGTATTACAATTTATTTATTTTTTATGTTCCTGTTCTTTCATACCTCGCCTTTTTGGCTATACTGGATTTTCCCGGGCTGGAGGGCGAGGGCGGGGAATTCAAAATCCCCTCTAGTTTTATACTTTATAGAGTTGGAAATGGAAATTGGGGTATTAAAACATGTTGAAGTATTGGGATTCAAAGAAACATATTAACATAATTCAACGCTCTGGGAAAAAAAAATATTCAAAAATCCAGATTGAATTGTAAATAGTGAATACATATACAGGATTTCGATTAGTGCAGAGACACCACTTCCCTAGAATCGCTAACGAGCTAACAGACAACACGGACGGGGCCGATGGAACTTGCTGATTCAGAGGACATCTGCCATGAAGTCATCGAGATAGGCTAATTGGAAGAACAACACCGTTTGTTGTCGGAGGCGTCCGGCAGTCTGTTATTGTAGCCAACGTCAACAGCGAGCTGTCGGCAGTCAGTAAACCGATTACAGCGTTAATTCACAATAATTTCAACAGCTTACTAAATATGTTAACGGAGAAGGGAGTGTGTAGAGATTTCTTAATTAATGCAATAGGAGACTGTATAAACAAGCGGTTCAAAACGGATATAGTGAAATCAAATCAATAATCAATAACGTTATTCTACATCATACCCGGATATAATACGGTGGTATATCGCTTTTCCGACTAAGAATGGCAATCAATTTTGATGAATGGCGTATCACACGAGAGGAAATTCCATGATGATGTAAACCCAATAGGAAGTGAACTGTCCAGCTCTCCAAATTTACCCATTTCAATTTATTCACAATAATAATAATAATATTTTATTTATTCTGGGACGAGTCCCTTTAGAATAATACAGAAGGGCAGAAATGTGGGATAAGGAGCCACAGACATACATAAAAAAAATTCTGAGCAATTAAATAATCATAATAAAAAAATTATAAGTTACTTTCTAACTTCAATAAGTTAATAATAAAAAATTGAAAATAAAGTATAAATAATGAAGAACGATCTAATAATTTATATACACAGTGGTATCTATTTACAATTTTATGGGGACTGGCTGGATAAGAAATGATTGAACAGGAGGGATTTAAAGGTAGGAAGGGTATTGGATTGACGGATGTGGGAAGGGATGGAGTTCCAATGAGGATCAGATAATGAACGATCTGTCGAAAGTACCGGTTCGGTGGGTACTTATGTATACATCTGAAGACCGGGAACGAGTATTGCGGGAACGAACAGAGGATTAATTGAAGGAGCTCGGAGATGTATGAAGGGCGGTGCGATTGGATGGCTTGAAAGAGGAAGGATATCTTATTTGTTATCACAATAGTGCGCTTTCATTTTTGAACAGAATTATTCTGTAACTCCATTTTGAATTAGTTGCAAGGAATTGGGAGGTTTTTCTTGAAGATAATAAGCCATTGACTGGCACGGTAAAAGGTAATCGGAAATTGTTTTGATAAGTATGTTACACGGTGGGCCAGATCCCTCTCCCCATACCATGCACTATGTTCCCATAAAACAAAATGGCAGAGCTGACGCAAAATGGAGTTCAAACATGACAAATTGACATATTTGACTTGAGTTAGGTTTTCGGTCACTGAGATTCGGCATTTGACTTAATTTCTTCATAATTGGAATTTTATGAAAGCTAAATAATTACAGAGTAATAAAACATCAAAAAATAATTGACCTTGGTAAAAAAACAAAACAGAAAAGTCACGTTTTTGAATTGAAAAGTTGAAAATCAAGCACCTTTGTAAATAAACGACCAACAATAACGGGAAAAAAACCAAATAAAATAAAACTGGAGGTTACATTTTTCCTTCTAGAACCTTGATTTTTAAAATATTTGAAGCAGTTACCTTAGTAAATACATTTGGAAAAACGGTACTGACCAATATGATTTTATTAATATTTGATTGTATTAACAAACAAATATTAATACAATAATTGAATAGTCACATTTTTTATTTATTTTTTTTAACTTTACCTACTTTGAATGCTGGATAGTTCGCATCCTGTTGGATTAAAAAAAAAATATATATTTTTTTACTTTGTGATATATACAACTGTTTTAATATATATACGTCGAGTAAATGGGTACAGAGAAATATAAGCTTGATCACATGAAAAAGCTTGTTGAGAAACTACCCATTGGTAGTACTCTACAAAATAAATTAAATTAATATGTCTACATAAGCATCTTCTTTTCAAACGCCTCGGAGGTTTATCAGGAATCGAAGAGGAAGCAATGTTAGTAACAAGAGGATGGTTATGAAGTTTATTATGGAAGGATAGGTATCTGGATTGGACCAAATTGGAAAGATATGGAGCATTAAGGTCTTTATGGATTATTTGATTTGTGAAAAAGTAAGCGGCATAAAGGATTTTACGGAGGATTTTGGATTTTAAGGATTGGAAACCAGAGGAATTTGATGGTTCAGTGGAGCCCCATAGCTCCCCATAACTCCGAAAGTCCAGATAGGTCTTATTATAGTCATGTATATAAGTCTTTTGTAATTAATTGGATAAATGTTATATACAAAAATGTTAGATAATTTTAAGTTGTTTAGGATTCAAAATAGCCATTTTTTATCTATAGCTTTAAAAAAGAGATATTTAGAGTTAACAAAAAGTTCAAAATTTCAATGGGTTTTTGGAGCACTGCAGCGAACCCACAAGGCTTTCAAGGGGGGAACTTGAATTTTTAATAGTCATCTAGTCTACAAAATTTTTAATAGTCTACACACCTAACATTAAAAAAATAAATAAATTTGAATTACCCGACCTTTTGCAAGATAGCTCTATTTTTTTTTTTTTTTTTTGGACTGATTTGACTGGGATAGTACGCAGGTATGAATTTTAGTTTCTGAGATATTTTTATCCAAATGTAAAAATTAGTCAACTCCAGCCGACTTTACCCGAATAGCAGAGAATGACGGCTAAGCCTACAAAATAAAGTGTTAAGGGCGCCTAAAGAAGTTACCACTTCACAAATAACCCATTACAATAATTCCCGTTGTTACTCCAAGGCGCAATAGAAAGAATAATAATAAAGTTTGTCCAAGATCGTCGAGTGGAAGACAGGAGCTGATAAGACGCTAACAACCATTATGCCTGAAATAGGAGCCCTTTAGTGCACTGGAGCTGCGAGAAGTTCCCTCAAGGACTTGGCCCCTGCGGTCATAAAGGACACTTCCCCTGAGTCATCCTCCCCCCCCCTTCCAAAACTAATATATCGATTAGCGGCAGGTAACAACTCGATAGGGTCCTCGGATCGATCATAAAGTGACTCCAGAGAGCTCCTCAATGTTGACCCTCGCCAGTGGGGGCACTTTATTGATGGATCTATACATCAGCCTAATATAAAGTTATTGCTTCCGTAATTACCTCCATTCTCATTAAACAGCTAATAATTATATCTCACTTCAATATATCAGCCAATATAATTTTTATTAACTTGATACTATAATAATCATAATACTATTATTCTCCAGCGAAAACGCTCTCATTAAATATATATATATATATATATATATATATATATATATATATATATATATATATATATTTCTTTCCTTAATTCATTTGAGGTATAAGCAACAGCAACAATACATATAGAATATTTAATAGCTGACCGTTGCATTATAAAGGAAGCAGATGGTCCGGAGTATCGGTCATAAATAGGCTAAATAGTAGTAAAACTATTTTATTGAAATAACTCTATATTCCTAAGTTATTTCTGCAATGTATGTATGTAAATGAAGTTATTTCTATATTTATATTTTACTTCTGCCTGTAAGTCTTTAATTTTATTTTTCCATTTTATGTACTTATTTATTTAATTTTTGGTTTTATTTTTCTTTTCTTTCTCCACATTCCTTTATGTCTATTATTTCATATTATATCCTTTTTCCTTTTCTTTCAATCTATCCTGCAAATCTGTAGAAGTATATTCACATTTGCATTTATTATATATTACACTCTTTTTTTATATGCATTTATTATATAAATTGTTAACATCTATTTACTTCATTTTAGGATCTTGTTACTTTGATTAATTTGTTCATATTTTAATGTACTTACGGTTTATAATTTCAATAAGCTTATTCAAATTGTTTATAAATTATGTCTAAATATTTTGTAACTACCACAATTCTTTATCTTTTTGTATCTTGTCCGTTCTAGCCCTGAAGAAGACCTGCAAAGACGAGTCGAAACGTCGACTTTCAATAAAATAGTTTTACCACTATTTAGCCTATTTATGACCGCCACCCCGGACCATCTCCTTCCTTTAACAATACATATAATTTCAATAAAATACATTGTAATCAGAGTTCTGAATTTTTCATTCACATTTAATTTGTTATATTTAAAAAGAAGTAATTGAGCCAAGGTAATTTTTCACTGTTATCTAGTGCGATATCCAGTCTTTGTCTTAAATAGTAAGAAAATTGTATTCTAAAATCGAGGATAAAGGTGACCTACAAAAATATTGATCCTATTTCTTGTATTATCAAAATTGCATGTTTACAAGTTTACGTTTCGGGATATTTACTCCCATCTTCAGAATCACAATCCCAATGATCTTATGGATACATGGCTTAAAACTAATTTCCTCCATCGTCAGTTTCTAATTCATGTTATAATAAATCTAGGTATATAACATCTAGAGCAACATCTTACTTTTAGACTAATTATTGGTTGTCCGACACCCAAGATTTATTATGACATGAATTAGAAACTGACGATGGAGCACATTAGTTTTAAGCCATGTATCCATAAGATCATTGGGATTGTGGTTCTGTAGATGGGAGTAAATATCCTGAAACGTAAACTTGTAAACATGCAATTTTGATAATACAATAAATAAATTCAATTGTTGTTAATTGGAAGAAATCATTGCCAAATAACAAAGAATATCATACAACTTCCCAGAAAAAAGAATATTGAGCCATTTCAGGTGACTTCTACCTCAAACTTGTCAAAATAATGAGGTAATATAGGTCGAACGGCTCCATATTTTGTATTGATATGCAAAATTAAGTTGACCTAAAAAATCTTGGGACTGTTTGGTCTACATAACCTCGTTATTTTGATAATTTGGGGGATATTGGTCATGGCAAACGGTTCAATATTTTAGAAGAGCATCTTTTTTTTCGACTTTGTGGTCAAATTATCTCACGATTCAAGTGGAAAACAAAGGAGTATTCATGGATTTTTAGTACCTATTAAAATTAATTAATTTAATGAGAACTTTTCTAGATAAAAAAAGTGTAGGTTTTGATAAGATGGATGTAATCACAAAGTTTTAGGAAGCTGTTAATAATTTGATAAAAAGGGATCTGCACCACGGAATATTATGTCACAGTGTTGTTTTGCGTCCTTAAGGGCTTTTGAGTCCAAATGGACTGTACGTTCAGGCGTATCTTTACGTCCTACAGGTAGTGTTATTGCCCAAAGGCGAGACCGAGAGGAGTCTTGGTCTTCCAAAATCAGTCTTGGTCATCGTCTTGGTCTTGCGCAAGAGTCTCACAACAGTCTGGCAGTTACTTATTAGCTTATTACTATAGAGATATTACAGTATTTTTTTAGATTGGAGAAACTTAACTAAGCCCGAATGAAAAATTATATGAGTTAAATGCTAAAGTATATTGGTTATACCAATTATCAACATATAGGAACTATGATTGTCAAGTATTAAATAATATTTTGCCTTAATTTTTATTTAAAAAATCGATTTTTTTTTTTTTTTACTAGTCTTGCAAGTATAGATCTTGGTCTTGCAAAAGTTAGGCGGCCTTGGTCTTGGTCTTGCAAAGTGCAAGACCGATTTTGGGCAACACTACCTACAGGTTAGTGAGTAAAGCCCTTTCAGGAAATAGGTATGCTTCTTGGCTGTATGCTGAGGTTGATTAATAATATTTTTGGTTTTAATTCGTTATTTTGGTTATTAAAATCAGTTAATTAATAATGGTTGTTTGGGAGACGAATCCGAGCTGCGTTTTTCCTAATAGGGCAATTTCATGCTAAGAGGGGCTCCTAGGGGCTTTGGCCCATGAATCAAGATAGGGCCCATACAGCGCGAGTGTACTTAGAGAAAGATAAACTTGAATTTGATTAAGTCCCTCTGGGAGGGGGGCGAGGAGGGGGGTGAGATCTACAGGGTAAATGGTTCGCTGTTTATAGTCGTCCAACTTCTTGGCGAGATAGCTCTCTCTAAGCTCCCCCCCCCTTTCTCCCCCCTCTCCACCCTCCAGCTTCGGCTTTATTAGGTTCAAATATAAATTAATTGCCCATGAAACAATAAACAGGATAGTAAATAGGTTTTTACAACAGTCTTTCTCGCTGAGATTAACAATACTATATTAATTAAGAGAAACAACAGTAATAAATAATACAGGGATAGTACAGGGATTCCCAATTTTCTAGTCCCATCCTTCGGGTTTGGTGCCATTTTCTCATAATTTAACATATGTCTATTATAGGCCATAGGTCACCAAAAAAAACAGTTTTTTTATATATTACATGTATGTTTATTCAACGTTTCGGCTTCAGGAGCCATTTTCAAGAACCTGCAAACTAAATTTTAATTTACTTTTTACCATTCAAGTATAGCCTCAGACAATAAACTTGTATCATTCACCTACCATGCACCGCGCCATAAAATTTTTAAAATTTGTCATTACGATATGACTCGTCCTAATTCATTCTTTTATTTCAAAGAATGTCGTTTTCCGTTTCTAAAAATTATAATATATAATTATAAATTAAAAATAGACTGCTATAATTAATTTAAAAATTTTTAATTTTCGATTTATATACCTCTATTTGCAGACGGTATCAAGAAAGTATTGTTCTTCAATAGGTCATTCATACAGGACTGGATTTACTTACATAAGGAGTGGGGTGGAGGGGTTAGGGATCAGCTGTTTTATATCAGTATGTTATATATTAATTTTGTCAATTGTGCTAGCATAAAACGTGTTTAAATTATCAACATCTGTCTGTTGATTCACTGAATGTTTTAGATTTTTAGTGATAAAAATAGATTCAATGATTCTACGTTTGCCAATATTTTGTTCCCTATGCAACACGGAAGCAGTACCGAAATCAAATTTATGTCCATTTTTTGTGGTATGCTGCGATAATCCTGTGGCTAATTTTGATATTGTCGTTTTAGACCAGAAATTTTGTCTATGTTGCAGTATCCTACGTTCAAACCATTGTGAGGTTTGTCCGTAATATGCTTTATTTTCACAATCCTCGCATCATATTTTATAAACAATATTAGTTAGGATTCCCAATATTTTTTTCAGCAGCGGGCACATTTATAGATTATGTCTTGAGTAACGGGCATCGTGTTTTAGTTCATTGTAAATTGCAGGGGTGTTACTGTTTATAAATTTAAAAAGAAAATATAAATAGTACAATAAAATATATATATATATACACCTATAGCAGCAGATATTTTTATCATTTCTAAAATTAATTAAATACTAGTAGGCCCGTGCTAAAAATTCGCACATCATATTGTTATCAAATGCCAGATTAATAAGAAAATAAAATAATGCAACGTATCAAAAGATAAAGAATTCAAATGTTACTTTATCGATAAATATAATCGACAGAGAAAACAAAAATTAATTTAAATCTTCTTTTTTTTTGGAACCAACATGTTTACAAATTTCCGTAAGCTCTATCTATGCTAAAAATTGTACGATTTCAATGAATTGTTTTTCCTTTTGTACGTAATTAAGTAATCTTCTATTTAATCACGGGCATAACCTAAGAGAAAAGTGTGTAATTTTTTAGTTATTCGCAAATAAAGTTTGTTTTCTTTTATAACTTTTTTGCCTGAATTTTCGAGATGATTGGACTATTTTGTCCGTCTGAAGGAGAAGGAAGCCTTCGAAATTGGTGGCCCAATCTTAAGATTTGGTGAAAAATTGACGATGATATGGCTTGTCGATCAAAAACACCATCGATAAATAATATAAACACCTCCTCTCTCGATCATAGAGACCTCAAGTCGACGAAATGAGAAATGCATTCAATGACAGTACTACAATTAATGTGATGTTGTGTGGATGTGAACCCTATGCTTTGCGTTATCTCGAAAATAGTACGTTTTTTGGCTTAAAAACGCAGGATCCGATAGTTCCAGAGGAACTATCCGGGTCTTACTATACGCATGAAAATCTTCTAGATCCAATTTGTCCCGTATAGATCTACAGACCTACCACTGTTTAGATATTGAAGCCTAGCAAAATGTTTGTATCGACTTTATTTATTTTAGAAAGAAATACAAAAGTGGAGAATAAGGTTCGCTAACTCCCCGTGAAATTCTGAATCCAACGGTACCCCATTCATGGCATTTGAGGATGACAGGAGCATATATTTGGTACAATACCGATTTCGAGCCTTACTGTAATAATATATGTGGGGATATGTGGGGATATTTCCACTGAAAAAGCGAAAACAACAAATACAATGATTGTATACAGTTTTATTATATTAAATTAACACATTTTCAAATTAAAATTGAAAATTAATTAAAAGCGACATTGGCTATAACTAGTTATAAAATTAATTAAATACAATGTTACCAACAGTTCCATTTATTTTTTTTTTACTAACAAAGAAAGAGATAATAACAAAACAATATTAATGATATTATATCCACAAATGAATTATTTTTTTTTAATATTCATATAAATAAAGGAATTATAAAACATTTTAATTGAAAACTTTTCTGCAAGTCTGCAATATGCCACATAAATAATTATGATGAAAAAAAAAAATTCAAAATAAATTACAACTTTGAAAAGTGAATATCGATATTTGCAATTAATTATTAGATATTTATTAAGATAAATATTCAACATTTAATAGAAAACATTTCGAACTTTAATCAAAGCGATGGCGCAGCTAAATGTTATTTTAGTATATACGAGCATTAGTGACGTCATGCGAACCCCTGCCGTAGTAGAAAAAACGAATATGTATTTTTTTGAACAATCTATTATCCATTGCTTGATTCACGTCATCTACTATATATATATATATATATATATATATATATATATATATATATATATATATATTTATATATATATATATATATATATATATATATATATTTATATATATATATATATATATATATATATATATATATATATATATAATACTGTACTATTTATAAGATTATTATTCCCGGCTCTCTTCAGTGATCGCTTTTAATGAATGAAGTGTCAAACGAAAGAGAATTTAATGAAGAAGTGAGGAATCATAATTTCAAAATTGTACCAGTGAAGTGGTTGGGGGAGAAGCGTTGAAAAATCATAGGCCTCGCAATTGGCGAGACAAGATTAGTTCGGAGTTTCCCTGGCTGATAGAAAATAGTTTATATAGGTATGCTTGTGTCTTAGATGTTTATTTTACTGTAAGTAAATTTTATTTTTATTTTTACTTATTTATGTATATATGCATTTTTTTTTCTATATCCTTATAATATTTTATTTTGTTTTTAGTTCTATGTATTATTTTGTTATATTACCTAATTTATTTATGATTCTGTACATACGCTTTGAATGTGCTGTCTGAATTTTATTATAAGTGTCCTTAACTGAGACGGATTTTAATATTTATCTATAAAAAGTTTTTAAAAAAAATTCAAAATTAAAATTGCACCCTTAATTTAAACCTTACTACAATTACAATCAAATTCTTTAAAAAAAAAATGAATATTTTAAAAATAAGAAACTGCGTTTAAAGAGCAAAATGAACCGTTTTCAAAATAAAACATAATTCTTTTCGAAAGCCTCTTAGTTGATATGCTTGCCCTGAGATACTTATAACATTTTTAGGTTTAATTAAATTTAATTATTAATTTAAATTTAAAAACCTGTTGACGATGAGATCTTGACAGCTACATATGCAGACGACACAACAGTTCTCACAAAACATCAAGACCCTACACATGCCTCACTAACCCTACAACATCACTTACATAAATTACAAGATTGGTCCACACTATGGAAAATTCGACTTGATCGTGACAAATTCAAACATGTAACATTTACTCTCGGAAAGAACACCTGTCCTCCAGTTTATATTGACAACAATCAAATTCCTCAAACGGACACGGTACTTTACCTTGGACTCACCTTCGACACAAGAATGGCATGAGGCCCACATTTTAAAATGAAACATAAAACTCTTAACAAACGACTCACACTACTTTACTCTCTTTTTTTCTAAATCTTCAAAACTAAAACTAAAACAGAAACTGAATACATATACATACTTACTTAAGCCCATATGGACGTACTCTTCACAACTATACGGCATTCTCTAAAAAGACCTACCTAAAAAAACTTCAAACGTTCCAATCAAAATTATTGCGACTCATAACAAAAGCACCTTGGTACGTGATTAAAAAAACTCTACATACTGACCTCCACCTTCCAACAGTTGACCAACATATAACGACTCTTTACCAACGACTTTACACAAACTTAAAAGACATGGCCACAGCTGACGAACCTCAGAATATGAGGAGGAGACTAAAAAGGCGTTGGATGAGAGATCTCCTTCCTTAAAAAACCTAAGTAATTGGAACAAGTTAGGGAATAGGTACTGCTGAGTACTTTCCTTTCCCATGCCTGTCATGTCATTACTTCATATTCCGCCATCCCATTTGCAGATTGTCAACAATAAGTTGACAGCGGCAAATACACTTTTTATAGACAAAAAAAAATTAAATTTAATATAGTTAAAATATTATTTACATAGTATCGCCTGTGTATTCGACGAACTGAAATTGTATAGAAAGGTAAATGGTGAAGAATAGTTCAGGGGTTCTTAGGACAGCTCGGATAATATAGAAAGAAATTTTTGATGTTATTAATTAAAAAATCTGGCACAGTGCGCGCATCACACAACTTTCACTTACCATCCTTCTTTTAAGGGAAATAGTTATTTTTAGACAAACTTAAGAAAAAGTAAATTTCACAGACGGTACAAAATATTTCTTGAAACAATCAATTACCATATGTTTTTCACAGCCGTTAAAATGAATTATACTTATGTTGTTGTTGTTTTTCGCTAATCATTGCCTTTAGCGATTGTATATTTTGATTATTTATTTGATAATGATAAATAATTAAGTGCCAATAAATATTTATAGTCCGGCATGAGTGACACTGATAAATAAGACCGCTAAATTTATATATACTCGTTGGGCCGTTGGAAAAATTCGAAGAACATTTTGTTTAGTGAAGAAATACCAAAATAATATGGAGATAAGTAGATCCTATGTATTATGTGGGGAAGGAATTAATAGTATTGTGTAATTAATAGTAATTAAACAGTATTAATAGTAATTAAGTAATTTTAAGAAGATTTTATGTTCATCTGTATATATATTTTATTTTTTATTTTTTACTGGTTACATACTTTTATAAATAATAATGCAATTATATAATATTAAAGTTTTGTAAGTTAGTTTTTGGCCAGATTTGTACTTTACTTTGTATTAACTCATCATTGTTATTCTAAAGCGACTTAGTCCCAGAATAAAGTTTAATTTTCTATTCTATTCTATTCTATTTTCTTAGTCAATTACAATATTCTATTTAACATAATAGACCAAAATATTTATACAAATTGCTTTGCTAGGACCTATTTTTAAAACGCTCACTAGAAATATAATAAAAGTAATAAAGACAAAATAATGTCCAGATCATAGAATATTCTAAATTATAAAAAAAAAAATAAAATGTAAGAACAACCAAATGTCTTTAATAAATATAAAATTAATATAAAAGCCAGGAAAAAAAAATGTAGTAGACTATTCTATTCCTAAATGCAATATCTTTAAACAGGAAGACGTTATTAATACACCAAAACTAATGGACTTTATCTGTGTTAATAATTGTCCGAATTTTACGATTTTTTTTTTTGTTTTGAAGGTAATTTAGCAATCTTTCTAATTATCATGGGTACAATACAAAATGCATACTTTTTGAGTTATTCGCAAATAAATTCTTTTCCTCCATAACTTTTTTTCCAGAAATATCGGATGGATTGGACTATTTTTCGCATTTGAAGGAGAAGAATATCTTCAAAATGAGAGGTCAATCATTGGATTTGATGATGAATTGACGAATTTATGGCGTACCGACTAAAAACACATTTTAGAAATAATATATAGGATATTTCATTGTAGCGATTATTAGTTTTTTAGCATTGGTAAATATATATATATATAAATTTTAATTTTTATATCGCTGTAATCTATGTAATTAAATAGTACATAACATCAACGCTATCATTTATGAAAACTGCAAATGCTTATGTAAAGAAGCCTGTTATTAACTTCGGCTAAACTCGGAAGCGCGCTTGGGTTTGGTTCGTTATCTATCATATAACAAATTATATCAATAATTCCAAATAATTAATATTAATAAAATAACTATCGAATTCTTTCGTATTGTATAATAAATATTTTTATATCAGGTTTCAATGTGAAATGATCAATCCTTTCAAATTTAAAAAAATAAAAATAAAAGTACTTTAGAGACAGCAATTTTGAAAATTAGGCATTTAAGACGTGATAGAGAAGAACATCAATGAAAATAATAACTACATTATACTAAAAAAAAAAAATTTTACACTGATGTGATGAATATAAACAAACACGTTTTAGAGAAAATAATAAAAATGTCTAAAATCGATGATAAAAAGTGGCACTTCTGGTTGGATGGTTATTATATATCAAATTAATTATAATATATCATATAAACTTCAATAATCAATGCCGACTAAATGCCATTGACACAACTCCATTAAATAGGTAATTGCATTCAGTAGTAAATATAAATCTTCTTTGTGAGGAAACCTTATGAAAAATACAGCTCAGTAAATATAGCATTATTGTAAGTATTTCACCGAAGCTGTAAAATGTGTTAAAATACGAAAGGCGGGGTGGGGTGACTATAAACTTGACGAAGTGTTTACGGCATTGCTTTTATTAGCACCATAACCAAACTGTAAAAGGGAGGATATAAAAATAGCATCTAACTTCTATTAGCATCGCTAACCTTAAATTTTCTGATAATTTAACGACCTGTGTTATTGCTACCTCGCTATCGAAGTTCTGGAAGCTTTGTATTCGTGTAGAGAGTTAAAATATTTCACTGTTGTTAAACAAGAAACTATAATGCCACTAAAAATACCTGGTTCGTAACAAAGCTGGGCAAAAATTTATTCTTATAAAGAATAAACAATAATTAATGATAATGTCATATATCATCAATCACTAAAAATTTATTGAATAAATTATTCGAATAAAAATTCACTTAATAACGTTCAAATTTAGTTCGTAACGAAATAGTAAAATTTGATTTCAAATAATAAGCAACTGGACAAAAAAAAAATTTATTATCAACAGAGATTTCTTTTTGTTAAACATCAAATATGGAAAGAAAAAACAATACTTAGTATATTAAACAAGTTATATATAAAGAAAAATTAAATCATTTTCGTTTACAAAAATATTTAAAAACAAGTGTGTAATCTTTTACGATAATGACATATGAGTGGCTTAATGTCAAAGACCTGTCATTTTTAAAAGGTTGAGAAAAATATAATTTTTGTAATAAATTAAATTTAAACCAATTATAACGATTTTTTTTACTTTCACTTACCTATATATGTAATAAATAATGAGGGTAATTATCAGAATCGTGAAAATTTTCGAATCTGAGTTTTCAACGGAAATACAAGTTTTAAGGTCTCCTGAGTCCAAATAACGAAGCCCAATCAATGGTCTGTGTGTGTGTATGTATGTGAACAGCCTAGCTCAAAAACGAAAAGTCGTAAGAAATTGAAATTACGTATTTAAGATTTTTATAAGCCTGAGATGTTACGGAAGCATTTTCCTCAAAATCGGAAAACCGGAAGTGGTAGTTTAAATCATCGATTTAACAAATTTTCTCAAAATGCTTTAGCGATTTTGATTAAACTCAGAATATAAGTGTATTATTAAGCAGTTTTTAATAAAATGTAGGTTTTTTTCTCATTGATATTCTCTAACAGGGCTTAAATGGCTAATTTTTAATATTAACTTCCATTAAAGTACCTTTATTTTTTTTTTATTTCAAATAATTAACCATTTCACATTAATCTTTGATATAAAACCTAATTAAGTATAAATTTAAAAGAATTTGATATTTATTAAAGGAGAAATAAGAGATCGTGACGGATAATAGTTGTAATGGAGGAACCACATGAATACGAGCACGCCCGAGCACACCCGAGCGATTAGAACATGCTTACATACTTAATGTAATATGGATTCCGACAGTTTGATGCGGTTTCCATAAATGCTGCCGTTGTTATTATTCAATATTTAATTGTATAAAGTACAGCGATATAGAAATAAAAATTTGTATACATAAGGATAATTAAAAAAATAAAAATACCAGCAATGAAATATAAATAAATATAGTGTCCATAATTTTTACTTTCTTTTCTCCTTTGTCTGAAAATACTTATTTCTGCTAAGAAATGGGTTGGTGGTAAGTGAAAGTCGTGTGATGCGCGCACTTTTTTTTATGATACAACTTGAACATTCTTAAATAAAATTATCAGACACAGTTTGAGATAAACCTAAAATACAAAAATTGATTTTTTTTTCTCCGCTTCCTATAAATGACAGACGTCCGTCTTTGATATGAAACCACTGATATCTTCTGATTAAAAATCCGAAGTCATACAAAATTCATTTTTTTATATATTTTATACGAGAAGTTCATTAAATTTTGATCTATTCATAATAAATTAAATAAGTAAATAGTTATAATTTATTTGAATAGTAAAATATTTTAATCAACAACAAATGTTGTTGTAGTACAAAACTAAGGGGATTGTTGATTTTGTTAGGACCTGACCTCTAAGGTTTCACTACCGAAAATAGTCCCGTCTTAATTATTCATTTTTGGCTTCTTTAAAATATTCACTTTCTCGTCGAACATAAAAATGTTCTGTTTAAAACTCTAGACAGAAAATAATTGAATATTGATATTGTTTAAAAGATATAAACTAACAAAATATATTTGTTTCTTGAATTTATTTTGATATATATTAGGAATGTTAATATTAGCTTAAAATAAAAAAAAAATATATTAAGGAAAATCACACAAATATAAAAAAAAAACATGGACGTTAATAATAATAATTTAGAAAGTTCTTTTAATTGAAAAACAAATACTGTTACATGATTAGATTTGAAAAGTTAATGCCAGAATAAAAAATAAATTTAACTTAATTCCCAATAAAATGAAAAAACGTTTCTACCAGAAACTGATCAGTACAGATACAGGAATTAGTAACAGTTATAATAGTTAGTAACTTATATAACCTAGTAACTTCTAGTAATGATAAAAAAAAAAAGGCCATCACAATCAACCGAGAAAAATAAAATATTCCTCTTTCACAAAGTTTATTGCATTTATTTATTTTTACATCCCATTACTATTTAGTCATTGACCGCAATATACCAACTATGCGAATTATATGCACGTGTAAAACAGTATATTTTTAATACAAAATTGGAAAAATGAATATTATAAATAATACATTATATTAATTTTCTAATGTATTTTTAAAAAAGTTAATTGTAAAAAATATATAAAGCTTTATTTAATTATCAATAATATAAAAATCTAATAAATGGTTCTTCTTAACATCAGCATTGAACCTTTGACGTTTATAAGGCTAATTATATATTTTTATTTGTTTGAAAAAATAAATAAATAAATCTAGTTTGTTGTTAAATTGGACACATTTCATTTTAGCGAGGAAGTTTTAGTCTTCTTTTTTTTTTTTCTTTTTTTTTTTCCTACCCCCCAGGAATTTCTTGATTACAAAATACAATATATGTATATATATATATATATATATATATATATATATATATATATATATATATTTATAAATGTAAGTTCTAGTCAATGTTTATCCTTTCAATAAAAAAAATATTAACTAATCAAACCTAATTAATGACTAGAGAATATTTTGAAGCACATAATAAGTCTCAATACTGAACCTTAGCAGTGGGAATCTAATTCAATTTGCCCCATCCTTTCGAGTCACTTCCCCTGTTACTAAACAGTGAAATGCAACAAATCGAGTCAAACCTCAACACATTTTAATAAACAACGGTCATATCTACATGCTTGTTATTAGTTTCAAATATTTAGATTATATACTATTGTATATTTTATATATTTTGGTTTACCATTTTAAATGATAGGAAAAAAATCACCCCTCCCTCCCTTCCTAAAATAGGATTCCCATTTTAAGATAAGCAGTATCTGAAAAAAAAAAATGTTAAAATAAAATATATGCGTTATTATTTTCTTATTCAATAAATTTTGAATTTTCCCAACAACGATTGTCCTATTTTTCTGAGAAAAAAAAAACCGAACACGGATTTCTCATGAAATTTGAATCGTCTTAACATTATTTGGAGTGATTCTACAGATGCCATGGAAAGTAACAATTTTAGCAAAAATTACCCACTTTTTTTATGGTGCTGCCTAGAAAATAACCAGCATCGGGTCATTTAAAAAAAGAGGGGGTACGCTCGAAGTTGCGAAATGAAATTATATATACATATACAGATATATCATAAAAGCTCCCTAATCATACTCTGGTGGTTCTAAAACGTATTTACGATTTAATTTCTTTTTATTATCAAAATATTAAATAATCCACCAAATAATATAGTTTAATAATATATCTTATATTATATTTATATAATAATACATATTTAATTTAATAATGAACCAATGTTGCTGGGTTTGATTTGGCTTTGTTTTTAAAATTAAAATTAAAAAGGTGAAAGCTACAGACTAAAAAATGTAGGTAGAATAAACTTAATGTAAAATGACGTAGAGATAGAGTGAACATTAAAGTAAAATAAAATAGAGAGAATAATAACAGTAACAAAGAACTAAGAAATAAATAATAGTAACCAACTACGGACTAAATAAACAAAGTACGAACTAATGAAATAAACATAACCAAAATAAGAAAACAATTTCTAAATTGGATATTTCGGGTGTTTTAGGGGGATATAAATTAGTTCATATTTTCTGTTGCAATTTAATTGTCTAAATTATATTGTTTTAAAAAGAACATATGTTTTTATTAGTTAGTATATAAACAAGTTTTTGGTTGAGTTAATAAATGAATTAAAACATTTTCTTTCTCTGTTAAATCTTTCATGTCTACGATGTTTACCTTTCTTTTTCGAGGAATGTATATTCTTTCCTATATGTCCGCAGCCATACTATTATATTCTTAACATATAAATCAAAATAAATGTTTCAATTCATTTATTAACTCAACCAAAAACTTGTTTACATACTAACTAATAAAAACATATGTTCTTTTTAAAACAATATGATTTAGACAATTAAATTGCAACAGAAAATATGAACTAATTTACATTCCCCTAAAACACCCAAAATATCAAATTTAGAATATGCTACAATATCCATCACTACTCGTTTAAAAAATTGACACATAAATCAATTCTTCACAATATGTTCATTATTGTTCACGGTATTTTGTAAGTAATTTGTTAATAATTATACAGATAATAATTATAATTATTATTACTAATATTATGGAAATTTATTTATGCCAATGGCTTACTTGAATGTTTTTCTTATAAACATTTCATCTTTCTACCATGGTTTTCGTTAAAATGATATAGGATATTTTATCGGGTAAAATACAAATAAAAAATTAAATATGAGTTAATTAATAATAACAAAGATTATTTAAAATTATTTTTATAGAAAATTTAAAATTCATCGAAGCCCGTGGCTTAGATAAAATTTTGTAATCTGGATCCGGTTAACCAACTCACATAGTACCTACACGATCTTCCAATTAAAAACTTGTTATGGATTCCAGTTAATCTTACTTTGTTCACTTCACCTGTGCTCTAGGGGGGAGGGGAGGGGAGCTTAGGGCTTATAGAAGCTTTTAAATCTCGATGCCAGCTCGGGGTTTCCAACAATTTTAAAGTAATTTTCCAAAGAATACCGTGATATATGAGGTTTATGTGTTGAATTAAAAAAAACAAAATCCCAGCAGGAACTTTTTCTCAAAGCTAACCGGTAATGTCAAAGGAATCGCGGACTTGACTTATCTTGAACGTATGTAGTTCCTTTATCCGTCATTACTTTTGTATTTAACTTCAAAAGATGAAGGTAAAAGTCTTTTTAACGCTATGAATTTTTTTGTAACTTAAAAATAAAAAGAAATAAAAAGTACTCGTGTTGGTACTGAATTATCTGTAAGTTCTGTTCAGTGCATATCTTTAGAAAAAAAAAATTAATGTGTGTGCTGTAGACCATACGATAGAAGTAAAAAAATAACATCAACAAGGCGAGATTAGTAATATGAAATATATGTATTATAAGTAATAGCTCATATAAAGAGAAAGAAGTGCTGAACAAAGCCTTGCTTATAGTATGCAGGTCCGATTTTTATTTTTTGAGATATTTTAATCCATATGTTCAACGAAACTCGTTATAATTTGATTTTCAACAGTTTTCTTCTTCGTCTTCCTAATAATGCGTCGTTTAAAGATACAATTTTGAATTATAGCTTATTACAGAGAGTATGAAATACTGAACTATTTCCTCGCTTACAGCATGCAGCCCCGATTTTTAGATTTGAGATATTTTAAATCCATATGTAAAAACATTTTAATTAGTCGACTCTAGTCGACTTTACCCGAGCGTTAATACCGAGCGAAACTGACGGCTGAATGTAATTCACTCTCCACAAAAAAAGTCCAAAACTCGCCTAAAGAAGCTGTTACTTAAAAAAAAAAAAATAAAAAAAGGTGTGTGCTTTAGACCACACAATAAAAGTGAAAACATTAACAAGGCGAGATTAATAATGTGAAATATAATTTTATATATATATATATATATATATATATATATATATATATATATAATACAAATTAATAAAGCTCATTACAAAGAAGATGAAATACTAAACAGTTCCCTCGCTTACAGTACGCAGGTCCGTTTTTTAGTTTCTGAGATATTTAAATCCATATCATCAATAAAACTTATTATCATTTGGTTTTCGAAACTATTTTTCCCTTTTCCCTCACAATGGTCGGAAAAGGCATAAACAGCAAAAAAACTGTGAATCTTTCAATTTAAGCAAGATATTTGAAAACATTGAATTTATTAGAGCATGTTGGGCATTCTGAATTAATACACAATAAAACTTTTTCTGGCAAGACCTATCGTTATTATTATTGTTAATTTTTTTCAATTATTTATAAAATATATTTTGCATGTAATATGTTGTGAAAGTGAAACTTTATTAATATCTATTACCTATATTACTATATAGTGGTAAGAGAAGAAGAGCAAATCAACATATAACTAAATGAAGATAAAATCATATACAAGGGGTTGTTGAGCTGAAAACATTACCCCAGTATCAATTAAGAGTCACGAAATTGTTTGAATTTCTCTTCAATATTTAGCTCATAGACATAGTTCCATGCATGTTGGACAATATAGTATACACGTAGCAGGTCATTTGTATTTATTTATTATTTTTCCTCACACCCATCTTACACTGTTATATCTTTATTTTTTAGTTATATCGTTATATCTTACAAAAATTTAACACTCACCGAGCCAAACTAGAAAACAAATAATTCAATATAAACATTTAAGGCTAAAAACTAAGATTTAGACAGGTAAGCTCACTTTCTGAATTACGATAAAAAGTTGTTAATGAAATATTAATTACGAAGTTTAAGCAGTAAGGTTTGTGATAAGATAGAGTCCATATTAGTCTTTTAACTTGAACCATAACAGAATGAAATCAAATTAGAAACTTAAGATCAAACATGTATTTTAGCAATATGAAATGTAAATTTAATTGAAAATTTACTTTCCAAGAATAAGAATAAAAAATAAAGTAGCAACAAATGTAAATAATTGACTTCTGAGAAATATAAAGACAGCGAAAGGTCGGGTGTTATTATTTAAGCATTATCAAAGGAACTAATTACTTTAAAAGGGCAATCTCTGTAAGAAAAAGTATTAAATTAAAAAATAAAATTACTTCACTCTATAAGGGTAAACTTTTATGAGATTGCAATGGCAATGGGGCCTTCCCAGAAATAGAATTTCAAGAACAGCAACTTTCATTTTCAATTTTTTTTTTTCACTAACCACTTTGGTTCTATACTATAATGAAGTAAAGGAATTTTTATCAAAAATAGTTGAATAAAATATTATTATTTTATGGAAAGAAATTATTTTAACTCCTGATGATCTAGTACTAAAACTGTTAATTTTAAAAAAGAAGAAATTGGTTATTTTGGTATTCTTCACGTTATATGAAAAAATTCAATCCTTTGTTGCTGTAATAATATTTATTTTTACTAAAAAGTTAAAATAATTTAATCAGAAGCTATAAAATTGAGTTATAAGAGAGTTTAAAGATTGAGGAAGTTACTTTTATTTTCAAACTAAAAATATAAAATTGTAGAGTCAAATTAGAAACTTCTTACAAATTCACCAACTGGATTCAAGTTAACAATTATTAAAGGTTACAAAACACATGAAAAATATATTTTATATTAGGACATATTTACTTCCTGAATTGTCGAGTTTCAAAATAGAAATAGAAATATGTAAAGTAAATTGAGAAGTAACAACACAGAGGTTATAATGAGGTTACAACCAGCGGACGAGTTAGTTCCTTAGGGCTCAGATCATTGATGAGCATCGGATATCCAACATTCCGTTCATAAACTCATCAATATAACAGTGGTTGTTAAGTTTTTTAAACTCAGCTATAAAATCATTGATCAGCACCGAAAAACAATTAATGCTAAGGCGCTTGAATTTAGGAACTTGTCCAACAGAAAAAGATGATGGAACCACTGAACTATCAGTGATTCAGTCGATGAATAAAGGAACGCGCAGAATTCCATATATGAATCCATCGATGACTTTAGGAACGGCCTGATGTCCAACAATGAGTTCAGCTATGATCTTAGAAAGTTAGTCCTATTATTAGTATAAATTATTTTAGAATATGGATCAGTACCGAAACCAAGATGTAATTTTGGGGGAGGGCTTCAACCCGAAATGTTATTTTTTTTTCTTTTCTACATAACGATAAATAAAACTTGAAAAAAAAGAAATTACCTACATAAAATGATGTTCAAGAGATTCTTGATGTTCTGTTAAAAATGGTATTTTTTTCATAAGACATGATAATGTTTAGTAGCTGTAAGTACATTATAATTTTAGAATATAACATATTGTGATCTTTTAAGAATTTAATTTAGATCAATGACAGTAAGAATTATGAACCAATGAAAAACCCAGTCCGAAATAACTCTCCTCTCACGAAGATTTGCCAGTGATATGAATGATAATAAAATTAATTGTTATATTTAATTCTGTCTTTTTTGTAAAAATAAATATTGAAATAAACATTTTATTAAAATGTTTATTAGTTAAGGATAGTAGTAAGTGGGAAATACAAGGAAAACTAAAAAAAAAAAACTTATTTATTTTTAATAATCACCCCAAATAGTAAAATATAACCATTTCTTATAAAAATATATTAAAAAATGATTCGTGTAACTACATTTCATAGGACTTCAAGAATTTCTGAAACACCATTGTATAAATGTAGCTATTATATTTTTCCTCCAAAGTAAGCGTTGTTGTATATATATAAAAAAAAAAGCTTTCGAGCTGAAGTCACCCTCCCCCATAAAAAAAAAAAATAAATAAATAAATTCTTAACCTCCTAGTGTAGTCTACTAATTATGAAACGTTTTTAACTGAGTGCTAATAAATAGATCGATTTCCGATGCTCATCAATGATATCAGCGCTCAGTTTAGAAACTTCTTCATGAGTTTAAATACGGTCTGATGGAATTGCGAAAAAAACGTATTCTTTCTTCACCATTATAAAATTAAAAGTTGTTAATAAAACAAACAAAAAATATTAAAAAAACTATTCTTTGAATGTTCTATCTATGAGAACTTAAAAATGTAAAACGTTTTAATAAGTTAACTTTTTTATTAAACGATAAAATAAAAGGGTATCATAACTACATTATAAATATGATGATTTATAAATTATAACTCACAGTTAAATTCCAAGATGGCTGACAGATTCCTTCTTTCTTAATGTTCAAAAAACATAAAACTATTTAAGCCCGGCCGATTTCGAAACTTTTTTAAATCGAAAAACACCATCGTATATAAAAAACACTTTATTTTATTAACACACCACATATCACAAGAGTTTATAATTTATATTTAAATGAAACAATAAACCGGAACGCGAAGCTAGAAGTTAGTAAGTTGAAGAAGAGAAAGGGACTGAGACCGATGTTGTGAGTACTAGATAATTAAGTTATAGGAAGCGGTGATCATATTGGCAGCGGATTCCCGCCATCCGTTACCCCCACCACCACTTGTCTACATTCTCTCCCTCAAATCTCAATATTTAGAAATATTATTCACCCACGAATACGAATTGATTTTTTTTTTTCTTTTTTGAGCGAGCATGATTTATTTCAAATTTTAAATTCTACTATTATTTATGAATATGGTTAATAATGTTATATCAATTATTAATAAAACTAATTTATATATACATTTTTTCCCCAAACCAAATATTAAGGGGACTAAAAATTTAAATTCTTATTTTTACATAAATTTCAACAACCTTTAGGATAAAATACTTTGCCACAACACCTGAATATTAAAATGTTATAAAAATAAATAAAAGCTGACTCTTTTGTGCACTAGCGGATCCAGGATTTTTTTTTTTGGGAGAGGGGGAGGGAGCTTCAGCCCGATAGGTTTATTTTTTCATATATATAATTATAATTACTTTGTGGAAAAAAGAAACTCACTAACTGCATTTGAGTTTAAGTGATACTCGAAGACCTATTTAATATAATTAATTACACAAACAATAATACTTTAAAAGCTATTTTTTAATTTTTTTTTTCATAAAACAGGATTATATTTTGCATTTGAGGGCTTCAGCCCGAAAGTCCTTCCCCCCCCCTCCCCCCCGTAGATTCGCCTGTACTTTTGTGTAGCTTAATATATAATTAGCACCATCTATTAGTGCTGCCATCTGGTTGCACCAAATATTATTATTGTTATTTAATAATTTGAAAATAAAATTTGTTCATAGTAATATTGTTTAAATCTGAATATATATTTAAATCATTTAAAAAAAATGATATATATTTATTTCTTTATCTTGGTAGTGTTCCACTTTGATAACTATTTTTATTTTTTTACTTTTTTTTTCGAATATCTTTTTATGTTATTCAATCCCATTACTTTATCGAATATTATGGGCGGAGGATTTTAGTTTCCTTTCCCTCATCTTACTTTTTCAAAACACTTACATTTTATTGAAGAGGGGAATGAAAGAAAAGAAAAAAAAAAAATTAAAGTTGTCCCTCCTAAAAAAAATCTTTGTTTTGTTTTTAACCAAATCTTCTGAAATTTCATTTACAATTATGAAGCAAATAAAACTCGAATTTTATAAAATAAATAATTGTTCCATTTTATAATAACGCACTTTGAGAATAATTTTGTTTTTTCTTTTCAGTAGAAATAATACTTATATCTAATTATATTTTGCAATTAGGCAATTAGGTATCTTAAAATAAATTAATAGTAAATAGGTAATATACTAGATTTTCTAACAGTATATTAAAATAGAATAATTATTTATATTTTACTGTTCTGAAATATTTATAGGATGTTATATGTTTTACGACAGTAAGCTATAACTCAAATATGCTGGCAACAACGCACTATGATATCACGAAGCTCATTCTCAACTGATTTTAATAGTAAAATGAAAGCTTCTTCAATTTTCTTTTGGAACAATAAATATTAGGCTGAGATAAAAACAGTGAAATTTATTCGGCATTTAGCTATTATGAAATCACTATTTAAAATTATAGCGATCGCGGGCGCATCCTACAAAAGCGAGGGAGGAGATGGGATGACCGCCCTCCCCCAATAAAAATGTTAAGAGAGCGAGAACATTAGCCCTCCAATAATTTAAAAAAAAAAATAAATAAAATTTACAACAAATCAGATACATGAATGAATAAAATATGTACACTAAAATCGATTAAGAAAATTAGACCAGCTGGCTAGACTAAGACCTGGCTATTTTATTACGGCCTTAATATTTCTATTATTTAAATTTTCATTTATAATCAGAAATGATAAAGAAATATTTCATAGAATTTTATGATTTATTCACCTCTAATGTGTAAATCTCCATTTCTATATGATTTTCATACAAATTTTCTACTATAAAGCTAGAAAAATATTTTAATATATATTTATACATATAATAAATTTATTTATATTTAAAATTTATTAATATTAATTATATTTATAATATATTTCTACGTATCTATATACGTTTAGCACACTTTTCCAAAATGGAGCTAGAGAACCCAACATTTTCTAACATTAATGAGTATATATTATTAACACTTTTATGTATATATTATTAACAACTTTCTATTATATATGTATTTACATTTAAACATTTTAGAGAACTCTGAAAGGAGATATCATAATAATTAATAATTATATATATAACTGGGATGAATGGCTTATTGAACTTTGTTTCCAAGAAGATTACATTTTCCTTACATATCATTTTATTTTCCTTATTATATGACATATAACTTGTCAGCAGGTGGAATTCCAAGCAATTCTAAAACAAATAATAAAGAAATAAAACGAAGCCCCTCTCTCCACTAAAATTAAATCTGTATTCGCTAACGCATCTAGAAATGTAGCTATTTTTTAAATGAAGTGGAAGAAATACTGACCATGCATGGCAGACTTTTTTCTCCTAGGATTTTTTTTTTTTTATTGAGCATTTTAAATACAATATTTTTTATTTTTTCATTTTTTAAATATTTTGCATTTAACTTTGATTAAATTACCATATAGAAAAGAAAAATCAACTTTATACCCCTTAAGAATAACAGCAGAAACAAAAATAATAATCCATTCTGGCCAAAAGACCGATTACATTAGCAGAAATTAAAATACATCCTTGTTTTTATACATAGTTATAAAAAAAATATAAAAACTAAGATATTTACGTTTAATTAATAAAGTAGTTGAAACAAATAAATAACTTTTATTTAATAATTATAACGTAAATAATTCATAACAATGAAAATTTTTAGCTGTGAGTATCAGCGACGCGGTTGCGTACAAAACTTTATAGGAACTTTTTTCTTGTTTTGAGGTCCTTAATTCAAATTTTCAGTTTGGCTACTTAGCCCTGAAACACCCTGTATTATACACCACCAAAGGAAATTTCACAAATACGAAAAGTTTAAGGTTATTTAGGAAATGAGTTTAGATATGTTCCATTACAATGAATCGAGCCAATTTGAAACAAAATGAAGGCCGATTGCAGGTTACATACCCCCATATTTTGGCTTTATTAATTAAGTTAAAAAATAGTATTTATTGTTTTTCTGCCGTATGCCGTGTAATGTATTTTTATTATAAGGGCTTTTCATGATTAAAGTCAGAAAAAATCTAGAGCACAAACACTTAGCAGGTAAGAAAATTACTTTAGTATAAGAATCACTACGGTCAAATTACAGCTAAAATTAAAAAAAAAAAGAAAAAAAAAAAGAAAATGGATATTCGTTTATTCCTTTTGAATGTCATTATCTTGAAAACATCAAATCCTATCCTACCTTTCCTCTTCCCCTCGTTGAAATGGTAAAATTCCTTTTTCCTTAGGAAGAGATTAAAATAGGCACTTCAGAACCCCTTTTTTCCCATTTAAATGATTAAAAATTCAACGAGTAACTGAAGAGATGATGCCAAAGAAAGGAAACTAATAAAGTTATTTATAGCTATAAAGCACAACTTAGATTTTAAATTAAACGTTTCAAACAAAACAAAAACAGAAAACAAGAGATTCTATTCGTTCTATATAAGATATACATCACCTAATAATATATAGAGAGTGATACTATGTTAATACAATAATATCCTTAATTATATTATTATACTAATATAATATCACTCTATATATAGTAACAGGTGATGTATATCTTACATACTCTTAATTATATATAACTATGACTGGTTTTTATGTTCTAAATAAAAATAAAATAAAATAAAATTATATATACATACTCGTAATGAGTATATTTAATATAATGAACTAATTTAAAATATTATATTTGTCTAATTAGAATAGCTTGACGAAAGTCATTTTTTTTTTAATTTTTGGATGAATAAGGACTATCTCGATATCTTAAATGTAAAATAAATTTCTTAAATAAACAATAAAATATTCTTGATAAAAACGCCAGTGTGTGTGTGTGTAACTACTAATTTCTATCCCCAACTACTTCTTAATTTTAGTAATAAATTATTTTAATATCTTTCTCATAATTGGTTTTGTACATTCATCATCAAACTGAATATTTCAATAAAATTTCAATAAGGTTTGTCTTATCTACGTAGTACGTACATACGTACACACAGTACCCAAAAATATAACAAAATAAATTAAATATATGTTATTCAAGTTAAAAAATTGAAACTGTTAAAAAATTAATATGTAGATGATTTTTTATCAACCTAATGGTGAATTTCTATCCATTTTTGTTTTTGAACAATTTGTAATTTTTTTCTGAATTTACTTTGTTAAAAAAGTTGAAATAGGAAGCATAAGTGAAGTGTACAAACGTTTAAAAACTGCTCTTAAAACACGCTGCACATGCTGACAATTTTATCCATACTTTTATGGTTTTCTTATGCCTGTACAACAACACTACAAGGGAGTGGCGCTGGAGGCGCCAAAATTCAGGCATAATACATAATATATATATATACATATATATATATATATATATATATATATATATATATATATATATATATATATATATATATATATATATATATTATATATATATATATAAACTACTATATATCACCATAACTATGATGATCGTATCCCCATCTTTCTGGTGACAGATTTCTGATACCCACCTGGGATACACTTAAAAAATGTATTATTTTTAGAAAAAACTACCACTAAAAATGTGACATAGCAATTATAATAGATAACTGCCTTTAAAAGACCGAGTTAGTGGAACCTGCAGTCAACAAAATGGTCATATAATACTTCAAGATATGGAGTCAAGGATGTTAAGATGGACGAGGTATACTCAAAACCTCGTATTTGAATTAAAAACTCAATCCCCATGTTAAATCTTACAAACATAAAGAAAAACAACTAATGATATGAATAAGAAAGAATTGATCCGCTTCGATAGAATTTCGGTACTTACATCGGTACTTAGATCGGTACTTAGATGGTTTAATATTAGACTGAACAAACAACGTCTTTCCTGTCGATCTATCACGTAATAAAAAAAATTATTTTGATAGACTGTTGCTATAGGAGTATTGAACTTAAATAGCTCTATTATTTCTGAAATTGAAGCAGTTAAAATGTACTAAAAACTAGTTTATAATAAAAGTCTTCGCAGTAATGGCTGTTTCTTTCATATTTGGGAAAATATACTGAACGACAGAGTACGGGATGGCCGAGCAAGTTGGGGAGTGCCCGGTTCCGAACGTTGTGAGTCCGATTCCCACCTGGATTGATTAATTTTCATATCTCGGCGGTCCCAAGAAATGGATCTTGACATTCCCACTCTGGTAAGCAGGCAGCAGCAACCTCAAGGTAGCCGTCAGGAGTTGGCAAAAAGGACCACGATAGGGCCCTTTTGTCGGGATGGTTCTCCTCAACAAGTACCGGTACCAGTACCAATATTATAGGACGATAAAAGCATAGATTTTGAAATTTGTAAGCCTCCAAACTATAGCAGATAACGTTTCTTAGCATTTGGATAGAGAGCAGTTTCATATTAGCTTGAATCGATTCTTGGGATTATCAATCATTTTTACGGATTTGGGTCTTCGCTTTGAATGGGCGCCATTTTTAAACACCTCCGCCTTGAGCAGGTAGACTAGTGGAAATTAAATGTTGAATATGAAGAAGATATTATATCGGTCTACGAGTTATATACTATGCCATATAATGCTAACAGTTTTTTTTTTCTTCTAATAAGTCAAAATCAATCTCAGCTGACTTTAGTAGAAGTGATGCGGTCGAGGGAGTAGCGCAGGGTTCTCCTGGAGTAAAGCTTTTCCCTCCGTGATTGGAGGGTCAAGAAGCCTTCCTCGGAGTTCCCTGATTGTAAATAGTGTATATATAATAGTGTATACCTGTGTTTTTTGCTTTGTTTTAATTTTCTTATTTTTAAGTTGTTTTATTTACATACTATTTGATTATTATTTTTTGTTATTTTGCTTCTATTTATTTTATATTTTTTGAACATATAGTGTGAATGTTATCCTACTTCACTATAACTAATGTCCAATTGACAGATTGTTGTAATACTCGTTAAATAAGTAAATAAAAATAAAATAAGTCAAAAAATGTTTACCTTGCTGTTAGACTATATTAATGTTTTGCAAGCATCTCATTTTAGCAGCCACTTGCCCTTTCAAGGAACTAAATACAACTTCTCAAAGGAGATGTTTCAATGATGCTATCTATATCCACTACATAACTATCCTGAAATAAATCAGATTCTAAGAGAATGAAGAGATCCCGAACTTTGAGACTTAATTGAGACAACCCCAGCGAAGTAATGAAACTTTAATTAGACGATTGCGTGCTATCGTTGACCGAATACTAGGAACTACATCGAGAATCGATAACCGGGCTCCGGTCGACTTGAGTATTAACTTATTGAAGATAATGCTCCTCAACTGGGGCATCGATTCGTATTTCCGGGGCCTAGTACAATTTCTTCTCTTCATACATATTAACCTACCGTTAAATGTTAAACACTTGTCAGAATAGGAATCTGTAATAGGAATTGGATATTAAACATTTTTAATTAATATTATATAGTTTCTTATGTTTGAACAGGTAGATAAATTTAGGTATCTAGGTTCTACGATAACTAGAAAAAACGAAATTGAAGAAGAGATTAAGGTTAGACTGAAGGCGGGCAATGCTTGTTATTTTTCTATGACAAAACTACTTAGTTCGCGCCTCTTGTCCCGAAACTTAAAAATTAGAATCTATAAAACAATTATCTTGCCTACAGTTCTTTATGGATGCGAAACTTGGCCGCTTACATTAAGGGATGAGCAGCGTCTTAAGGTTTTTGAAAATAAAGTATTGCGTAGAATATTCGGACCGAAGAAGGATGAGTTAACCGGAGAGTTCAGACGGTTACACAACGCCGAATTGCGTGAGCTGTATCCGGGTAATATAATTGAGGTAATTTCATCGCGGCGAATCAAATGGGCTTGTAAAGTTGTTGGGCTTAGTAACGAGAGAATTCCTAAAAGGTTATTATTTGCTGTGCCGAATGGTAAGCGTCAGAGGGGTAGACCGAAGCGAAGGTGGGAAGATTGCATTAAAGCCGATCTGAAGGGACTGGGTTTGGACGGCGAACGGTGGAGGGAGGTGTGTAACAAGCGATTGGTGGTGTCGGCATCGAACCTTCGGGTTCGCTAAGCCTTATTATTATTATTATTATTATTATTATATAGTTTCTAGTTTGGCCATTGAAAATAAGTAGATTCTATGTATTATTTATCCTTGTTCGATTATAATATTCCATTTGACATAATAGACCGAAATATTTGTACGAATTCCTTTGCAAGGGCCTATTTTTAAACGCTGATTGGAAAAGTAACATTCAAAATTAAGTCTTGATAATGGGAATTTCTAAATTATTTAAAATGTACAAAAAAAAATGCCTTTGAGAAATAATAAAGTATATATCACTAAGGAAAATAGTATAGTAAATGCAGTATCTTTAAAGAGCAAGAAATTATTTAATTAGTTAATAATTGTCCGATTTTAACATTTTTTTTTTGGAATTGGTAATTGGTTGACTGTAGTGGATAATGAAGAGAAGAATAGTTGGGGTGGTCAGTCAAAAAGGAAGGCAAAAATAAATGATAATATTTATTTTAACATATGCCGACGTTTCGACCTGAAGTTCAGGCCTTCATCAGGGCTAAGAAAATAACCAGATAACAAGGTATGAGAAACATAAGTAGTGATGGTAAAAAAATAAAATAAAAAAATAATAAAAAATAAAATAAATAAATATAAAGTAAAATGAAATTGTTAGAATAATGATGAAGGCCTGAACTTCAGGTTGAAACGTCGGCATATGTAAAAATAAATATTATCATTTATTTTTGCCTTCCTTTTTGACTGACCACCCCAACTATTCTTCTCTTCATTTTTTTTTTTTTTTGTTTTGTAAGTAATTTAGTAATCTTTCTAATAATCATAAGTGCAATAAGGTGGAAGCATATTAAAGTAATCACAAGTTTTGTAATTTTAGAAAAAAAAAAATCAAGAGTGCCTTGGATCCAACTAGTAAAAAAAAAAAAATCATTTTTCGATCACTCTGGAAATTCGTAATTGAGGGTCTTTCGATCTATGAAATACAAATCTCAACTCTGTTGTTTCTTCTTAAAAAGATATTTGAACACACTTTGCTCCTTTGGTAAAAAAAAAAAATTGTTTAATTTAGTAATCTTTCTAATAATCGTGAGTACAATCAAGAAAAAAATGTATACTTTTTGATTTATCCGCAAATAAAGGTTCTATTTCTTCATAACTTTTTTCCTCTCACATTTCAGGGGAATTTGACTATTTTTCTGCCAGAAGGAGAAGATCTTTAAGTGGGGGCTCAATCGTTGGATTTGATGAAGAACTGACAAAGTTATGGCGTTACGACAAAAAAAAAAAAAAAAAAAAAACACCTTTTAGAAATAATATAAAAGATAGAACGCATTGGTGGGAGAAATATTACAGTAGATATTTACATTTTTTCCCTAATCTGATTCAAATTGTGAACCATATAACGATATTAAAGAACCATTTTTTTTTCTTTAATCCTAACAAGCCTAATCCATTTCTGCCTAACTTGGGCTATTTCTTTTCAGTTATCTGCATGCAGCTCAATTGTATTTTTGTTGATTCGATTTATCTTCTTTGAATATTATTGAAGCATATATTGTCTTGTACAGGCTTTCAGATGGATTGCTCTGGGCACTAGCTGATCCAGGATTTGATTTTAGTGGGAGGGCTTCAGCCCGAAAGCTTTTTTATTTCATATATATAACGATAGTTACTTTGGAAAAAACGAAATAAAATAACTATCTATTTGAAATGTTGTTAAGATCATTCTTGTAGTCCTATTAATGTGTAATGTAATTACACAAATAATAATACTTTATGAGATAATTTTTTAATATTTTTTTCCTTAAAGCATGGTCATATTTTACCATTTTGGGGTGGTGCTTCAGCCCGAAAGCTCTCTTCTTCCTCTCCTCCCCCTCCCATAGATCTGCCTGTGACTCCGGGCTACATGCCACGCTGATCTTAACCTCCTTGGCTTCATAACATAAGATATTGTTTGATAAGTTTCTTTTTAGTCTTGCTCCTCCAATTGTAAACAGTCTAATCTCAGATCACTCCGATTATTGTGCAGAGAATTTTGTCACTAATGTTTCAATTTTTTTTTTTTCTGGCCGCTAGTTGTTAATTTCCATGTCCCACAGCCGTTTATTAGAAATGCCTTTCGATAATAGCATTGTACAACCTTGATTTGAGATATTTCGGTATTTTAATACCTTCGAAAGGGAGTACCTCTGTGTGCTCGTTATAAGCTGATCTGTTTCCGACCATTGGATTTGAATTTGTCTGGTTGTTTCGGAAAGGATTTAGCAATTACTAGATTCTATATAGATCCTGTAATTAATTGTAAGTTTATATATATCCTGTCCACGTAACCATAGGCTGCGTTGTAATTGACGAATGATTTTCATTCATAACCTGTGTAATCGCTCAGTATTAGCGAAATTTAAAGAGCGTTTCATTAGACTAAAGAAATCCGCAATTTTTCGCTTCGGCATCCAATGTCACAGGTTACCTTAGAATGAAAACTTTAACCTAAAATTACCATCCCACTTTTTTATAAATGGTAGCAGATTAAAGGTTTCATACACAACGTTATATACGATTTTTAAAATACAAGAAAAATACGGTGAATTTTATGAACGATTTATCAAATCAAAATAAAAATAATAAAAAAAATCTATAATCTACCATGTCCGAACTGTAAAGCCTTAGTAATGTAGACGATTTTAGTATAGAACAACAAAGCTTTGACCAGCTTTGTGTGTGGGCCTATACTAGAGAAAATTTACGAACTAATTAAACCACAGAACGAGGAATCTAATACATTTCCGTATAGTGCTTAAACAAACAACAACGCAGTTTCTAGCAGGAAATCGAAACTAATGCTAGTCCATTCCTCAATAGAATAACCTCGGTATTTTTTACATTTTGGAGATGGAGGTCACACCAAACGGAGAAATAATTTTGTAGGCCACCTTTTTTTTCGATTTTGTGATATCCGTTTACTTTCTAAATGCATGGTCCAAGTTTTGTTTTCCAGATATTTTGATTGGTAAAAAGGTGCAAACAATGCTTAGATGTAGGCTATTCTTTGCCGAAGTAAATAATGTTATAAATGGAAAAATCCAAACAACAAAACCATGAGTCTCTAACATAGAATAGAATAGAAAATAATTTATTCTTGGACAATGTCCCTTTAGAATTACAAAAAAAGTATAACATTAGAATATTATATCTGGCATAAATAAAAACAAACACAAAAAGGAAAAGGAAAGGGAAATAAGTAAAGAAAACATTAGTTAGACATACTATATACAAAATTTAAAAAACTTTATATACTAAACATAAAATATACACTTTTAGAAAATACATTACATTATTCTTAAAAATACACTTTGTGTTTCTGTGGAAAACAAAAAAAGAAAGCCGAATCTGATAGTAAAAATTGTCTGAGTATTTAAGTGATGCATTATATGTAAATAAAGCATTATTTAAATCACTAGGATTAATATGTAATTTTACATAAAAGTTTAGCGGGGATCTGACTGTTCTTGATACGAAAAATTGCAATAGGAGAGTTTTAAATGTAGGTAGGGAGGGGGAATGACGAATTTGGATAAGAACGGAATTCCAAAAAAACAAAAAACAGAGAGAGCAATAAAGGACATTTGGAATGATGCAGACCTGCGAGAAGGGATTTAAAGGTCGGAAGGTCGAGATCTTGTGGAAAGGAATTGGACTGAGAACTTGAATTGGAGAAGATTGTAGGCGTAAGAAAAACAATTATTGTTGATGATTTGAGGAACGTGCTTAGGAAATATTGACTTCAAATGGAGGGGAAGAGCCACTCTAACTCAGTGTAGTGAAGTAGTTACAAATAGTAGTTACAAATCTTACGCAGTTTTTCATTATATAAAAGCAAATATTGAACTAGCCAACGTTTCAACAATTCAAGCATCGTCAGGGCAAAAGAATAATATCACATATGTGCAGAAAAAAAAAAAAAAAGGAAAAATAAAATTGATTCAATAGAAATTTCAAGAAGCCATCCAAATACATGCTTGATGAAAGAGAAAATTAGACTGTTTAATCAGCTGTTCAATATAACTTTCTCTTTCCTTCAGTCTGTTTTTAGTTTATTACTATCACTTACGTATATATGTAATATATAGTAAGGGTAAGTATTGCGATCGTGAAAATTTTCGAATCTCAGTTTTCAACGGAAATACACGTTTTATGGTGCCCTGAGTCCAAATAACCAAGTCCCGAAAAATGGTTTGTGTTTCTGTAAAGTATTTAAAATCCACCTAATCAAGGCAATGACATTGTTTAAAAAACTATTTCATTCTACTTGTGTGAAAGAAGAAGTAAAATATAAATACATTCCATGTAGTTTAACAATTCTAAATCTGGTATTATATTTAAATATTTAGGTATCTATCGTCCGTTTATTCCGAAAAATCATCATGTAACCTTTTAGAAAATTAAATCAGTGAATAGTTTGATGAAATTTCCTTTTGTGATATTCCAACAGTATCCACTTACAATTAGTGTGACAACTTTTGACCTGACTATGACAAACAATGTAAATCCCTTAATTCCGTTTCGTAAACTTTTCAATGGAAAATAACAGTTTATTAACTAATAGTCATACAATCCATAATCAACGGGTCTTGCAATCCATAATCAACGGATCGTACAATCTATAATCAACCGGTGATATAATAAATAGGACTTTTGTTATATTGATGGTATTTATGATTTGTTAGCTGTAATTCTTTAGCCTTAGGTCGGTTAAAAATACAATTCAAAAATTTTATAATAGCCAACATGGCCAACATTTGACTAATATGGCCAGAAAATATTGAAAGTTGTGTGTTGCGCGCACCAGATTTTTTTTCTGCAAATATGTGAAGTTGGGTTTTCTGCCCTGGTGATGGCTAAATTGGTGGAAAGTTGGTTAGTTAATTACCCAATTGTATGTTGGACATTCATGACTTTGTATTTATCCATTTATAACATAATCACATCAGATCTCATTTCTACCTTCATGCTTACATTAGAAGTAAATAATATTGATCGTTTGAGACAATAGTCTCTTAAATATGGCTTCTAAGCTTTAAATAACAGCTATTCAGTCTTGTAGTTCTTGAACTGTTGACATTCATTTAAGAGTACATATTATAATTATCTTTAACCTTTCCATAGAGCTGTCACTCGCCAACAACGGAATTGAGATAATTACTCAGTAATTATAATTATCAATTAAAAATCATAAATTAGGAACAATGTAATAATACAGGCCTCGGGGTCGATATCACTAACGAGGGACCTCGGGCAGCACCCTCCAATTAGAATCAGGCTTGCCCCCCCTTTTCTCTCCCCCCCCCATGGGACTTTATATTTCTCTAGATTGCTTGGTCAGGCCCCCCCTTAGGGCTGAGGAATAATCTATCAATCGTGATTATATAGATTGGAATGTGTTCAATATTAAGGGGAAACAGACTGTAATTATTGGGAAAAGAATTATTTTTCAGCGGTATGACAAAAAATTATTTCACAGCGGTTAATTATTTCTCAACAATCACAGAATGATTTACGGAGGAAGGGAGGGCTTTCGGGCTGAAGCCTCCCCTCCCCCCAAAATGGTAAAATGTAACCATGTTTTATGATAAAAAATATTAAAAAATTATGTCTTTAAGTATTATTGCTCGTTTTTTTTATTTATTTTTTTTTATTATTTTTTTTTATTGTTACATATATATATGAAAAAAAAAAGCTTCCGGGCTGAAAGCTACCCCTCAAAATTAAATCTTGGATCCGCTAGTGCCAAGAATTAAGCATCTAAAATAACATTACATTTCTGGTGACAAATTAAAAGAGATAATAAGTTAATTCCAATTATTTGCCTAAACATTTTCTTTTTTTCGTCATTAGTGATTTGCTAAAAAGAAAAAAAAAATATTACTTCAGTAATACATTCAAAAATCAAAACAAAGCATTTGCTGTAGAACATAAAAAATATCTAGAAACCACATATTTGCTCCACATTGTCCGATTTTAACATTGGTTTTTTTAGGAAATTTCATAAACTTTTAAATGACCAATTTTTTTTCGATTACAATGATCCATTATTGAAAATAATAAATCAAAAATATTTAAAAATCGCGATATCTTCACTAATAGTGCTCTTATTTCAATGAAACTTTCTTACTCTCTTTTTTAAGAAATTTAAACACATTTGAAATATCTTATCACAACCATATCAACAAAAAATGTATACTTTTTTAATTATTCGGAATCTAATTTTACCAACCCTCGTAATTTTTTCCAGCTTCTTTTCTTCGAAGTATGTTATATAGATATATTTAAAGGGCATCGAGAAGAAGACTTTAGACAACTTTCATTGAAATCGGTAAATTCGTTTAGACACTATAGTCTATAGCAACTCAGGTTTTTCGGCCGCCATTTTGAAAGGAAAAGGCGCATATTAATGTCGATAAAGGAGGATCATTCTTGGGTGACCTCTTACATTGAATCTAAATTTGAAAAAAAATGGTGCATTATAGTTTCGGAGAAAATGCGTGGACGGTGGACGGAACAAAAAATTATTCATTTTTCGAATTCTACGTATCCTGAAACGCAAAACCTCAAATTTTGAATGGGAGTTAAGTTTTTAAGATTTTTCGATCGATTACAATGGTTCATCTTTAGATCTTTAGAATCTTTAGAGAATTCATGAGCATTTATATTTATAATATAATATATTATGAACATAAAGTATTTCTCTCCATTATAATAGACCGAGTGACAAAGACCTTTCTCGTTAAAAGAAAGTGCTATTTAAAGTATGTTTTTTATTTGTTAATTGAAATGTATAACTGAATTATAAATACATCAAGTGGACGTGAGCTATAATATAACGAACGACATGAGACGATAATGTGGAAAAATAACCATACGAAGCATTCCAATAACAGCTCAACATTATGTGTTCCGGAGCCCATCTTCTTTTCAGACGCCAAGGAGGATTATCAGGAATCTTAAAGGGATCAAAATTAAAAAAAAAGGATTCTCTGATGGGCCTGGAGTTTAATACGGAAGATTAGGTATCTGCACTATTAGTTTAAGAAAAATGAAAACATTATTTAATAAAACTTGAAAACCCTTTTTGCGAAGGCATTTACTAATGGCTATTGGATTTACTCTACATTTCTTGAGCACCTTCGACACCTGGGAATCGAACCCATAACGTTCAGACCTAGGCATTCTGAGACCCACGCTCCAACGTACTCGGTCTTCCCGTGTTCTTCGCCTCACCTAATATCAGTTCATTCTGGCCGGCGAATCAGATATACTATACCGCATTACAACCTCAAGTTAAATCGAACATTATCTTATTTATATATTATTTTTACAAGGTGTTTGTCAATTTATCATAGCTTCGTCAATTCTTCATCTAATCAACGAGCGTATCTACAAGGGGAGGGGGACTTTAGGGCTGAAGTTTTTATGAAAAAAAAAATTAAAAAATTATCTCTTAAAGTATTATTATTCGTTTAATTGCATTTAAAATGACTTTAGAAATCATTTAAGCACTATTTCACATAGGTAGTTAGTTTCTTTCTTTTTTAAAAAAGTAATTATCGTTATTTTTATGAAAAAAAAAGCTTTCGGGCTGAAGCCCCCCTCCCTCAAAATTAAATCCTGAATCCGCTATTGATATAATCCAATGATTTACCACTCATTTTGAAGTTATTCTTCTCCTTCACATACGACAAATTGTAATATCCCTCTAAAATTTCTGAAAAAAAAAGTAATGAAGGAAAAGAAACTTTATTTGCGAATAATTCAAAGCGTATGATTTTCTTTCTGGATTGTACCCATAATAATTAGAAAGATAACTAAATTACCTAAAACAAATTACAAAACAAATAAAAATCGTAAAATTCGGACAAGTATTAACAAAGATACAGTCCATTAGTTTTAGTATACTTAATAATGTCTTCCAGTTTAAAGATATTGCATTTGTGATTAGAATAGTCTACTACACTTTTTCCTGGCTTTTATATTAACTTGATTATTTCTTAAAGACATTTGGTTGTTCTTAAATTTTATTTTTCTCAATAATTTAGTATATCCTATGATCGGGGCATTATCTTTTATCGGGGCATTATATTTTGTCTCTATTACTTTTATGATCTTTATTATAACTAAAGTAAATAACCTACAAAACAAAAACAAAAAATCGTAAAAATGGATTAGATATTTATACAATTTGTACTGACAGAGGGAACAAAGTGTGTTCAAATATTTCTTATGGCAAAACAAGGTTAAGATTTGTATTTTACAGCTCGAAAGACCCTCGAATACGAATTTTCATAGCGATCGAAAAATAAAATTGTTTTCAAGTAATTTAACCTAAGGATAGAATAAAAGTTATGAAGGAAAAGAAACTTTGTGAATAACTCAAGAAGTATGCATTTTTTCAATCTAAATTGTACCTATAATAATTACATACAAAACAAAACAAAATGGTAAAAATCGGACAATTGTTAAAAAAGATACAGTCCATTAGTTTTGATATAGTTAATAATTTCTTCCTCTTTAAAGATATTGCATTTACTATTCTACTACACTTTTTTTCCTGGCTGATATATTAACTATATTTTTTCTTAAAGGGATTTGTTTGTTGTTACATTTTTTTTAATAATTTAGAAAATCCCATCAAGGGTTTATTTTTTCTTTATTATCTTTCCAGTCATCGTTTAAAAATAAGTCTTAGCAAAGCAATTTGTACACATATTTTGGTATATTATGGTAAATGGAATATTGTAATCGACTAAGGAAAAATAATCAATTTCTCCCTTTCATAATACATAGGAACTACTTATTTCCATATTGTTTTGCTATTTCTTCACTAAACAAAATTATCTGCGAATTATTCACATGAGCCAACTAGTTATATTATATTATACTACTTATATTATATAACTCCGGTGAGAACTCTTACAATAGGCTATCTTTCTCTCTAATGCATGTGAAATATAAATGAAATATAATATTATCAAGATTGTTTATTCAACAAAAGTATTTTTTTAATGAGTTTCATTTTAGCAGTTGTAAGAATTTAACTTCTGAAAGTGGGATTTGGTAATTCTCAATGGAATACTTTTGTTTGATACTTCATTCATCAAAATCTATTGACCCCGAGAGCCGAAAAAGGGGTCTATTGTCCCGAATTATATATAATGTTTCATATAATAATTAGCTATTATACTACTTTCATGTCTATGACATGGAATCACGAATCATTTTTCTGTTGTCATATCACATTAGTTGTCATATGATTTTACAAACAGGAAATTCGATAACAAGCCAACCTGCTAGAGAGTGAGGGAGAGAGGGAATGTATGTGTGTGTGAGAGAGAGAGAGAGAGAGAGAGAGAGAGAGAGAGAGAGAGAGAGAGAGAGAGAGAGAGAGAGAGAGAGAGAGAGAGAGAGAGAGAGAGAGAGAGAGAGTGAGAGAGAGAGAGAGAGAGAATGAGAGAGTGAGAAGGAAGGCAAGCGTTTATTTGTTTGTGAATGTGAACGCCGACAGCAGGAAATTAAAGGGCCTGTGGCCTCTTTCACAGAATATTGACATATTTTCTAAGGGTTAGAAAAAGAAGAAAACAAGAAGAAAAAAACCAAAATAATGATAAAATAAAAAATATATACTCATTTAACTTTTTACAAAAACTAACAGAAAAATATCAATTTCCTAATGCATAATAAACTAGCAGGTTTATTTTCTGGAAAATACGTATTATTTCAGTGACTATTATCATTAGATAAACTGTATTTAGTATTATACTTTAAATATGAAGACTGTAAAATTTATCTTACCTTGTAGTTACGTAGATGAAAACATGTACGTAATCTGAAAAAAAAATACATTCATATTAATATTAATTGAAAAAAATACAATAATGATAGTTATCTGCACTGTTTTTTAATTATCAAAATGAAAAATAAAATCACCATTTATTTTCATTTTAAAATTTCATTTAGTCATTATGGAAACCTATATTTTCCACTGAATAATTTCATGGTTGATTGTATGGGAGTTTATTTTGTATGAAAGATTCTTTTATTTTTCCTCAAAATCTTAGCTTTTGTTATAATAATGAATTATGGCATTGGATTCATCTTTGGAGTCTTCAGGCGTTCCCAAATATCTAGTCGATATGCCTTGTTGGAGTTTTTATTTACTTAATAATAATTTATCCAGTTTTCCGACTGCAATATTTCCTTTTCCAAACCTTTACAACTAAACAAAAGACTTACCTTCTTGATTGAATCATTCCTTGTTCCATTCTTTAAACACGAGATTTCAGGCCGTGAATTAAAAAAATAAATAAAATCACCCCCCAATAGACAAACAAAAGCAATCGCCTCTTTCATTTTTGTTTAATATGCCTACTTATTAAGTATTACTTAATTTTTGAGAAAAATTTCACAGGGATAATTTAGGGTACATTATAGTAAATCAATTTTGAAGTTATAAAATTACGTTATTTTAGAGCATGTAAAAATAAATAACTTAGTAGAGCAAATTATGAACTGATGATTTGGTTAACGATTTACTTAAATAATGGTCTTCCTTATCTTTTTTTTTTTATTTATTTAGAAAAATAATAATCTTTCACTTGGACAATAATTATGGTGATATATGAACACATTCACACCATATATACAGAAAATATAAGATTAACAAAAGTAAAGTAATAACTAAATAATAATCAAAAACTATGTACAATAAAAAATAAAATAACCTAAAGATAAGTAATTTAAAAACACAGTCATACCTATATGTAACATATATAATCAGGCAGGAAACCCCAAGCCAAGCTTCTCCCTCAAACTATAGAAGAAAAACAGGACTCCAAGAGATCCCTGCGCTACTCTCTCAACTGCGTCACTGTTGCTAAAGTCAGTGGAGTTTGAGCGAGAGCGCTTTAGCTACATACACTCATGTCTTGAGTGGAGCATTGGAGAAACTCCAAGATATATACTATAAAAGATCTCAGGGCCACTGCCGCTTCAACCTTCGAGGAGGATTGTAGGGATGAGTGGAACTAGATAGGAATTGTGCTATGAGATTCGGATGATTTATAAGGTTCTGATGGAATTTGGAAGAATTTTGAGGGATGAGTTCAAGGCCATATCTATCAAATAAAGATTACTATTGTAAAAAAAAAAAATGCTTAGTGGTACTGAACTCAATCGAGAGTTAAACAATAATGGGACAAAACATCAGTCATCAAATCAGCCATTATTTATAGGGTTGTATTTATCTTTGGGCACCGCTATAATCAAAACAATTTATTATTATCTCATTACGCCGGATTTGATAAATTTTACCATTAATTTTTTTGGAAAGTGAATTAGATTGATCCCTCAGATTACCGAAGTGTTATCGCTCGGGTAAAGTCGACTAGAAGTGACTAATTGAAATGTTTCTACAAATGGATCAAAATATCTCATATACTAAAAATCGGGTCTGTTTAGTTTAAACGAGGAAATTGTTCAGCATTTCATCCTCTTTGTCACAGGCTATAATTTAAAATTGTATCTTTACACGACACGCCGTGTTAGATGGCGAAAAGAAAAAAATTGTATTGAAAACTAAGTGATAACGAATTTAATAGTACGTATGGAATAAAACATTTCAGATACTAAAACTCGATTCTATATACTGTAAGCGAGAAAAATGTTTAAAATTTAATCTTCTTTGTAATGAGCTATTATTCAAAATTGTGTCTTAACCCAACACCGTGTTAGAGAATATAAGAGGGAAAAATATAGTGTCGAAAATCAAATGATAACGAGTTTTATTGAAGATATGGATTAAATATCTTAGAAACTAAAAATCGGACCTGTATACTGTAAGCGAGAAAATTTTTCAGCATTTTATTTCCTTCATAATGAGCTATTATTTATAATAACTATTTCATAATATTAATCTCGCCTTGTTGATATTTTCACTTCTATCGTGTGGTCTAAAGCAAACACCTTAGTTTTATGTTTTTTTTCACCTAGATTCGTCATGCGTCTCACTGTTAGTGTTGCACAAAATCAAGACCAAAGCCGCCCAATTGTTGCTAGACCAAGACCAAGACTGGTAAAAAAATTCCATTTTTTTAATACAAATTAAAGCAAAATATTTACGAATACTTTAATATTTAAGTTAATATATGTAAAGAATTGGTAAAACCAATATACTTTTGCAATTAACTCTTCTAATTTTTTATTCCGGCTTAGTTAGGTTTCTCCTATCTGAAAAATTACTGTGATGTCTCTATGATAATAAGCTAATAGGTCGCAAGACTCTTGCGCAAGACCAAGACTAAGTACGCAAGTCTTGGTCTCGCATTTGGGCAACACTACCCACTGTGGATTGGTTCATTAAATCAAGCGGTCACAAACTGAAACGGACTCTCCTTATAAATGGTGGTATGATTTCGAATACGCGAAGCCATCATAACCAAAATTATCCATTACAAATCCCGAATAAGAACGAACCTCAACCAGTCGTCAAGTTAGCAAAAGTAGCCATGACAGCCACAGACACGGCGCTGGTAGGAACCGTAACGAGACACTATCACAACAGAGCCGACAATAAAGGCCATTGTCCTCTTTCTTCGTCATATAAACTGGGCCAATCGATACCCCCCTCTCTTTTATCTCTTTTTGGAAATGTCTTTTCCCTTATTGTACCCCATCGGAAAAATTTCAGGGAAAAAATATTCCACCAAACGGGGGGACTCTCGTCCAAACTATTAGGAAAAAAATATTTCTTTATACGAAAGAGAAATATCATAAATACTAATCAAAGTATGTCAAAGAAAAAGAAAACTAAAGTTTAAAAATTAAAACTGATTTTAAGATAGATAATACATCCTATGAAAAATTAGAGTTAACCACAATCTAAATATGTTTAGATTCATTTCAAGACTAATTTAATATGTTAAAAACTTTATATTTAATATTCAAAATATCTTAAAGTAATGTATTACCAGAAAAATGCCTGAAAGGATGATTTAAAAACAAAGAAAATTGACATATAAACAACCTGAGAATTAATATTTGGAAATGAAATAAAATAAATAATATGAGAAGGAGCTGATCGGGTGGTGCGGTCAAATAAATACTAAATTTTAAAAAATGGTATTTTTAATTATTACGCCGACGTTTCGACCCACCTTGCAGGTCTTCATCAGGGCTACAAAAGATACAAAACATAAAGGGTACATGGTGAAAATAAAATAAATTAATATTAAGGAGATATTAAATAAGAAACAGTTGTCTGATAAAGAAATAATAAGATGATATCATAGTTATAGTGGGTGACAATGTAGTTAAAATATTATGTATTATATATATATATATATATATATATATATATATATATATATATATATATATATATATATATATATATATATATATATATATATCAACCATCTCTCTCTCTCTCTCTCTCTCTCTCTCTCTCTCTCTCTCTCTCTCTCATTACCGCGTATGGGGAGCGTCCCACGGGTGGCGGATGTGGGGATGGTCGGTGGAAATTTCTTGGAAGTTCCTCCCGGCTAAGTCCGATGGACTCGCTGACCAACAATGAGAGGGGCCCTCCAGACTTGCTGGAGGGAGGGGACCTCCAGACTTGCTGGAGGTAGGGGCCCACCAGACTTGCTGGAGGGTGTGACGTAGGATTGAACGCCCTACTCACATATCTTTAGTTCACCAAACACCACAAAAAGTCATGGATCTCCCTAAGGTAAAACGCTCATTATCCGGAAGTAAACTAGTCCCCCGTTCGGGTCTCCGGGTGGGGACTGCTTTAGGGGATTCATGGCGCAAGTTGAAATATAGGGATTTAAATATTGGTACGTGGAACGTAAGGAGTTTAAACACAGCAGGGGGGCTAAAATCGGTCGCGAATGAGGTAAATGGGTACAATTTGGATGTCGTGGCTCTGCAAGAGGTTCGCTGGCCAGGGGAGGGCTCGATGAGGGAAGGGAAGTACACTTTTGGTACGGAGGAAGCGAGAATCATTGTTTAGGTACCGGGTTTCTAATTAGGCGTAGATTACTATCCGCTTTGAGGGACGTACAATTCTTTAGTGATAGAATTTCGGTAGCTACATTTCAGGGACGTTGGTTTAAAATCGCATTAATAAACATACATTGTCCGACCGAAGACAGTGACGATGAAGTCAAAAGTGAATTTTACGATAAACTCGAATGGGTTTATGATAAACTACCACGAAACTACATGAAAATAATTGTAGGTGATGCGAACGCAAAGGTAGGAAGGGAAGAAGTTTATATTCCGACGATTGGTAAAGAAAGTTTGCACGAATATAGTAATGATAATGGGATCCGTCTGATAAACTTTGCCATCTCGAAAAACCTGATAATTAAAAGTACGACGTTTAAACATAAGGATATTCATAAATATACTTGGACATCACCGGATTCGCAAACACGAAATCAAATCGATCATGTCTTGATACAACACAGCTGGCAAAGTAGTATAATTAATGTACGGTCTTATCGCGGAGCAGAATGTGGGTCGGATCATGAATTAGTAATCGCGAAACTTCGACAAAAACTTAATATAAAAAAGAGAAAAGAAAACCGTTTCGATTTTGAGAATTTTAATTTGGAAAAATTAAAAAATCCATCAATTAGAAACCAATTCGAGCTAGATGTTAAGAATAGGTTTGAAGCTTTAGAGCTTCCTGACGAGGACCGGGAGGATATTGACAAGTTATGGATAGAGATCAGAGATAATATTAAAGCGGTCGGTAACTCGTGTCTAGGAAAAAAGAAAAATAAGAATAACAAACCGTGGTTTGATGAAGATTGCTTAAACATGTGTGAAAAAAGAAAAGCCGCTAAATTAAAAGCTCTAAATAATCCTAGCGAAGACAATCTGGAATACTTCCGAATCTCAAAGAACGAAACGACAAAATTGCTCAAAAATAAAAAAAGGGAGTATCTTAAAAATAAAATAATTGAAATAGAAACTAATAGAATCGAAAATAACGTAAGAGACATGTACAAAGGTATAAACAGATCACGTAAATATGTAGGGCCCGTAACGTCTGGAATTATGGATGATAATAACAATATTCTGACCGATCCGGTTGACATATTGAATAAGTTTAAGGACCACTTTGACAATATTTTAAATACGGGAAATTATGATCTGTGTCCTCCTTCTGAGTACCAGAGTGCTGAACCGTTAATAGAAGGACCAAGTAAAGAGGAAGTTGAAGTAGCTATCGGAAAATTAAAATCATATAAAGCAGCGGGAATCGATAATATTCCTACTGAACTAATTAAGGCATGCGGAGAAGCTGGAGTTTCTAAAATACATCGGTTGGTTAAAAAGATCTGGGTGAACGAGAAATTAACTGAAGAATGGAAAGAATCTATTCTTATTCCGATTCACAAAAAGGGTCCGAGGACGGATTGTAATAACTATCGAGGAATTTTACTCCTTCCGGTATGTTATAAAATATTCACTTTAATCTTAACCAGTCGAATCACGGAATACGCCGAGGAAATTATCGGAGACTACCAATGCGGATTTAGACGGAATCGTTCGACTATTGATCAAATATTTTCTTTACGGCAAATATTAGAGAAAAAATTGGAGTATAACGGTATTGTTCACCAGCTGTATATAGATTTTAAAAAGGCTTACGATTCTATTGACCGCCAGAAATTGTATAATATTCTAATCGAGCAGGGGATTCCAAAAAAACTAGTAAATCTAGTCAGGATGTGCTTGACGGAGACACTCAATAAAGTTAGAATCGGTAATAATTTGTCCGAAAAATTTGAGGTTCGTTCGGGCTTAAAACAGGGGGATTCTCTTTCGCCTGTCCTGTTCAATTTGGCATTAGAACATGCCATTAGGGAGGTAATGCGAACCGAGAAAGGGTTGGATCTGGGCGGGACAACATCCGTGCTGGGCTATGCTGATGATCTGGTACTGTTAAGCGAAGACGTTGAAACTATAAAACTAAATACGACAACGTTAATGAAAGCCGGGAAAGAACTAGGACTCGAAATAAACGTGGATAAAACAAAATATATGGTTAGCTGCAAAAATGGCGATACTACTGGTGATATCGATATAGATGGTAATATGTTTGAACAGGTAGAGAAATTTAGGTATCTAGGTTCTACGATAACTAGAAAAAACGAAATTGAAGAAGAGATTAAGGTTAGACTGAAGGCGGGGAATGCTTGTTATTTTTCTGTGACAAAACTACTTAGCTCGCGCCTCTTGTCCCGAAACTTAAAAATTAGAATCTATAAAACAATTATCTTACCTACAGTTCTTTATGGATGCGAAACTTGGCCGCTTACATTAAGGGATGAGCAGCGTCTTAAGGTTTTTGAAAATAAAGTATTGCGTAGAATATTCGGACCGAAAAAGGATGAGTTAACCGGAGAGTTCAGACGGTTACACAACGCAGAATTGCGTGAGATGTATCCGGGTAATATAATTGAGGTAATTTCATCGCGGCGAATCAAATGGGCTTGTAAAGTTGTTGGGCTTAGTAACGAGAGAATTCCTAAAAGGTTAATATTTGCTATGCCGAATGGTAAGCGTCCGAGGGGTAGACCGAAGCGAAGATGGGAGGATTGCATTAAAGCCGATCTGAAGGGACTGGGTTTGGACGGCGAACGGTGGAGGGAGGTGTGTAACAAGCGATTGGTGGTGTCGGCATCGAACCTTCGGGTTCGCTAAGCCTTATTATTATTATTATATATATATCAACGGTCAACCATCTCTACAAAATTTTTTTTTTAATTTGCATGCTATATTCTCCTTTGTTTTCAATTTTTATACATACTTATTTTGAATTTTTTGTTTATTTCTTCTCTCTCTCTCTCTCTCTATATATATATATATATATATATATATATATATATATATATATATATAGAGAGAGAGAGAGAGAGAGAGAGAGAGAAGAAATAAACAAAAAATTGAAAATAAGTATGAATAAAAATTGAAAACAAAGGAGAATATAGCATGTAAATTAAAAAAAAAATTATGTAGAGATGGTTGACCGTGATTATAATATGAGAAGGAGTTGATCGGGTGGTGCGGTCAAATAAATACTAAATTTTAATAAATAGTATTTTTAATTATTACGTCGACGTTTCGACTCACCTTGAAGGTCATCCATTCTGGCGTGCTTGGCCAGTCTATCAATCGCCTCATGCAGTGCCACATCCCAGTCCCTGATGAAGATCTGCAAGGTGGGCCGAAACGTCGGCGTGATAATTAAAAATACTATTTTTTAAAACTTAGTATTTATTTGACCCCATCCCCCGACTAACTCCTGCTCAAAAAGAATAATAGACAAAAAAAAAATCCAAATACATTATTATAAATTTATATTTTTTAAATAAAATTTATTATTGTCACATTTAATTATAACCAACCACTGACGCTGTTGGCAGAGTAGCGCAGGGATCTCCCTGCCTGATTGTATATATTGTATATAGGTATGACTGTGTTTTTATCTTTTTAATTAACTTATCTTTAAGTTATTTTATTTTTTATTGTACATAGTTTTTATTATTATTATTTTACTTTTGTTAATTTTATATTTTCTGTATATATGGTGTGAATGTGTTCATATATCACTATAATTATTGTCCATGAGACAGATTATTATATATCTCAATAAATAAATACAAAAAAAAAATTATAATCAAATCTGAGAGAGTGGTTATCAGATCGGAATCCTACAAATTATATTTATTTTTGGATATATTTTATTTTTTGTTAATTTGGAGGGTAAATTAACTATCTACAACTGAGGATCGGTCGGATTCACCTTCTTTCGCATACATTCGGGTATTTTCGGTAATCTAAGAGTAGCTTGGGTGATCTAGGCACCGTTCGCAATCTTGGAATAGTGAAACAGAAGTAGTGTCTATGAATATAATTATACTTATAATTATTAATAACTTGTGCTATTTTTAATTTTTGTATCGCGTTACTTTTATTAACAGTTACATTAAGTAAAATAACTGTTATTATTCAGAAATCATATGTCATAAATAAATAAATGTATTATTTAAAATTAAGGTAATTATCTATATGAGGATCGCTCGGGTTCACAATCACTTTGGTCACACTTGTTCATGAAACTACCGAAAAGAGTCTTTCGAATAAACCCAAATGAGTTCGGCATTTTATGAACAAGTGTGACCGAAGTGATTGTGAACCACGCGTAACCCGTGCTGTCCTTATCTAAATAGGTACCAAAATCAAATTAAGCGATATAATAATAGATAAAGTCAAAATAAGTTAACTTTGAGAATAATAAATATTCAAAATATTCAACAATATCAACCTTCAGGAGACCAAAAGTTTCTTAATACCTGAAATATTACATGTAATGAAAATATTCCCTATTTATCTGTAATATTTCTTTCTTCATCATAATTTTGGCGCCCTTCATTTGGAATGAAAAAATGTTAATTAATTTTAAGAATGTCTTTTTTAATTTCACACTCTAAATAAAACTATAAGCTCATGATTCAGGTTATAATCTCATTAGGTTGTACATTAGTACAGTAGCAATAATTTATTAAATCTTATGTATTAATCTGTCGCAATTTTAAATAATTAACTAGCGATAGTTAAGTAAAAAAGACACATGACTTGCAGTTTAAGATTTGCAATTAATATCATATATTCTTTTATATCTTAAAAGTTTCACTAAATTATATTCTTATGATTATATTAATTTATAGAATAATTGTTCAAACATTAAGATTAAACGATATAAGTATATTGATAAAATGAAAAACAGAATATTATATCGATTAGTGAAATATTTAAAATGAGCCTAATTTGCAATGAAAGTTATTAAATAAAATATTTCAATGGAAATTTCCACTGTGAGCTTGGGGGATTTTTAAGTTCGCGCTTCTATTAGTGTTACCAACTTTATAAAATATAATTCATTTTTATTTGTAACATTATTAATATGGTCTTGAAAGTTTTAAATCTAGAAACCCAAAAAAAAATTAAGATATTCTTCTCCTTCAAATACGAAAAATAGTCCTATCCTACCGAATTTCTGGAAAAAAATTATGGAGGAAAAGAAACTTTATTCGCGAATAACTAAAAAAGTATGCATTTTTTTTTTATTGTACCCATGATAATTAGAAAAATTACTAAATTACCTGCAAAACAAAAAAAAAAAAAAAAGATGCAATCCATTAGTTTTTATACAGTTAATAATTTCTTCATCTTTAAATATATTGCAATTACTATTTTACCACACTTTTTTTCCTGACTCATATATTAACTTTCTTAAAGGCATTTGTTTGTTCTTACATTCTTTTTTTTTTATAATAATTTAGAAAATCCCACAAAGGCTTTATTTTGTCTTTATTATCTTTCCAGTCAGCGTTTTTAAAATAGGTCCTAGCAAAGCTATTTGTACAAATATTTTGGTCTATTATGTTAAATAATATATTGTGATCGACCAAGGAAAAAATATTTACTCCTTCCTCACATAATACATAGGATCTACTTATTTCCATATTGTTTGCTATTTCTTAACTAAACAGAACTTTCTGCTAATTATTCACCAACTAGTGTATATATATTTATTTCATTATTAATTAGTCATAATTCATAGATATTCCATAATACAAATATTATAATAAAAACGTAATTATTATTTTATAAACGAGTTTCAAAAATATTGCCTTAAAAATGTATTTAAACAATTAATAGAAAGTGGCGTGATTCAGCTTCAAATTTAAAATCTGCTACATCCTAGTTTTAGAATACTTGTTCATAACTTATTTTAATTATTTTTGTAAAACAGCATTCTGTTAAAAAATGAAAATATTTGTATACATTGTTAAAGAATATCAGACTTCTAAATAAGAAGATATGTACGAGAAAATATGACTCAATTATTTAGATTTTTAGCTAACCAGTTGGTTAATTAAAGAGAGTTTTATAGAAGTGAAAATAATGAAAAGAATATTATAGAAGATAATGTTTGAAAACAAAACAACATGAATCTGTGAAAAAGAATGTGAAAAATGGGATGTATGTGTATAAATATATATTATGAACAGCAATAATTGTAATACATTAACTAAAAATCATTACTCACTGTGAGAAATTCCAATATGGCTTTCTATCTTGAAGTACACTATCCGCCTATTCTTTAAAATAGGCAGATTTCGGAACGAAACTAAATAATAAAGTAACCGAACACAAAATTAACACTAATAAATAAAAATTAACAGATATATAACACTTTTCAAACATTTAAAACAAAAATTAACCAGCCGACACAGACCGACGCGCACAACAATGAATAAAACGACGACATAAGAGATGTAATATTGTAGAGGCGGGAAACATGGTGACTTGATCAGAGAGAATCCGCGCTTCTGATTGGCCATTAAATTGCCGCCACGGCTGTCCTAAATCACTGAAAAAATGCTAGTATTCAACATATAACCATTTCAATAACATCAGTCAAGTCTTCATTCTCAGAGGTACTTCATTATAATCTTTTTCAATTAATTATTAAATAATTTGTAATCTATTTGACAAATATTATAATGTGCATTGAAAATTATTAAGACACGTAAATCACATAATATTTTTTTACTTCCTAAATATATAGAGATATGTCATAGTGCTTTTTATAAAAACTACTTACAAATGATTTAAGCATAATTTTTTGGATGCATTATAAAGTTATATATGAAACAAAATATTAAGAATGTTTACAAAATTTGAGTATATAAGATAAAAAGAAAAAAAAATATATTGCAGACAAATAACATTAGAAAAGCTTAAATTAACCTTTAGAAAAATATCATTGATGAATTAGATCGAATTTTAATGTTTAGTTTATAGGGGTCCTGCTCAGTTAGGTTGACAATTATATATTTTTTTAAATTTTACATCATTAAATATTTTTCCTCAATTTAAATAAAATAAATAATTAAACTTATTTACGATAAATATTGTTATATAATTTAAATGTTTTGTTTTATAGGTTATAAAATATATACTACAGAAAAAACAAATTAGAGAGCTTAAATTAACCTTTCGTACGATGTCCCTGATAAAATGACCTACCAAACCGTACCAAAAATATACTACAATTATACTAATAAATATAACATTTCATACTTTAAAACTTAAGCATCCCTTAAAATTCATCAAATACATATCTTAATGATCAATGGAGACATATTAATAATTTTTGTTAATGATCATATTTAACAAAAACTAATATGAGGCACTATAAAACAGTATGTTTCAAAATAAATGTTTTACACTAAACGATATAACTAACCGTATCTTATTTTAAAAAATAACAACACTTTTAAAGTATATATAAGAAATTTTATAAATTGCAAATCGAATGTGACCCGAACGGAACTGTGGCAGTATTAAGACTAACTGTTATTAAGGAAGATATACAGACATCCCCACCACGTGTAAAAAGTCCGGTAATTTGATTGGCTGCCTGGCAGGAAGAAGGATATGCAATTTAAGGAAGGGAACAATATCGAGTTATCTGCTGTTTCGAATTAGGAACATTTTTCATTTTAGGCATCATTCCATAATAGCCTTCCTATTATCATGATATCAATGTTTTATTTTAGTAATAAATATCTGTAGACATTTTATTTTTTATTAACTTTTTTTTTAGAACAGTATTATACATAACTAATAGATATAAAATATTATTTTGAAGTAATTCCAAATAAATGGTTCGATAATACTTGAAGTGTCACTGAATATTATTATTATGGATATTTAACTTGGTTAATATAAAAACATGTATTAGTTGCTTATTGCCACATTTATATTTTTATTTTATAATTATAAAAATAATATTTTACACATTGTGTTATTCAATCTTCTTACTGTATTATGGTACTAAACCACTAGTACTTTTACATTTACAACAATACATTTCTTGTCACCCAAGTATAAATATTATTTTGAATTTTTAAAAACTTTTATAAACCATAATTGTATTTTCAGGAATGAAATCAACATGAAATATTATTTGAAAAGTGTCAATATGAAAGAACCAGTCCAGATGTGAATCACAGACCATACCCGAGAGAAAAAGACATGTAGAGATCCGTATTCACGAAGGTAAGGTGACTAGTTACAAATTATTTATAATTAATTTCTTTTTACATACGAACTCAGACAGACAGACATACAGATCATTTTGCTGGACTTGGTTATTTGGACTCAGGAGACCTGTAATGTGTATTTCCCTTGAAAATTCAGACTCGAAAATTTTCACAATCGCAATACTTACCCTTACTACCAATTGCATATATAGGTAAGTGAAAGTAAAAAAAAGTTGATAATTCATCGAATAATAAAAAAAATTAATTGAAAAAAAAATCACAAAACTTGTCATATAAACAATTTAAACAGTACTAATAATAAATGTTTATCGACAATTATATTACAAAAAAGAACAAGATATCTTAAAAAGTCAGAACAAATCTGAAGGATTAAAAATAAATAAATAAACTTTAAACTAAAATATTGAAATTCTAATTGAACTATCTTTCTTTTTTATTTTTTTATAATTTATAAGGATAATAATATAAATGACAAGTTATTTATAAAAGAATGAACGTAGATAATATTAAACAATTTTGTTATTTATTTTTAATTCTAGTTCAAATTGTTATCAATACTTTATAATTATTACTATGTATGTATTTTCTATAAGTAATTTTATATATTAATAATTATATTATATTATATATTAATAGTAAATAACAGGAATTTATACAGTTATTTAGTTTGAACGAATATAAGTGAACGATTCGATTTGATACTTGTAGAATTGTATAAATAGGATTCTATATATTTTTTAATTATACAGAATATTCTTATTTTATAATGAATTATTTAAAATAAGGTTTTATAATAATAATAAAATATAATGATAAATATAAATTTTTGAAAAATTAAATCATTTCGAATATTATATTAATTTTTTTAATTCGAGGCAGTTCAGTGGCAACACTGACAAAGCGTCGCCCCACCCTTTCGACTAGATGCCTTTCTCTTCCTAGTTTGAATTATTACAGTGCGGTTCACTTTCGTTATAATTTCTTAATTTCTTTTGAATTATTATTAATTATGCGCCATTTCGAATGTTTATTACTTGTAGTGTTATAGCAACGCGTTTTCTAATTGTTTTTACTGTTAAATAGTCTAATTTTTAGTTATTAAAATAATATTTTCTTTTAAGTGCAGTGTCTCATAGTTTTTATTCAAAAATTTCATCATGGCGGTTTCCTCCCCCCTTTCTCCAGGTATATTATTCTTTTTTTTTTTTTAATATATAACCTGTTATATTTTTCTCACTGTCCTTATCTATTGTTAATGGTACAATGTGTAAAACTATTTTTATATAGTTAAGACTTTGTAAAATTCAATTGTTTGAATAATTTTCTGATTTTTTAATTGTTCGAATCTAGATAGAACAACCAGTTATGTGAAACATGATATAATATTGAAACAATACTGTTCTAAACAATATATATTTGAATTTTGAGTTACATCTTATCGATATCTAAATAATTATTATAATATTAAGGTTGTTTTAGTGATTTCACAAACTATTAGAAACAAAATTATCTAATCTAACTAGCACCGACATTATTGCTAAACCAAAGTATTTATTTTATTTCTCTTGATACTGTTAGCAGATAGAAAATATCTAAAACAAAAAACAAATATATTAGCTTAGTGAAATAATAATTTATAAATTTTTTCGTCCCATAGTTTGTGAAATGTCTAAACACACCTTCATATATATGAGGCGTAGGAATACAACATAAGCCAAGCCAACTGCTAATTTAAATTAACGGTTTCGGTACTACTTTTTCATAAGGTAAAATAATGTATATTTCTTTTCTGTAGATATTCATCATGCAGGAATTGGTGAATCTTCTTATTCAGGTATGTTATTTTATTTACTTTCTTACATAAGGCAAGTTCCTAAACTCAGCGCTGGTTTCATCGATCACCACTGTGTTGTTATTTTTCAATTTACTTCACATATTTATATTCAATTTAGTTTCTATCTACATTTATTTTTAATTTGAAATTTAACAATTAATTAGGTTGGTGTTTCCTATTATATGTTTTCATTTTACTGTGAGCCTCGCTGGAATCCAGCTAGTCGTCCCTAAACTCAGTATAAATTCCTGTTAATTGATTGATTGATTCCATCGATAGGATTAAGAGTTAGTATTCAAACTTCTTCTTAAACATATGCTGGATTGGCATAGCTATTTTTACATTACGTTACCAAATCTAACATAATTACATCTATCTTTTTGAATAACATATTATATATCATAACCATGTTAAGGTTTTAATTAAATAAATAAATAAATGGAAATATTATAAATTATTTTTAGTTTTATGATTAAAAAATTATTAAACATTTAAAAAAAATTGTTCAATAATGGTATCCTAAATTGAAAATATTAGAATTTTAAGATCTATTTTATTATTTCTATATCATTATTATTATATATATATTTTTAGTCACAATTAATAAGATTAAAAAAATATTAATATCTATATTAAGTAAAATGAATCAGTCTACAATATTTATTTATTTATATATATATATACGTATATATATATATATATATATATATATATATATATATATATATATATATATATATATATATTTTTTAAACTTATTTACTGAAAAATATTACAATCTGTCTCAAGGACATTTATAAAAGTGTTCAGAGATCACATTCACACTCTATGTAAAATAAATAAAATAAATTGTACAGAAAAATAATATATATATATATATATATATTTAAAAAAAGAGAGAAAATAATATCGTCTTTTTTATGACTTCCTTAAAAGCATATTTTAGAATTTTAACTTTAATTATATTTTATATTTTTCATTAATTATATACATCATGTATTTTCCATCATTCATTACTATTAGTTTTCATCTTTATTAACTTAAATAAAATCATTTTATAATATATTCTTGAACTTGTTAACTATATAATATTTTTTTTAACTTGTAAAATATTACGGTCAAATATTTTATAAGTAGTAAATATTTTAATATTTTATTTTTATATTGTTCTTGCTATCAATTATATGTTCTGGATGAACAGGAATCGATTCCTTGAATTTTTTTTAGTACTAATTCACAAATACTAATCTAATATGGTGGATATTCTAAAGTAATCAGACCTGACTGTTCATTAAATGCCGAACGTACCCGAGGCTGTCCGAAAGTAGACGAAGTTAAGGCGGCCACCGACGATCGCGCCAAACGGAACGATAAACTCAATATTTAAATTTAAAAGAAAAAAAATATATATATTTCATTATTTCAAAAGAAAGTATAGTTTCAAGACAGTTGTCTAAACATATGTAAGGATGAAAATCACGCTCAATTGCCAAGTTTTCTCCATTAATATATTTTCAGAGTCGATCAGGAGACTGAAGGCTGATTCAACAGAATTTAATAAATTACCTTCCTGTGCCTTACCCACTGCATTACCACATATATTACAAAATCTAAAATAAATATTTCTTTTTCTCCACACTTTAGTTATATATTTGTTCTTTAGTACGCCATTAAACTTTATTAATTTTTTACTCTATGTATCCCCATAAGTTGACAGATTAACATTTGCTGAAGTGACAACTATTTTCTTTTTTATATTGCTGTAATCTTTTGTACTAAATAATTTAGTTATTTTGGTTAGAATTAATTCTGTGAACAACTTTTTCTTCTTTACCGCTTTAATTTCTTATATAATTCAACTTTAGCATAACTCCAATTTCGACATTTTTTAATTATTAATTTTATTGATATTTCTAGTTTAAATAGTGATTATAAATTTTCAAAATAGGTCTATCACTACAATGATTTTACTCAAAAATGTTGAAATTGGAGTTTGTCGTTCTCTTAACTGAAAAGTTCATATATCTCTGGTCTCTGGCCATAATTAATTAAGTCGATTTATCCTCACGTTGATTTAAGTAGATAATTTTCAACTCTTGAGCTCTTAGGTAATTAGTAAAATTCGGGGGCTCTTCTAAAGTTACTCTCTATTTGTACTGGTATTGTTAATTATTTTACCATTGGCCTATGACCTATGACATCAAGAATTAAAAACTGGTCGACTTAAAGCAACTTGAGAATAAATCGAATCAGAGACCAGAGATATTTGAATATAATTATCAGTATATTTATTTTAATTTCCGTAAAAAAAAAAAAAAAATCAATTGATACATTTTAGAGATGGGTCTATTGTTAATTGTTAACATTGTAAAAATTAAAGACGATCTAGATGTATCTTTATTACACAAAAATATTTTCTCATAATAAATATAATGTTAATATTACCGTTAGATCATTGTGATTCGTTCCACCTTGTTCTTGTCTTTAAATTTTATTTGTATCATCAGTTTAAGGTAAATTTATATTTTTTTAATTTTAAGCCCTGATGATGACCCACATGTAACAGTCAAAAGTTCGTACAATCTCAATGAACATAATTTTTTTAATGTACATTGTGAATATTTTTCATCCTTACAATTGATATATTATAACTAGGGCCCAGATATAAAGATATAAATTTAAAAAGAAAGAGTTCTAATTTTTAGATCTAAAAAAATATTTTAAACCATTTATTAAAAATAGCATAGAAAAATTATTTGTAGAGCTTAAACATTGTTAAACATAAATGGACATACAAACCATAGAGTATAGAAAAAAATAACGTTTTATCAACTAACATTACTTAATAACAAAATCAGCACGTTACTATAAATAGCGCTAATTCTATCGATGGATTCCATCAATATTTTATATATTTATTTTCAAATTTTATATAATTTATTTAAATTTTTTTAAAGAAATACCAACATACTGAATTGTTGTATTTAAAACAGATATAAATAGGACAAGTTTCTAAACTCAGCGCTGAGCTCATCATTATTGTCGTTTCGTCCAGTGTAGAGACGAATCCAATCGATGAGCTCAGAACTGAGTTTTAGGAATGTAAACATAGAAATGTATGAACTAAATTGAAATAGAACAACACTGAAGTTTCGTCCAGCGGATTCATCGACTCCAAAAGCCGATGAAACCGTTGAGCCATCGGTGATTCAATCGATGAATTAATTGATTAATTTAGGAACGTTCCAAAATATTTATATTTTTGTGAGAAATAATTATTTCTAAATTTCTTGAAAATAATGTATTAACTAAGATTTTAGTAAAATTATATTAATCCTAATTATATTTAAAGTCAATTGTAAAATGTTTAGTTTCACTTACGTATGCATTTAATATATACGTGAGGGTAACTATTGTAATCGTGAAAATTTTTGAATCTGAGTTTTTAAAGGAAATACATGTTTTGGGGTATCCTTAGTCAAAACAACCAAGTCCCGAAAAATGGTCTGTGTGTGTATGTTAGCAGTCTAGCTCAAAAACGAAAAGTCGTACGAAACTGATATTACTTATTTAATATAGGTATATGCCTTAGATGTAACATCAACTTTTCCCTTAAAATCGGCTTACCGGAAGTGCTACTTTATATCAACGGTTAAACAAATTTTTACAATTTCCTCAAAAACGGCTCTAACGATTTTGATTAAACTCGGTATATCATTGTATAATTAAGTGGTCTTTAATATCATTTAGGTCTTATCCCCGTTTATGTCACTTTACAGGGCTTCAATGCCCAATGTTCATATGCGCCTTTCTCTAAAGTACATTTAATATGGTTTATTTTAAATAATTAATTATATCTTATTATCAAGAGTTACAAAAAACACGCTAAATATAACTTTTGAAAGAATTTGATAATTAAATATAGGAGAAAAAATAAAAATACTTATCATAATTGGTAAATGGTTGACTGTCGTGGATAATGAAGGGTATAAGTGGTAATTGACAACCCCAACTATTCTTCTCTTCATTAAAAATACTTATCCAGATCGAAAATTAATCTCCGAAAATACTAGTCAGAATGTATAAGTTAATATACCTTAGAGCGGAGAATTTTAGAAAAAAACAATATCTAATATACAAAGTTGTAGAAGGTAACGGATAGTGGCAAAAAATTATAAATGATAATTTTTGAAAACTAATAATATTTTACGTAAATCACATGTTTTTAAGGCAATTAAATGAAATTTACTAACTAAATGTAAACTTTTAAAATATTTTTAAGGTTGAAAAAATATTTAAAATCCACCTAATCAAAGTTATGACATTGTTAAAAAAACTATTTCATTGTACTTGTGTAAAAGAAGAGGGTAAAATATAAAATCATTTCATGGATGTATAATGCATATGTTTATAAACTTAAATACATTTAATATGAGGAGTTGATAGGAGAGTGCTGTCAAATAAATAATAAATTAAACAGATAGTATTATTTAATATTCGTATTATGTAAAAATCAAATAATTCTATTTGTTTAATTTAGTATTTATTTGATCGCACCCCCCGATCAACTCCTTCTCATATTATATCAACTGTCAACCATCTCTACATCATTAAATACATTTATTGTAGTTTAATAATTGTAGATCCGATATTATGTTTAAATAATTAGGTATCGACGTCCGTTTATTCCGAATTATTGTCATTTATTTTTTTTAGAAAATTAAATTAGTGAATGATTTTATGATCTTCACGTTGTGATATTCCAACAGTATCCACTACTTGTGTAAAACAAGATGTGGAATATAAAAATATTTCATAGATACGTTTATAACCTTAAATATAATTACTGTAGTTTAATAACACTAGATCTGATATTACATTTAAATATTAAGGTATCTATCGTCCGTTTATTTTATAAATTATAAAGAAAGCGTTCCATATTACGTTATCGGAAATTCAATAATAGGAAGCCTTTTTTTTATTTATTTCAGAATATTTTGCCTTGTAGACTGTACTGCATTAACTTAGGTAATCGAATCGAATGAATCCGCCGGGTGTAAACATCCCATCTTTCATTCAGGCAGGAAATTGATAACTTCCTCAGACTCAAACCATTGACGTCCTGTTTATTCAATATTACTTACTAACGTTTATAGACAAATATCTGTACATAAATAATAAGTAAGAATATTACTTGTTTTATTATTAAATTGATAGAATTATTTATGAAAATATTATATAAACTGGGGTGTCTCGTAAATAGAGGGAAAATTTTATAGGAGTAATAGCAGACATACAAAAAAGTACATATTAATAATGAGCCAATCTTAGAAAATCCAAGTTTAGTGTTTTTTTAAAGTGATTAATGCTTTTTGATGAATAGGAGGCGATTACTAGAGGAATGTTTAATTTAAGGAATAACCAATTGTATCGCTGTAAACTATCTAAAATATTTAATGATGTAGAGATCGTTGACCGTGATATAATATGGAAAAAAGTTGATCTGGGGGTTCGGTCAAATAAATACTAAATTTTAAAAATAGTGTTTTAATTATTACGCCGACGTTTCGACCCACCTTGCAGGTCTTCATCAGGGCTTGGCATGTAGCGCTGCAGTTGATACACTGACTGTTTGTGGGTTTGTATCTTGTTGTTGACCACTTGGTAATGAATTCATAACAATGTAGAGATGGTTGACCGTGATATAATATGAGAAGGAGTTGGTCGGGGGTTGCGGTCAAATAAATACTATGAGCCTATCAACTGCCTCCTGCAGTACTACCGACCTGCAAGGTGGGTCGAAACGTCGGTGTAATATTTAAAATACTATTTTAAAAATTTAGTATTTATTTGACCGCACTCCTCCCCCCCCCCCTTATCAACTCCTTCTCTTATGTAAAATAGAGGTTGTCATTGGTAAAACCATTTAAAAAGGACTTTTGAGCGGATAAACTAGGCTCAGAAAACCACATCATTTCTCTACACAACTTGAGGTGATACTTAAATTGTTTCTCCAATAAAGTTCAATTGAATTAATCATTGAATGAACTTGAAAGTTAAAAAACGAAAAAGTTTTTTTTAAAAGTGGGATCTCTGTAATTGCCAATAATTTAAGATTTTTTAAAAACCGAACTGGCCGCTGAAAAAATTGTTCATTCATAGATGATTAATTTCTTCGCTCACAGTATGCAGGCCCGATTTTCTGTTTCTGCTATATTTTAATCTATATGTAAAAATATTTCAATTAATCGCCTCTAGCCGACTTTACTCGAGCGTTAACACTTTGAAAATCTGACGGATCAATCTAATTCACTCTCCACAAAAAAGTACAAAACGGGCCTAAAGAAGTTTTCACTTCAAAATGATCCTATTTTTGAAATGATGATTTTGTATTTTAACTCTACTATTCAGGATCGATATAGATCTTTTGTGATCTCAGTTTTCTCTTAGACAGAAAAAATGGAATAAATCCGTAATATCCGAGCCTTAATTATAACCTAAGAATTCCTGCAGAAAACAATAATACATAAAAATGTTTAAATTTTATATGTTTTTTTTTTCATAGCGCCTACAGACCATTGGATACAACCATCAGACACAGGTCTAATATTTTTCGACCTAACATCACCAAAAAAAATTTCTTAAGGTGATCTCACGCCAGTGCCATTGTGTTAGGGTTACGAGCAATCATTTCTAGTCGTACATACACTGTACATAACTTCGAGCTGTTTTCTCACGATTAGATTCATTTCCTCAAAGGTAATTTTTTATCTCGGGTTCCTCTTATCATGAAGTTGCTTTTTTGTTGATAGGTTTTTGGGTTTTTAATATTTGATGGGCGGAAAGGGTAGAAGTTTCCAGTTAGGGCAAGAGTTGCTGTTTAATTCAGCGAGCCTTACTTCCTTCAATTCCATATTCCGAGTAACCGAGTCCCTATATCAAAGTGCTACGTGATGTTCAAGGTGGGATACGAAAAATACTTTCTTACTTCGCATATATTCGTTACGGTTACTATTAGTCGTTACATTTTTTATAACGGATACCTAGAGTATTGATTGAGGGTTATAACTGGACTTGGTTTATAACAGAAAGGGGAGGGTTGAAAGTGGTTATCAAAATTTAAATCATCTATAGTATATATATTTTTTTTTAAAACTAGATTATTTGTTTATTGATAAATATTACAATCTGTCTCAAAAAAGGACATTTATAATAGATTCCAGAGAGCACATTCTCACTATATTTATAAAATCAAAAAATAAATAAGGTAATGTCAAAATAATATACAGCGAAATAAGAACAAACAAAAATATCATAATGAAGGAAGAACATATAAATAACAGTAATAATAAAATTAAAGTAAACATCTTAGACGCAGGCATACCTGTTTACAATTTATTATTTTAAAAAATAATTTAAAAAAATTAAAGAAGAGAAGAATAGTTGGGGTGGTCAGTAAAAAAAGGAAGGCAAAAAATAAATGATAATATTTATTTTTTACATATGCCGACGTTTCGACCTGAAGTTCAGGCCTTCATCAGGGCTAAGAAAATAACCAGATAACATGGTATGAGAAACATAAGTAGTGATGGTAAATAATAATAATAATAATAATATTATTATGCCCTTTTTGATTATGCCTACTTCATCATTCCACACTCTGTAACGGTTATTATTATTTATCTCTTAGTTCTTAGTCATTATTCTAACAATTTCATTTTACTTTATATTTATTTATTTTATTTTTTAAATTTTTTATTATCATTATTATTATTTTTTTTTTTTACCATCACTACTTATGTTTCTCATACCTTGTTATCTGGTTATTTTCTTAGCCCTGATGAAGGCCTGAACTTCAGGTCGAAACGTCAGCATATGTAAAAAATAAATATTATCATTTATTTTTTGCCTTCCTTTTTTTACTGACCACCCCAACTATTCTTCTCTTCATTACCCACGACAGTCAACCAATTACCGATTTAAAAAATTAAAAATTTGGTGCGCACAACACACAACTATCATTTACCTTTCTACTTTGAATAGAAATTATTTTCTGGTAATCTTGGACTATTATAATATTTCTGAAGTGCACTTTTAACGAAGCTATAGCATAAATATTATAGCTAACAAATCATTAAGACCACTAAAATAACAAAAATCCTATTAATTTTATCAACCATAGATAATAAAATCTTCGGTATTCCATCTGCTTTTGTAAACCACATAACTCCAATCTCTGAGCTATATATTTATGCCTAAAGAGATTTGAAAGTATATGTCTATATTAAACCTATAAATAATTATGGATTGTACGCCTGTCGTTTTCTATTGTGAAGTTTACGAGATCTTTTTCACTGCCATAGATACGCCAAAAGTTGTCACACCAATTTTAAGTGGATAATGTTTGGATTTCACAAAAGAAAAATTCATCAAATTATTCACTAATTTAATTTTCTTTAATATCACGTCACGATTTTTCAGAATAAACGAACGCTGATACCTAATTATTTCAATATAATATCAGATCTAGAATTATTAAACTGCAGTAAATTTATTTAGGTTTATAAACATATGCTTCATACATCCATGAAATATTTTTATATTTACACTCTTCTTTTACATTAGAACTATGAAATAGTTTTTTAAACAATGTCATTGCCTTGATTAGATGGATTTTAAATACTTTTCTTTCATACTTAAAAAAATTAAAAAAAAAATTAACATTCAGAAAATTTCAATTGATTTCTTGAAAACATATTAGTTTTCACAAATTATATATTTATAATTTTTCGTCACTCTCCACTACTTTCAACGACCTTCTATATTAGATATTGTTTTTTCTAAAATTCTCCGCTTTCCAACAATATATTATATGCATATCTTCAGACCATTATGTCCGGAGATTCATTTTCGGCCTGGATGAGCATTATTAATTTTTTCTTCAATTTCCAAATTCCAAGTATTGTTTCAAATCTCATATTTAGCCATTTTTTATAGAGAGTGCCAATAAAACAGAGTTATTTTTTTTAAATAACTAAAATAACAATTAAACCATATTGAAGGTAGTTTAGAGGAAGACGTATATACAGTGGACATTTAAACCCTGTTATGTGACATCAATGGGGATAAGACCGCAATTATATTTAAGACCGCTTAATTATATAATGGTACACCGAGTATAATTAAATTCGTTGGAGACATTTTTGAGAAAATTATAAAAATTGTGTATGACCGTTGTTGATATAAAGTGGCACTTCCGGTTAGCCGATTTTAATGAAAAAGTTGCTGTCAAATCTATGACATATACCTGTACTAAATAGGTATTATCAGTTTCATACAACTTTTCGTTTTTGAGCTAGACTGTTCACACACAGACCATTTTGCGAGACTTGGTTATATGGAGTCAGGGGACCTCAAACGTGTATTTTCGTTGAAAAGTCAGATTAGAAAATATTCACGTTCGCAATACTTTCCCTTACTATATATTACATATATAGGTAAGTGAAGGTAAAAACTAAACACTAACTAGCCGGCCTGTGTAAATAATTCGCTTAGTATATTTATAATGAATAAATGGTGATATAATATAGAAATATACTAAACCGCTTATCCGTCCTCTTCGGGACCGAGGCATTGGCGGTTAAGCGAGAGATCCGGTTAATACTTAGGTTATAAAATAAAAATAATTCCAATATTATTTTAACTTCTATATTGTGGAAAAATCTTTATTTTTTTCCAACAATGACATAACAACTAGTTTCCTTTTTTCACTCATTTTTTCACACTAGTTAATTGAACGAAAAATGTAACACAACTGGATAGAAATACCTTGACTAAAATCTTTACAAGAAAATGTGCCTAACGTCGGTAATATACCCATAGTATTGCATCGGTAATGACGCGGTATTTCTTCTTCATTTCTTATTTTATTTTTCTATGAAATATGTGTAGGATAAACATTTTGTTTCAAGAACCAATTTCAATTCGAATAGTTCTGTTTTGTTGAGGTTCGATCGATTGTAAAAATATAATAAACAGAACTTTTTTGTCTAAATTTAAATATATTTAAAATCTATTAAACAACGAAACTACAAAAAATAAATGTATGACCAGTGATTGAGAATCTTCCAAAGTTATAAGTGCGTTTAAGGAAGTTAATTTTTTTTTCTTTTGCCGCTACCACCGGTTAATCCGGAGAACCGGTTAAATGGTAGTCTACTGTATGTAGATTCAGTGTAAATGTGAAAGGAAAGAATTAATTTTCTTTTCCTCAGCCAAATTATTATAGTTCATTCAAAATAATAAATCCAAATATATTTCAAAATTCTGCATTCATCGTGAACTTTATCCAGCTTCTTTTCAGAAATGTCTTTGAAATCTGTATGTATACATACGTGATTTTCAAGAACCATCACAATTAATCCCTCTTCAAGTGTAGGTTTCTATTTAATAATTCAGTTTCCAGGGACTGCTGTTCAAACTCCATAAATACCTAACACCTACATGCTTCATCATTATTCGTTCATACCTTATAGATCGATGCTCCAAAGTGAATCATAATAATACATGTTCATCCCTCATTTCCCTGTCTGATGGTGTTCCTCAAGGGAGCATCCATACTTTATACAGTTTATACAGCTGATATCCCAACCCATCCCAATACGGTCATCACCACCTATACAGATGACACTTGTATCCTATATGTTAATAATGACCCTTTAAATGAATCCCAAACCCTCCAATCACATATCACAAAACCTTGAAGAATGGTGTCATAACTGGAGAATTAAAATAAAATCCAATAAATCCCATCAAGTTACCTTTAGACTTTGACGTAAACGTATGACCTGATGTCCCACATTATCCTTAAGTCCATAATAAGATCTATATGGACATATGGAGTTGGGATTTGGGGCTCTACCAAACGATCGAATTCCTATCGTATCCAATCCTTTGCAATCCAAAGTCCTTCGTAAAATGCCTCATATTTTGTCAGGAATAAAACTATTCATAAAGACCTTACTGTTCCATATGTCGCTGATTTAGCCCGAGCCAGATGCCTATCCTTTGATGATAAACTCCAGTCCCATCCGAATCCACTTGTTTCTAACCTTGCTTCTTCCTCAATTTCTGATAATTCCCCTAGGCGTCTGAAAAGAAGATGGCCTCGTAGTCTTCTCACCTAGAATTAAATAGGGAGTGCTACCACTGGGCAGTATCTCTTGAAGTCTGTTCATGTCATTATTTCTAATGTGGGTATTTTTACTAGTTGTATTTTTTATACAGTTGTAAATTTCATTAAATAAATAAATATAAAAATAATTATATTCAGTTTACGGACAAGTTCCTAAACTCAATTTAAACTTTCAATTAATTACAAAAGACTCATCTACATAACCGTAATAAGACCTATATAACAATCCTTACAATAAAAAATCCTTTGTAAAATCCTTAATGCCCCATATTTGTCACAAATAAAGCCATTCATAAAGATCTTAACGTTCCATATGCCGCCGATTTAGCCCGAGCAAGGTACCTATCCCTTCATGAAAAACACCAGTCCCAACCGAATCCACATGTTTCCAGCCTTACTTCTTCTTCGATTCCTTATAATTCCCCTCGGCGTCTGGAAATAAGATGGCCTCATGATCTTCATATCTAGATTTTTTTTATTATTTCTTAATGATATTTACAACTGTATTGAATAAATACATCTAGTAAATTTGAACATAATGGATATAATGACATGAAAACACTTGCTGAGTAACAACCCAATAGTAGTGATAATGATATGTCTACATTAGGGGATCACGGGGCCATCTTCTTTTCAGACGCCTCGGAGGGTTATCAGGAATTGAAGAGGAAGCAAGGTTAGAAACGAGAGGATTGGGATGATTCTGAAGTTTATTATGGAAGGACAGGCATCTGGATTGGACCAGATCTAAAACAAAAGAAACATTAAGGTCATTATGGATGGTTTTATTTGATACAAAGTAGGGAGCATTGAGGAATTTACGAAGGATTTTGGATTGTAAGGATTGGATACGAGAAGAATTCGATGGTTTAGTGTAGCCCCATAGCTCGACTCCATAGGTCCAAATATGCCTTATTATAGTCAAGTATATGAGGTTTTTGTAATTAATTAAAAGTTTAGAGCGTTTGTCTAGTAAGTGCTGAAGTAATCGGAAACGTCGAGCGGTTTCTTGTCGTTTTAGTCTAGTATGAGGATTCCAAGTTAGTCATTTGTCCAGGTGGAGTCCTAGGTATCGGATTTGCTCAACAGGGATAAGTGGAGCATTGTTAAAGGAAACTGTGGAACAGGAAGATATTGGTTATCTAGAATTAGATAGGGAATGCTACCACTGGGCAGTATCTCTTCAAGTCTGTTCATGTCATTATTTCTAATGTTTGCATTTTTACTGGTTGTATTTTTTTTTTTATACAGTTGTAAATTTCATTAAATAAATAACATTTTAAGTTTATGTGTTTTGCTGTGTTTTAGTTTAAATTTTTGACAGTATCTTCTGCATTACACGTATGTACATTAATCAAAAGGCTTTATATCTTGATAATACACGAATTACTACTGCGATGAACAGGTTGATTATAATATAGCCCGAGATAGGCCCCTTCATCAGGCCGAGGTAGGGAGGTTAGGTTAGAGGAGAGAGAGGGAGGAGGGGGTTCGAACCCAGACAAAGGATGTTACAGTTAATATTTCACCTGGCCACGCGCTCTGGTGCACTACAAAGTGCGTCAGCCCCTAACGAATCATAATCGTCTCTACTTCTCCTCGTTATAATTTAATGATGGGGGATCCCCTTTGCTCAACTCATTTCGAGCTCAAGTTGCTTTATCAAAAAAAAAATATATATATTTTTAAATAATCAACACTACATATACCTTCCGACCTCTACATTCCTTCTCACAGATCTGCCTCATTTCAAAATTCCTTTATACCTCGCGATGTCAATTTCTGGAATTTCCTCCCTATCAAAATTCGGCATTCCCCCTCCATATCCACATTCAAATCCCTCCTATTTCAATTCCTATCCCAAAAACAGTCAGATACTTGCTAAACTTTTGATATTATACATTTCTAGTCATCATCAAACTATAGTACTATTCTATACTGTGAACTTCACTAGGGATATTACAATATCTTCCTGCTATTAATGCCACTGACCGCATCTATTGTTTTTTTTATTGTTTTTTAAAATTATTTTTTATTCTTATATAATTAAATCTGTACCTATAGCTGGCATTTGACAATGACAAGTCTACATATTATTCATTATTTAAATACACTGACATTTTATATTGTCAGCTTTGTCTTTTCTTTGTTAGCAGAAACACCTCATTTTAAAGAAGAACTTAATGCATTTTTTATTATTTCATTTTTCAAAACAGTATATTTATAATTTTTCCTACTGTACATAGTGTTAAGTGTTTTATCATAGTTTTAAGTGTTTTGTATATAGATTTTTTTTTGTATATAGCTTGTTTAACTAATATTTTCTTTATTTTCTCTTTTTTATTATTGTTTTATTTTGGCCAGATGTAGGATTTTAACTATGTTCTATTATGTTATTCTAAAGGGACTTTGTCCCAGAATAAAGTTATTTTCTATTTCTATATATATATATATATAAGATAAAGACCGGAGACTGGCGATATCAGCCTTAATACCATCTTGTAATGTAAATAAACATAGCAATTGTATATAAGGCAGATTATTGGACGAATAAAGCAGTGTTTATTCAGAAGTCGTGAGTATTGTTTCTCGTTCCTCTTTCCTTCTTTTTTTTTTATTTTTCAAGCCCGGAGACGCTTAACTGGTGCCGAAACCCGGGAGAACGTCAGGAGAACACGGAAGTAAAATTTTTTTTTCTGTCTTTATTTTAATTTTTTTTTTCTCTTCTCCTAGTCATAAGGAAAAGACGAGATGCCGACAGAGGGCATAATTCGACCAGGAGTGTTGAACGCACCTGAAATGCCGCAACCTCAGGAAATGCCGATAGCGCAGATTCCTCAGATCGCCCCTCAGGTTCCGCAGATTCCGCAGATACCTCAGATACCGCAAGTACCGCAGATACAAGAGATCCCTCCCTTACCTAGGGACACATTGGCAGAGGCGCATGCCAATGCATTGGAGTGGATGAAGATAAGGGCAGCAACCACGCAGGATCTACGGAGAGCAATCGCAGACCTGGAGCGATTCGGGGGCGAGATAGGTGAACTTAATCACTTCCTGAAAGGCGGAGACCGCCTCATATCAAGAATCGAAGCAAAGGTGGCGGAGGACCTCGTGAACTTTGGAGACGCAGAAGCACTGAAGGCAGCTCTCGTGTGCCGAGTGAGGAGGAACATCCTCAACCAAATCCAAGCGGACGAGGAGACACCATGGCCAGTGATTAAGGAGCGTTTGAAGAAGGCTTTCGGAGGGGGCCGATGGACGCCGGAAGAAGATATCTTCCAAATGTTTAGGGAGTGTCGGTCCCAACGCCAAACAAGAGGACAGTATGCGGGGGTACTAGTGGCGAAGTACAACCGCATAACTGAGAAAATGCGTGAAACCATGAGTGTGGGAGAGGTCGAGGCTAGGATGGAATTCCTTTCGACAATACTCAAGGTTCAGTTAGCTAAGGAGACTGGGAGAAGGGACGGACTGCCTAGAGAGCGATCGTTCCTCGAGTGTGCCCAAGAAATGATAGATCTGAGTGCAAGAGAGGAAGAGACGCGGATGGAAGTAGAAGAACCAGGGTGGACCCGAGTGAGTGACAGACGACCCCGGACAGCCCAGATAGGGTGGAGGAAGAGGGAAATGAAACACCCGAACGGAGAAAAAGCCACGACGGGCGAGAGAAGATCCGGACAGTCCAGGCCTAGGAATGGACCCCGGAGGGAAGACCGAAAATGTCACGGGTGCGGGAAACCGGGACATTTGGTAGCACAATGTCCGCGCACTAGATGTTTCGAGTGCGGGACTGAAGGGCATATTGCCAGACAGTGCCCGTACATGTTTCGCAGGAGGGAGAGACCTCTAGACGAGCCAATGGAGGTGAACGCTCAAAAGTTGAAAAAACGAGCTAGGATGCAGCAGAGAGACGGATCTTCGGAAGAGGCAACCGAGGAGTCGGGGACGTCGGGAACGGAGACTGACGAGCCAGCCAGCAGTGGAGGCGAAGGAGGCAGGAGCAGCCAACGGAGCGAGCAACGACGAGCGACGGCGGTAAGGAGGAAGCGAGGTGGCATCTGAGAAGGGTGTCAGCAGAGAGGCGACCGCACAGCAACCTGCAACAATATTAGAGGTAAGCCATGCTGGTTGCCGATTATTGAAGTAGATGGGGGAGTGAAGTGTCTCGTGGACACAGGGAGCTCGAGTACTATCTTGACTCGGGGGGCGTTGGGGAGAGTGTGCGGGAGCGAGAGGGTACTCCGGATACAAAACTGTGGCTGCCAGCTACTCACTCTGGGTGGTCCCTGTAAAGTAGAAGGGGAAGCGTCAATTACGCTTGACCGGTGGGCAGGGAAGAAGGGGGAGCTAAGGGTGCATGTGGTAGAGAGCATGGCGCGGGAGTACCAAGTCATAATAGGGTGTGATCTGTTAGGACAGGTAGGGGTAAGCATTAGAAACCGTAGAGGAGCTTGGAGTATCAGGCTGGGAAAGAGGAAATTTGGATGTATAGGGGTCGCGAGAGAAAGAAGGGTGCGGATAGGAGCGGTGAACAGGGGGGAGGACTGGAGAAAGGCGTTACAAGCGGAGTTCGTAGATATTTTCTTCAGGGAGGGCGAGGTATTGGGGGTAACAGGGAAGACGGTACACGAAGTTCCACTGAAGCAAGATAGGGTGACCTACGTAAAGGAAAGGAGATACCCGCAGGCGATGAGGCAGCATATTCGGGAGGAATTGGAAAGCCTGAAAGAGCAAGGGATCATAGTCGATAGCACCTCGCCATTTAATAGTCCCCTGTGGGCAGTGAAAAAGAAGGCAGCGCCAGGGGATAATAAGGAAAAATACAGAGTGGTAGTGGACTATCGTAGGTTGAACGACAACACGGTAGACGAAAAGTACCCGATCCCTAGATTCGAAGATATACTTGATAGGTTGAGTGGGGCCGTGGTGTTTAGCACGTTGGACCTCAAGGCGGGATACCACCAAATACGGATGCACCCGAAGGACCAACATAAGACGGCGTTTACATTCGAAAGGGGGCATTACGAATTCACCAGAATGCCGTTTGGTCTGAAGAATGCGCCCATAACGTTTCAACGCCTGATGGACGAATTTCTGAGGGGGATCGACGACTCCGTATGTCAAGTATATATGGACGACCTGCTGATTTTTAGCAGAACGGAAGCCGAACACGTGGGGCATTTGAGGTCGGTATTCGAAAGGCTGCGACAATTCGGGCTGAAACTGTCAAGTGAGAAGTCCCTGTTGGGACAAACGCGAATCAATTTTTTAGGCCACACTATTTCTAGCGAGGGGGTCAGACCGGATGCGGCAAAGGTGGAGGCTATCACACGAATGGCGGTGCCACGGGACGTTAAAGGGATTCGTAGGCTTCTCGGGACGCTGAATTATTATAGAAGATTCGTACCTGAGATGGCAGAATACTTGGTACCTATCAATAACTTGCTGAAGAAAGGCGCGAGGATCGTGGTGACACCGGAAATGGAAAATAATATTCGGAAATGCATGGATAGGTTGCAGGCAGAACCCGTATTGGCGTTCCCGGATTTTGAGAAGCAGTTCAACGTCACCACCGATGCGAGCGAATACGCGTTGGGGGCCGTTTTATCTCAGGGCAGAAGTGAGGGTGAACGTCCGATAGCATACGCGAGCCGACGACTTACGAGCGCGGAATCACGGTACAGCGCGTTAGAGAGGGAGCTACTCGCGATAGTGTGGGCCATCGACCATTTCAGGCCGTATATATTTGGGAGGAAGTTTCGAGTCCACACCGATCACAAACCCCTTCAGTGGGTAGGAAAACTTAAGGAAACCTCTGCGAGGGTCACGAGATGGAAAGAATTCCTTAGTCAGTACAACATGGAGGTGGTGTATAAGCCGGGAAAGGAAAACGTGGTGGCAGACTGGCTCTCTAGGGCCATCATGATCAACGCGGTAGAAGAGGACGGAGGAGGTCCATCGCGGGACGTGCGCCAATTCTTGAGGGAATGGACTCCTGAGGGTGAAGGGGCAGATGATACCGTCAGTATAGAGGACAGGGAGGGGTCCCCGGAAGAAGATAGCTCAGCGGAGGAAAGACCAGAGGCGATGGAGGAAATAGACGAAATCATCAACGACAAGCATAGACAGGTAATCTGGAAGACCAGGACAACAGGGATCATGAAAATAGATTACCGAAGGTACGGGAAAAGTAGGATTCGCGTCATTTGGTCGCAACCCGGGGTGAGCGAGGAGCAAATCCGTACGGCACTGAAGGACGCCACGGAGCCAGGAAAGACACACCATCTCTATGTTGGGAACAACACGGTATGGGAGAAAATAAAGCGGATGTGGAGATCCGAGCGGATAGGCATGGATAGAACGATCATCCGGTGCAAGTATGCAGTGGAAACCGTACAGGATGAGGAGCAGCAGCAAGCAATTACATTGGCATACCACCAGGGGAAGACCAACCACCGAGGCGTCAACGAGACGTTGCAGGCATTACGGCGAAAGTATTTCTGGTGGGGAATGAAAAAATCTATCCAAGGAATCATCGGGAAATGCGAGGTATGTATGCGCACAAAGTATGATCGACACCCCCCCAGAGGAGTTCAGGAAGAGACACCTACAGGGAATATGCCGCTACAAGACCTCCAGATCGATACATTCACCTGGAAAGGGTTCAAGTGGGTCACGGTCATCGACACCTTTAGTAAAGTAGCTATGGCACATCAGGTCATGGACAAGTCTGCCAATGCAGTTGCGGAAGCCCTACAAATCTGGATACAGTTTTACGGAGTTCCCGAGAGGATCACATCAGACGGTGGTAGAGAATTCGACAATACCGCGATTAGGGAGGAGGTGAAAAGGTTAGAGGTTGTGTGGCATTATAACACACCGGGACACCCTAAGAGTAGAGGAGGAATCGAACGCTTGCACAGCACGTTGAGTGACCACATCCGTGTATATCAGGGAGAGAAAGGGTTGGAGCCGGATGTTGCGATGAAGAAAGCCGTAACAGCTTACAACCATTCGATCCACTCCGTAACGGGATTTTCACCTGTGGAAATACTATTCGGGATGCGCAGGCCAAGGAGAGATTGGGGGGAAACGACGACCAATGAACATCTCGTAGAGCAAATCCAGAATACTAGGGTAGAGGTAGGAAAGACGTGGGGGAAGGTAGCGGGGAGAATTCAGCGGGAAAAGGAGAAGCGGGTAGCGCGGCAGAATGTGCAGGTACGTGACCGAATGGGAGAATTAAAAATCGGAACAATAGTGTATCGTAGAATTGGAACCAACAGAGGGAAACAATTGTTACGGTACGAGGGCCCATTCAGAGTGATTGCTATTAGGGAGCATAATCTGGTAACCATTGAAAGCATTAACGAACCTAAGAAGAGGAGAACTGTTCATATTGAACAATTGAAGCTCCCAATGTTAGAACCGGTACAGAAACCAATTGATTCGTAGTACCCTTATCGCGTATTATAAAAAAATATGTTTTTTTTTATTATTATTACTGTTGATGATGTCATTTTTTTTTATTATTTTTGTTGTTCTTGTAAATAAAGATATGGCAGCATAATAGAGGTGATTGTAATTTTTATAGGATTAAGAGCTCTGTTCCATTGTTAATAAGACGTTGTGTGTTTACTTTCTGTGGTTTATTTCTTTTTATTTATTTCTCGTTCCAGCGGAGTGGAAGTGAGGTTTGGTGTACTTTAAGTTTATACTGGTACAAATAATTGTAAAGGGTTAAGGCTGATACCGGTGGCTCCGATCTGGGAATTTACAAGTTTCCGAAAATCCTATTCGTAAACTGGTGGGGGGGAGATAAAGACCGGAGACTGGCGATATCAGCCTTAATACCATCTTGTAATGTAAATAAACATAGCAATTGTATATAAGGCAGATTATTGGACGAATAAAGCAGTGTTTATTCAGAAGTCGTGAGTATTGTTTCTCGTTCCTCTTTCCTTCTTTTTTTTTATTTTTAAAACCCGGAGACGCTTAACTTATATATATATATATATATATATATATATATATATATATATATATATATATATATATATAAAATACTGTTGTAGAGATCTCTTTTTCGGGTCTCTTGAGCCATGTATTTTAATTAATTAAGTATCAACCGAAAGATATTCCATTGAGAAGTGACGAATTTTAACTAACGTTTATAGTCCGTGGTACAGACTCCTTTTTATCGAATTACTAACATCCACCTGAAACTTCGTAAATAGTTTTATCTCATTGTATCCTACAACTATTTTATTTACGAAAAATCTTGTAATTGGGGCGTCTATATAATTTACGCTATAAAAAAAGTACCTTTATTATGGTTAATTAAAAAAAAAACTAGGTTCTTTTATAAACGGTAACTATAAAAAATGGCTAAATATGAAATTTGAAAGAATAAGATAATTGAAAACTGAAGAAAATATTAAAAATGCTCACCAAGGCCGAAAATGAATATCCGGATATAATAGAAGGCATACATAAAATATATCTTTGGAAAGCGAAGAATTTTATAAAAAATAATATAAAATAAATTGAAGTTATAGAAGGTGACGGAATTTTACGAAAAAAAATATAAATAATAATTTCTGAAATTATTATTCTGAAAACTAATCATATTTTACGTAAATCACATGTTTTTAACGGAATTGAGTGAAATTTACTAAATAAACCTAAATTAAACTTTTAAAGTATTTTTAAGTTTGAAAAAAATCCACCTAATCAAAGCAATGACATTGTTAAAAATAATATTTCATTCTACTTGTGTAAAAGAGGTAAAATATGAAATCATTTCATGGATGTATAAAGCATATGTTTATAACCTTAAATACATTTACTGTAGTTTAATAAATCTAGATATTATATAATATTATATCACTAAAATGATTTGACAAAAAAAGGTTGAAATTAGAGTTAGTCATTCTGTCATCTGAAACTAGATGGAGTAACTAGATTTTTATTATCTACCGTCGATATAATAAATAGAGTTGTTGTTTTTTTAATGGTCTTAATGGTTTGTTATCTGTAAGCTTTAGCTCCGTTTAAAATGCACTTCAACAATTTTATAATAGTCCAACACTGCCAGAAAATAATTTCAATTCAAAGTACAGCGGTAAGTGAAAATTGTGTGTTGAGCGCACCAGATTTCAAATTATGAAAATGAAAGTTTACTTAGTATTTTTTTTTATAAATTTACACGTATACTGACTATGTTCCTTAATGTAATTATCAATTTTATTTTTTTTTTATTATTATCTATGATATTTACTACTGTATTAGAATTAAAAATACATTCAGTAAATGTGAACACAAGAATATAATAACATGAAACCACTTGTTGAGAAACTACCCACTGCTAGCACTCTTTTTTTCTTTTTTAATTTTTTTTTTCTTTTTTCATTTATTTATGTAGAAATATAATAATATGTCACAATTATTATAGTGATATATGATACATTCACACCATATATACAGAAAATATAAAATTAACAAACGTAAAATAATAATAAAAAACTATGTACAATTAAAAAAAAATAACCTCAAGATAAGTAAATTAAAAAACCATAGAAACACAGTCATACCTATATACAATTAGACAGGGAACTCCAAGCCAGGATTCTCCTTCCAACTGTAGAAGGAAAAGCAGGACTCCAAGAGATCCCTGTGCTACACGCCCAACCGCGTCACTGGTGCTAAAGCTAGTGGAGTTTGTTTTATCACTCTAAAAATGTATTTACAATAGGAGGTTCGAGGCCATCTTATTTTCAAACGTATTGTAGGGTTATCAGGAATCAAAGAGGAAGCAAGGCTAGAAACTAGAGGGTTTGGATTGTTCTGAAGTTTGTTATGGAAGGATAGCTATCTGGATTGGGCCAGGTCAGAAACATAAGTGACATTAAGATCTTTATGGATGATTTTATGTGCGACAAAGTTAGGAGCATTGAGGAGATAATTATAAATTTAAAATAATTTCTGTACAAGTTTAACTTTTTTTTTCCAATTGTAACAACTAATGAAGATAGGAAGAACGGATTTACTTTTCCCTATCTGACGAGCGCCGGATCTGCCGGACTACTGCCGGACTAGGGCCTGACTTAGCGTTGATAACGTACGGATTAGGGGACTTTGCAGGAAACAAGGCAACTTTGTTAGTTCTTGTTTAGGAAATCTAACCTTCCCTTCTGTTTATTACCCTTGTCCGTACTTTCTCCAAGTTTCCTGGACAGGGGGCTCTTGTATCCCAGCCCAAGTCCAAACCGCGGATTACTTAGCTCTACTCGCAAAGTCTTATCCCTAATTCGTTAAAGCAGTTTAAGTAGTTTCTTACTTATGTAATTTTAGCTATCCTTACAGGTATGAAAAAAAAAACTAAGGTGTGTGCTTTTGACCACAAGATAGATGTGAAAACATCAAAAAGTCGAGATTAATAATATGAAATATAAATTAAAAGTAATAGCTCATTATAAAGAGGATGAAATATACAGGTCCGATTTTTAGTTACTGAGATATTTAAATCCATATATTGCATAAAACAAGTTATAATTTGGTTTTCTATAATATTTTTTCCGTTTTCGCGTCTCTAACAAGGCGTCGCTTTAAGATAGAATTTCGTATTATATCCCATTATAGAGTGGATGAATCGCTGAACAATTCTCTCCCTTACAGAATGACAGGTCCGATATACTTTTACATTACCGATTGAAATAGGAACTTTTTCATTATGACAACTTTTTGATGAAGTTATTCTAAAAAATTTATCGAAATAATTTCCTTAATAAAAGTTAGCTACAAACACTTATTCTGAAACTTATTCATAGATGGTTTTCAGGCAAAAAGAATTAAATTCAGAAATATATTTTATGAAATTATAAAGAAAATAGCGATTATCTGACTAGGTTCTCCCTAGAGGAGTCCACAAAATAATTCAAGGAATGAATTATGAGAATATAAAAAAACAAAATAATTATGACAAATCCTATTAAAAAATAAGAGGATATTATTTATATAAATAAATAGGATATTCATGATAGAGAGTCTGAAGATGGGATATGAAAGTAGATCCCGAAACGTCATAATAAAATAAAGTATAATTGTTTTGAGCGAAAAAATACTGTTACCGAAACTTTTATAATCCAAACCATGAGCAAACAAAGTTTTTGTTAAACTCACACATAAATTTTAGTTTTTCAAAAACCTTGGCCGAACATTGAACTTTTTGAAGACGATTAAAAAGGTATAAGAACTACTTTTATTTTGCGTACTTTTCTTAATAAGTTCCATTCTTCATACCTCTGTTTCCATTTCAAGTGTAAGCTTTTCCATTTCGAATGTAACCCTTTTTAATTTAAAACTAATAGTCCGTTGTACAGACCCCTTTTTATTAAATTATTAACATTTGTCGGAAACTAAGTAAATAGATTTATCTCATCGTTGCCTAAAAATATTTTATTTACGAAAATTCTCGAAATCTCCCAAAAATTAAACTAACGAGGTTATATCGGTTAAACGGCCCATTATTTTTTTAGGCTTCTTTTTTGTCGATTTTGTGATCAAATTATCTTACGTTCCAAGTGACAATGTTTGTATACTAGTTTTTAGTACCTAATTAAATAGACAAAATTTGCCAATATCCAGATTGGAAACGCACCAATTCCAAGAGTTTTCGTTATTAAAATAGCTGTAGGTTACGATGAGATGAAGCTATTAATGAAGTTCCAGGGAGATGTTAATAATTTTATAAAAAGGGGTCTGTACCACGGACTATTTAAAAAGCTTTACTCTTGCAATCGACAATTGGCTTGAAAATTTTATATATCAATTATAGTTACAAATACACAATTTTCTGCTTTCACAAATGGCAAATGAAACAAAGTTCTAAGTGATTAAAACTGTTACTACAAGACTTTTTGTAAAAAATTTGCGATATCTACCCTGTTAGGATTTCGTCGGCTTAATATCATCTTTTTTTTGTTTGTTTGTTTATGCTAATCGTGTATTTTAAAATTAAGTAGAAAAATTATTGGATTTCTATAATTAAATCACATTATAAATTGAACATAGGGACGTCTCTGCTGAGTTCAGAAACTTGCTTCATACAACTTTAAGATACTCAGACCTGAGCTACCGCTTAACATTTCATATTCCAAACTGTGGTATTTCACACCCTCCCCCCACCTCGCTTTTACTGGGTCGGTACCTCATTCCATAGCGGTACCGGGTTCCGAGATTAAAATTGTTCTGAAGTGTGAAAACAAAAAATAAAAAGGGCCCAGTTATTGAAGTTTTTTTTTTTTCATATTCGAATTCCAAGGCGCTCATAATCGTTTTCGGTGGAATGAGATTGCTTTTCACAGGCTTACTGAAGAATTCGGAAGGAGGGGCAACAGCATTAATGTTTCAAGACTTTTGCCTTATTTCTTTTATTTTTTTTTCTTTTCCTAAGACTAATTCTGGCGGGATGTTTTCTAAACTCATTTACATTTCAAATATTTCTCTCTTAAGCATTTTAAAGCACTAATTATCCGTTTGTTGATAACTCCGTAATTTTCTTACTATTCCAATTTTATCTTAACTTGATGTTTTCTTCTAATTAAAATTACTTTTAAACAATAGAATCTAAACAATTTGGTGTCTTAATTGTTAATTAATGATTTTTTATTCATTATCTCTCTCTATCTCGCAATATATATATATATATATATATATATATATATATATATATATATATATATATATATATATATATATTGCGAGATAGAGAGACAGAATGAATAAAAAATCATTAATTAACAATTAAGACACCAAATTGTTTAGATTCTATTGTTTAAAAGTAATTTTAATTAGAAGATATATATATATATATATATTTTCTTCATTTTTTCACTTATTTCCTTTTTCTGTTACTCTTTCCATCTCCTCCCTTCGTTTCTTCACTTTTCTATTACAATGATCTTCATCTAGTTCACTCTTCCACTGAATCTATCCTTATCGTGATATTCTTGTTTTATTCCATGTCTTACTATTTCTTCTTTAATTTGTTCAGAATACCGTTGATGATCTTCAGCTCCATTACTTTGTTAATATGTACTTGTTTATCTTGTCTTTACTCATTCTTTTTTAGTGGCTAAAGAATTGATATTCTCTTTTCATCATTGATTTTTATAGATCTTGGACATCTGCATACAATTCTCGACTACTTTATGGCTAGTATTCATTTTCCAACTTTATTAGCCATGGATACACCTTAGTAAATTCTTCTGTTTTCAGTAGGTCTACTATACTGGTAAATCCATATTACACTACAGACATAATTGCTGTTTCATAATGTATTATCTTAGCTTTTCTGGAAAAGTTCTGGTAATGTAGGTTTTTAACTAGATATCTATGTCTATGTCAACTGATTTTTTTTAATTTTTGACATTAATAATAAAGAGAATTTTCTAACGGAAGAAACAAGTAATAATCGGATGGAGCAAGATCCTGTGGAGTAAGGGGAGTGAGGTGGACACAATAAAATTGTTAGAATTTCTGATTTACCGCAAATGCCGCATATTGCGTTGGCCTAAATGCATGTAAGTACATAACTTAAAAAAAAAAAAAAACGTTTTGAACGCAATATACTTATGTTTAATTGTTCCTACATTATTTCTTACGCCAAGTTGTTTTTGGAATTTTTTTTCAAACTTATTATTTCCGTAGAAGAATAAAAAAAAAAAAAAACGTTGCAAATTATTTCACAATAGTTTATTGTTTACAAATAATTATACATCTAAATTAACATTACCTTCCTAAAAACAAATAAAAGGTGATTCCTATTATTAGCCTAAACATTTTTTTTTCATTAGTAATTTGCAAAAAAAAAAAAGTATTATTTCAGTAACCCAATCAAAAACCAAAACAAACAGTATAATCTGTGCAGTAGAACATTAAAAAATATCTAGAGACCATATCTTTGCTCCAAATTGTACGATTTTTTGTTGTTGTTTTTTTTAGGAAATTTCATAAAGTTTTGAAAAATCATACCATTCGAAGACAATATTACCTAGTTACATTCTCCTATCAAATCATCAACAATCATCGTTCTTCTTACGCCTACAACCTTCTCCAATTCAAGCCCTCAGTCCACTCCCAAGATGTTCCCAAGTCCCACATCCACAAGATCTCGACCTTCCGACCTTTACGTTCCTTCTCACAGATCGCTCGCTAACATTAAATCCAAATTTGAACAAAAATAGGTCCAGTAGTTTCGGAGAAAATGCGCGGACGGCGGACGGCGACTCTACTGCGAATTTTACGTATATTCATAAGTAAAACAGTAAAACCCTTACAATTCAATCAGACGCTGGGTAGCCATTTATCATGTATATTACATACGTATATAATCGTTTATTTTCTCCGATTAACTACATCTTAGGATTTAGATTATATAGGAATGTATAATGTTTACAATACTATTATTGTATTCTTTGAACATATTAAGGTAGATATGTAAATCATTTAAAGTAAATATTTATCCACTCTTTTATCATTATTGTTTTCATTAATACAATGGTATGACAACAAAAGTAATTTTTCGTTAATTTCAAATTTCATTTAGAGTTTCATAGTTTATTATTTGTCTCAACTATTTTGCAGTATTAGGAGCTTATTGCTCATATTATGTCTTTAATATATCTGTACATTTATGTAAATACTTCTGTTATTACTTATTTTTTAGTTGGTTGTTTTTTTTTTTTATTGTAATATGCATTTTGTCCAGATGTTATGTTAATTTTTATGTATAATATTGTTATTCTCAAGGAACTTTGTCCCAGAATAAAGTTGATTCTCCTATTAAAATCTAAAATTTTGATGGAGGGTTAAGTTTTTGAATTTTTGGTCTATTACAATGGTTCATTATTGAAAATAATAAACCGAAATGAGTAAGGAATACACAATTCAGCGAATATTATTATCGACCATGTTATTGACTCTTCATTTTGTCAACCGCCCATCCCACTCCCGAGTGACACCTGACACTCACCAGAGGGCTCCTAAAACGCCGGCCGCTAATCAAATCACCCCGCGATGAAAGTACACTTCAACCTGAGGTTGACGTTGCAGGTAAAGTGCCTCGTTGCTAGGCGACACCGCCGCGTTCCCAGAGGACCATTCCCCGGTCGCTCTTTCGCCCGGGGTATTCTCCCATCCGCCTCTTCGGGATATAGCCATCACTCCGCCCTGACAAAGCCAACTCTCGAGATTACCCCAGGGGAAAAACGTTTATCCTCCCATTTTATTTCTTAAATGGAAATACACGACACTTCTGCATACAGACAGTTTGTATCGCGATCCGAAGCGAATACGAAGGACATGATATTTTTTATTTCACACAAGAATAAAAAACTAAGTTGTGTACTTTGACCACACGATAGAAGTGAAAAAACGCTGTTTTTCACAATTGTTTATTATTTCCAAACAATTATACATCTAAAGTACATTACCTTCCGAGTTACAAAGAAAAAAAAAAAAAAAAAAAGGTGATTCCAATTATTGGACTAAACTGTATTTCTTTAATAATTAGTAATATGCTAAAAAAAAAAATAGCATTAGTTTAGTAACAGATTTAAAATTTAAAAACCAAACCAAGGATATAACATTTGGAGTAGAACACAAAAAAAAAAAAAAAAAAACGGAGACCATATCATTGCTCCCAATTGTCCGATCTTAAAGATTTTTTTTTTGTTTTTTAGGAAATTTCGTAAAAATTTAAAATAGCATAATCCCCCCCCCCAAAAACGAACACTTTTCGAGTTATTCGGAATTTAATTTTACCATCTCTCGTAACTTTTTTTCCAGCTTATTTTCGTTGAAGTATGTTATATAGATAAATTTAAAGGGCGTCGATAAAATGACTTTAGCGAAGTTTCTTTGAAATCTGTATATTCGTTTAGGAGCTACAGTCTATAGCAATGCAGGTTTTTCGGCCGCCATCTTGTGAGTTAAAGGCGGAGAGTAATGTCGATGAAGGAGGATCATCCTCGGGTGACCTCTGATTTTATATCAAAATTTGAAAAAAAATCGATTGAAAAAAAAATTTTATTCGTTTTTCAAATTCTACGCATCTTGAAACGTGAAACCTCAAATTTTGAGAGGGGGTTATGTTTTTGAATTTTTTGGTCGATCACAATGTTTCATTATTCAAAATAATAAACCAAAATAAATAAGGCGAGACTAATAATATGAAATATAAGTTATTAATAATAGCTCCTTCTGAATAAGATGGAATCCTGAATTCCTTCGCTTTCTCAATATAACTCGTAAAATACGTCATAACCTCGTAACCAGTGGCAATAAACGCAGAGAGTAAGTTGTCCTTACGCGGCTAAGAATAGGTCATACCAGCCTTACTCACCTTCACTTAATTACGAAAGAAAACCCCCTCATTTGTCGGAAGCGTGGAGAGAGAATGACAGTGGTCCATATCTTCGAGAGTTGTGCCTTGTACATTAGACAATTAAACATAAAGGGTATACCAGAAAATACACCGGCTGATTTGGGAAATGATGAAAAAATCTTAGACAAAATCATATGTTTTCTCTCCGAAGAAGGAATCTTAAAAATTATTTGAACCTCTCACGCAGCACACCCCACCTCTTTTCTACCTAACGTGCGAACTTTAAATAACTAAACTTTAATAACAATAAACAACTTATAATCTTAACGTGCATTTTACATTTGTTTAAATTTATTCAATTCTTAATATTTATAACCAAAAGATATAATAATATATAGTTTTAAATAACGGCGTTGATGACCAACAGATTCTACGCCTTTACTACAAAACCTACCAACCAACGTCATAACTTCGTAGAAATACGAGGATCTTCTTACGAATGCCAACACTAAATATGATGTTGAACAGCTGAGGAAGGCTATAATGCAACAGCTGATCAGCAAAGAAAAAAAATTAATAATATATAGCTAACAACCAAAATACATAAATAAACAAAAAAAAAACTAAGGTGTGTGCTTTAGACCACACGATAGAAGAGAAAACATCAACGAGGCGAGATTAATAATATAAATTATAAATTATAAATAATAGCTCATTTTAAAGAGGATGAAATGCTGAACATTTACCTCGCTTGCAGTATTTTGTGTTGATTTTCGAAACTATGTTTTTCCTTTTCTCCTCTCTAACACGGCGTCACGTTAATATACATTACAATTTTGAATAATAACCCATTACAGAGAGGATGAAATGACGAACATTTTCCTCACTAACAATATGAAGATCAGATTATTAGTTTTTGAGGTATTTTAATCCATATACACTTCAATTAGTCGACTACAGGCTACTCAATTTGATGTAATCTTTACAAAAAATGTGCAAAATGCGCATTAAGGAGTTTTCACTTCAAACAACTTTCAAAATAATTTACTACACACAAAATGATGTTACTCTGTAAAATAAAATGAGCACACTTTACTCTCATTCTTCGAAATGATCAAAACTAAAAATTAAACAGAAACGAAATCCATGTACATTATTACTTCAATCCATTTAATCACACATCTCTCATATGTATAGTCACTAAAAAAATTTAAAATTTTAAGATTAATAGCATACTTTATCTGGTATGTAAACACCAAAGCTCTACATACAGACTTATGACATTCAACTACTAACACATATGCAATCTATTACTTGGTATTATCTTATTAGTGTTCGCAATTTCGTAATATATACATGAACACCAATGCAGATGTAAACGGTATGGTTGACTTTCCTATCCTAAGACGAGTGAAAAGGAGTTGGATAAGAGATCTGTTGGATGACGAAAAAAAAATTCAACCGATTTGCAGTCCTGGGACTTTGCAGTCCTGAGAGCTTGCCTGATATCTCGATATAAATTCTAACTATCGAATCTGAAAATCACCATTTATCATCAATGGTGTTATTCACCCAATGTTTGAAGATTTGGTTTTGCGTTCTTTGAAAATATTTAATTACAATTAAAATCTCTAGATTTCATATTACAGTTACAGGATTGAAAATTTTTTATATTTTTATATTTCATATAATATCGCCCATTTGTATAGACGATGAATAACATTAATATTGGGCGCAGCTGGATGCTTGACCCGCATATCTTATAGCCATTGCGTAGCAAGAAGACCACATTTCCCTTGAAAGTCCACATTCATTTGATCACTCTTTATATTTATACAGTGTAAACGTGTTTATATATGCATATATCTTTATATATATATGCATATATCTTTATATATTATTATTATTATTATTATTATTATTAAGTATATATATTATTATTTATATATATATATACTTTAATCAAGAAGTCGATATTATCAAAGCTGTTGGTACGGCCACATCAACGCTATGTAACTAATTGAATTACTTGCAAAACACATTATTTGTAAATAACTATAAAAGTATACACTTTTATTTAAAGTGTACATAAATGTCCACTATCTTTAAAGATTGCTAAATTCTCTACAAAACGGAGAAAAATCATCGAAATCGGACTACTGTTAAGATAGATAAAGTTAATTTTAACATTATCGTTTAAAACAGAAATTAATTTTTTAAATTAATTTCTTTACCTTTGTCTTTTTTATTTTCTGAGTGAATAGAATTTCTCTATCTTACACATACGGTGGCTTGTTTTATTTTCATATTATTTTATAATTTGATATCGGACCGATATACTGTGCTAATGATTCGCAAGGCCTACTTTTAATAATTGAGGTAACTACAAAACAATCATTATACTCTTCAGTACCAAACCAATAGGTACCAGCTAGTGTACCATAAGTGTACAGCGGGGGTTGATTTGAGTTAAAGGAGTCTTACTTTATATTTTATTTGTATTTTACGAGCTATGGGGGCTCCACTAAACCATCAAATTCCTCTCGTATCCAATCTTTACAATCCAAAATCCTTCGTAAAATCCTCAATGCTCCTTACTTTGTCACAAATAAAATAATCAATAAAGACCTCAATGTTCCATATGTTTCCGATTTGGCCAAATCCAGATACCTATCCTTCCATAATAAACTTCATAACCATCCGAATCCTCTTGTTTCTAACCTTGCTTCATCTTCGATTACTGATAACCTTCCGAGGCGTCTGAAAAGGAGATGGCCTTATGATCTCCTCATGTAGACAAATTATTAGAGTGCTGCCAATGGGTAGTTTCTCAACAGATAGTTTCATGTGATAATATTCCTATGTACACATTCACTTGATGTATTCACACTAATACAGTTGTAAATATCATAATAAAAGTTTTAAAAAAAAAATTTGTATTTTACAGTATGTTAAGCTAATTAATTACCTATTAAGTAAACAGTCACTACAACATAGTCATTATTAATATTATGTTTCGAGCAGATTTTCTTGATAATATTATAATATCGCTTATATTTTGAATGCATTAATGCCAAGTAGAGTAAAATATAATTCTAGAGTTGTTGCTAACGTATAGTCGTTTAAATTATGCTTGGAAAAATATTCAATAGAGAAACTTTAGTTTTGCAAATATAGAGTGTGAGTGTGTTCTCTGAACACTATTACAAATGTCCTTGATGTGACAGAATGTGATATTTCTAAATAAACAAATATAAAAAAAAAAAAAAAAAAAAAAGTTTTGCAAATAATTATTAATTGATATTATTACATTTATTTTATTTTTTTATACAATGGAGGGAACCTTATGTTTTATCACGTGATGTAATGTTCATAATTTATAGTAATACATTCAGGAAAACCATATACATATAACTTTCTTTTGTCAAGATAATGAGTAATATAATGTCTCCTAATAAGAAAGAATTATAGTAAATTGCAAAAATGGAATTTCATGAAATCTTCGTCAATCTTAGGTCAGGCATGACAGACTAATTTGTCATGCTTCCTCAGTTCTGAGCACTTTACCTAATTGGGTCATCAAATTTTGCAGAAAACGCGAAGTAGCTTAATAAAACCTATAACTATAACTATATTAAAACCTCATTTTTTGTTAATTTGTTTTATAAAATAAATATTCCGAAATTACTAGTTTATTTTGTATATTTTGAAAGACTCAAACCTATGAATATGTATTTTTAAGGTATTTATTTCTCTCTTTACCTTTTCATTCGACAATACGGGCTTATAATTTCTTTATTGTATAAAACAATACAATTTGAGTCTTTTTCGTAAATTTCTACACAGGAGTCAAGGAGTTATTGATCGATTGCAAAGTTGATTTATTGGAAATAATTATCCGAAACTTGAATAAAAGTTTAATATGATCTTTCATTGCTTATAATGATCCGATTTCGAATATATTTTCCAATCCTACTTAAAATTTTACTGCCTCCAAAATTATTATGTAAATAATTAACCATATTTTATAATTTTCGAATTAAGATTTAATTTGTTCAGAGAATTTTTTTTTTCTCAGAATCGTTCTGATCTAATTTATACTAATTATTTTTTCTTACAAAACTGACGATGAATCTTTTGTTTATCTCATATTTATTTTATAGATAATTCAAGGATAGACTACATATACAGAAAATATAAAATAAAAAGAAGCCATTGAAAGACGTCTATGGCACGCTAAAACCTATACGAGAAACGCCGGTCGACAAAGATTTCGACGAACTGCAAACGTTGAAGAAGAAAAACTCAGATACAGTTCAGTTATCTCCTACTACTAGTACTAGAAGATTGTCACGGCGTTTCAATGTTTCCTCTACCAGCGTATGGTGAACTTTACGCGAACAATTGTATCCATTTTACGTATCAAGTAGGCAAGATTTTTTACCACAAGATTATAACAATCGCAGAAATTTTTCCCAGTTGTTAATTCGGCAATGCACACGAGATCCTAACTACATTTTGGTTACCGATGAATCTTGCTTTACAAGAAACGGGATTACTAATTTCCGAAATACCCATACTCGGGCTGAAGAAAACCCTCATACGACTGCTGTTGGACATTACCAACATATATTTTCTTTAAATGTCTGGTGTGGTCTTCTAAGCGATAACATTATCGGCCCCTTCCTTTCTCCACCTAGGCTGTCAGGTATATCTTACTTGCATTTTTTGCAAAATAATCTTCACGAACTCCTCGAAGATATTCCGCTAGGCATTAGGCAAAGGCTGTGGTTTATACATGACGGTGCTCCAGCTCACTTTTCTAATAGTGTCACTTATTTAAATGCAACTTATGGAGACCGATGGGTTGGTCGAAACGGATCTGTTAAATGGCCACCGCGATCTCCGGATTTAACGACATTAGATTATTTTGTGTGAGGCTGGATGAAGTCTATGGCTTATTCTGCGACAGTTGGCACGCAAGAACAGCTACGAAATCGGATCGTAGAAGCCGCAGTAACTATCAAGCACCATCCTGATGCAATACGAAGAGCCAGAGAAACATGAGTTTGAGATATATGTTAATATGAATTTTTTTTGTTTATGTTGTGTTAGTGAACACATACTTAAAATAGAGCCGTTCAATTACGGAACACTTTGTAAAATAGCTTACAGATAAGTAAATTATAAAAAAAACACAAATGTACCTATATAGGTACACACTCTTTACAGTAAGGCTAGGGAACTCCCAGGCAATATTTCCCTCCAGCTATAGAAAGAAAAGCAGGACTCCAACAGATCCCTGCTTTTTTGTCTCAATCCTTTCTAAATCTCACGTAATCTCATATTTTGAGTGGAGAATCTACCTATTGTCAAAATTCCAATATATACATATTGCAAAAGGTAACAACCTATTTAACGTGTTTCGGAGGAATTTAGATAGGAATGTATGGTGCTAAAATGGATTTTGCTAGGGGATTTGATGACACATAAGATTCTTATGAAATTTGGAGATTATTTCTGGGACATTTATTCTAGGTTAAATCGGTTGTCAAAGTCTATGGTATAGGGTTATCTTGGTTACATAGAAATCAACTGAAAATTGAGATTTTCTATTCAGTAGTCTATACCAGTATAACTGGCCATATCGTCGGTAGAGCGAGCTCTTATGTTTTAAGTCTAGTTTATGGGTTCCAAGACTAAAATTTAAAGTACTAATTACAGATTTTGAATAACTACTTTAAGATTATAAATTACATTAAAAACTGAACTTGGCATTCAGTGGAATTTTTAACACATAATGGAGTGCGACAAGTTTTTAAAACTTTGGTATGGCGGAAAATAGTCCTCAAATGTATAAGGTTATTATTGTTCGAATGTAGAATGAGTAAAACGTAAAAATGCAGATTAAAGGAAAATAATCTACTTAGTTTGAAAATGAACATTGTCTAAAATACTACGAAGTAACTTTTAATTACCTAGATTAAATATTTTTTGAGTTATCACTTCCTATTTAAACACAAATCGTGATTTACTTCAAAGGCAGACATAACTTTAGTATGTTATTGGTTAATGGTTCATATGAATCTTTTATATCCCTTGAGATTACCAAAACCTTTTTATGAGACGGAGTTAATCGGGGGGTGCGGTCAAATAAATACTAAATTAAAATATAGTATTTATTTAATTTTTGCCGACGTTTCGACCCACTTTGCAGGTCGTCTTCAGGGCTACAAAAGATACAAAATATGTTGAAAAAAAAGAAATATATAAATAGATATACCTATATACCACATATATAGAACTATAATAAATAGATATAACTATATACCTTATTATTACCTTCATGCAGCCTTCTATTCCATTACCGCTTTCAAAAAACTGAATGTCAATAGTCATCAATATATAGTATAATTTGTTTTTGTTTCTCTATCATCATAACCTTGTTTTATATTTATACTTACATTCTAAGGTTCTCTTTTAAAATTATTGTTTAGCTACAATCAAATGTAACCTCCACTAGCTTGTTATCCACTGATATCTTATTATTATTTTATCTTATTCTTATTTTAACTTTACTATAACAATACTTATTCAATTTTCAATCTATTTATTCGTTAACATTCATTTTCTTTATCTGTTAACCCACAGTTATCTAATGTAATCTCTATTAGTTTGTTATACACCTATTCCTTATCTTTTATCGCAATCTGTTTACTTTTAACTTACACGCTATATTCTCCTTTATTTTTATTTTTATTCATACTTATTTTCAATTTGTTTCTATCTTCTACATATATAATACTTAATATTTTAACTACATTGTAACCCACTACATCTCTGATATCATCTTTTTATTTCTGTATCTGACAAATTCTTATTTTATATTTATTTATTTTCAACATATTTTGTATCTTTTGTAGCCCTGAAGACGACCTGCAAAGTGGTTCGAAACGTCGGCATAAATTAAATAATTACTATATTTTAATTTAGTATTTATTTGACCGCACCCCCCAATTAACTCCTTCTCATATTATATCAACCATCTCTACATCAAAACCTTTTTAAATATTTCTATCACTTGAGATTCTGTTTATAATTTATTTATATTATTTTAATTATTATTTAGAAATATTTTAAATTGAAGGCAGACAGAAAATTGATTATCCATCGTCTTTCATGGAACTTCCCCTTTTTCATTCACAACGTAGCTTTGATTACTCCATCGTCTTCCCAGATCCTACTTTAAAATGTAAATAGGCGTCCTTGTCCCCGTTCGGAACTGCCGCGACAAGATGCACCCCCTAAGAAATTCTATAGAAGAAGTCCGAGGGCGAACAAAGGGGGCCCCCCTTCTAATCGGAGGATGGATTAGACAAAGGTAATGTACTTAACCTGATGAGGCCAACTCCTTCTTCCATCTACAGATTGCTTCGCCGTCGCTTTGATAGGGTCATCAAATCCAACCTTGATGCCTCCTCCTCTCTGTTATCATCAGTGATGGAGGAACGACTTTTAAAATAATTATCTAAGAGAAGAGGAGGAACTCTCGGTCTCAGAGCTTAACTATTAGGCGTCCTGTTAATTATTCAAAAACCTTTAATCCTCTCTTCGAGATTTTATTTTATATTTTTGAGCACAGAGAGAGGGAAGTTAGGGGAGGGAACTCGAAAACCTTATTAATTCAACGTAATGCACAATAGTCCCTCGTTGTAACGAACTCGGTTAAAACGAGACATCGGATTATACATTATTTCTTAGCCCAGTCAAAAACAGTGGATTATATCGCATATTGTTCAATAATCCACAGCGTAGATCTCTTGTTATCAAATAATTAACATCCGTCTAAAACTTCATCTTATCGTTGCCTATGTTTTATCTAGGAAAATTCTCAGAAAGAAAGCATTTTCTCAGTAATATTATTTAATTAATATTTAATGAGTTCCTAAAAACTTATAAATTAACAAGCCCTCGCGCTGCCAGTGTGTCTTCCTCTCAAAAAGGGAATATCAGAGTCCACCAAGCAGGTTGAAAGTTAATATAAAAAATCAGTAAAGCCCTGGGCCACATCAAACCATTCTAAGCGCAGAGAAGTCGCCTTGACTAAGTTGAGAATAGGCCATACAAATTTGACTCATTTGTACTTTATCAACAAACAACCACCTCCAACATGCCAATACCGCAATAGCCCTCTCAGTGTCAGCCATATTTTTCAGAAATGCCCCTATTACACCTTTACAAGCTTAAATATATTATCTCTTAGACCGGATATTTCAACTATATAAAATAATGACGAATCAAATATAAAAATAATTATAAACTTCCTTAAAACTCATCAATTATTTAACAGAATATAGGAATGTATATATGTGAGGATAGGACAGAATACAAAAAATTCCAGAAAAGTGCGGTGCATGTGGTGGACAGTAAGGAACTTCCATCCAGGAGGAAGTGGACGGAGCAGAGGAAGAAAAAATAAGAAACCAGTATCATAGACGCGTAGTCCTTCAGGGCTGTTTCGACTAAATTAATAAATAAATGTATATATATATATATATATATATATATATATATATATATATATATATATATATATATATATATATACAGAAACTCAAAGGATTTTCTGAGCTCTAGAGAACGGAAATAAAGAAAAACAGGCCTTGATGATTCTAGGATTTTACGCCACATAGCCCAAATAAAAAAAAAAAAAAAACTTATAAATGAAATCAAGAAATATTTTATTATTCTGGGACTGTTTTCCCTTTAGAACAATTTATAAGTACAGATTGTATGTCTGTGTGTTCACAATTAGATTATATATTTACAATAAGAGTTGACTAAAAGTAAAAATATTGAGAAAGAGAATGAAAACAACAAGAAAATTGTACATATATATAAGAAACTAAAGTAACCTAAATACATTGAGGTGATAATAAATCATCATCATTAATCATCATTTGCAATTTAAAACTTAATTGGTAATTGATTTTTTTGTTCAATTTATTAATCATTGTATAGCATATTTAGTTTAGTGCGTAATATTTAAACGGAGACAATTTATAAAGATCTTCAGACTATCTTTCATTATTATACTATTCTTCCCATTACCATGGGAAGACCCTGAGGAAGCATAGACGTGGACAAAGACCTCGGACAGCGCTCTCCTCCGAAGACAAAGCGACAGACCCTGAGGCAGGAGATTAGAGACCCGAGATTGGAACAGAAGAGAAGAGAAGAGAACACGAGGTGCCCGGTATCTGTCTCTACTGTCCTTATAAATCCTCTCCTTCAACTACCTCTCGTTTGTCAGTCTGTCTTCGTCTCCATCCTTCGTCCTACATCCTAATGTCCCTTTCAGGCTACACCTTCATCCTCCGTTCTTTTTGTCTGCTATGGTTTCAAGTCCTACTTGTATAGCTCTAATTAGATTGAGCCGTCAGATTCCTATGTGTAACGCTCGGGTAAAGTCAACAGGAGTTGATTAATTGAAATGTTTCTATAAAAGGATTTAAATATCTCAAAAACTAAAAATCGGATATGCATACTGCAAGGGGAATGTGCAGCATTTCGTTCTCTTTGTAATGGACTATTATTCAAAATTTCGGATCTGCATATTGTAAGCGGGGGAAATGTTCCGCATTTCGTCCTCTTTATAATAAGAAATTATTTATAATTTATATTTCATATTATTAATCTCACCTTGATGTTTTCACTTCTATCGTTTGTTCTAAAGTACACCTTACCTTTATATTTAATTTTTCAAATTGAACTATTAAAATATCAGGTTGAACTCCTTATTTTATTGTATATAAATATATATATATATATATATATATATATATAAATATATATATATATATATATATATATATATATATATATATATATAATAAATTTATTCTAGGACGAAGTCCCTTCAGAATAAAAAATTAAAATGTTACATCTCGCCAAATAAAAACAAACGTAAAACGTAAAGGTAAAGATAAATGAGTAAAGAAAATATTTGTTATACATACTATATACAAAAAAAAAATAAGAAAAAATCTATATACAAAACACTTAAAATGGTAATATTTTACAATGGTAAAAGATAAATATACACTTTTAGAAAAAATACATTACAATCATCTTAGCAGTAAACTCTGTGTTTCTGTTGAAAAAAAAAAGAAAGTCGAATCTGCTAATAACTATTGCAGTTATGAGCTTTATGTAAATACATTATTATGAATAATATGTATCTGACTGTTTTTAGGACAGGAATTGAAATAGGAGGGTTTTGAATGTAGACAGGGATGAAGAATGCCGAATTTTGATAGGAAGGGAATTCCAAAAATTAACAGAGCGAGCTATAAAGGAGTTTTGGAACGAGGCAGATCTGTGAGAGGGAATGTAAAGGTCGGAAGGTTGAGATCTTGTGGAAAGGGAGTGGGACTTGAATTTGTGATGGTTGTAGGCGTAAGAATAACGATGATTGTTGATGATTTAGTAGAGAAATATACCTAGGAAATATTAACTTCGAATGGAGGGGAAGAGCCACTATATATATATATATATATATATATATATATATATATATATATATATATATATATATATATATATATATATATATATCACCACTATACTGAGTTAGAGTGGCTCTTTAATTAATTTCGCTATTAATATTCGAATATCCGAACCCTCTCATTTCAAACCTTGCTCCCTCCTCGATTCCTGATAATCCTCCGAGGATCTGAACGGAAGGTGGCCTCGTGATCTTCTTGTGTGAATTCATTATTCAAGTGCTACCAGTGGGTAGTTTCTCAACAAGCGTTTTCATGTTATTATATTGATGAGTTCACATTTACTGGATATATTGTTTTTTGTTTTTTTAATACAGTTGTAAATATCATGAATAAATAAAATAAAAAAATATTTCGAGGTGAAATAAATTTTCCCATTTCCATCTCTCCTGGTATTTGCTCGGATACAGAAGGTAATGTAGGACAGTTCCATATATCACTCGGATGACATAACGTGCCGTTCGAGAATTGAATTTTAAAATCTATAACCGTATTGGTTCGGAAAGGGGGGGTCAGGGGCGAAACCGCCCCGGGCTTAGCCGACAGAGCCCCTGGATTTAGGAGGCCTAAAAAATATTTCATATCCCGTCAGCGGGTCTAATCTCAAGGTGCCTTCGCTACGATAACATCTCTCGCTCCACGGATCTCGGATTAGGGGTGTCGTTCCAAATTTCTTTCCTTCGCCCCCCTCAAAAAAAAGTATAATTTACTAAAAATATTTACTTATTTTTTTATTATTTACGTAAATTATTTACGAATTAATTTATTTTATTTTAATGTTCGCTCAATCTACTTCTTTTGACTTTAAGTTTTTTCTACCTACCTTTTTTAGTATATACCTTTAACCTCAATTTTAATTCTTTATTATTTATATATTCTCATACCTATTGTTATCTGGTTCTTTTCTTAGAATCTGATGAAAGCTTGAAATTCGGGCCGAAACCTCGGCAAATGTGAAAATAAATATTATTATTTATTTTTGCTGTTTTTACTTTGACTGATCGCCCCAACCATCCTTCTCTTAAATTATTCCCTACAGTCCACCATCAACACACAATTAAAATATTTACCTTTTTACAAATTCACGAAATGTTCAAAGTTAGATAATTTATGTAAATATATATATATACTTTGCCAATACTAAATTTATTAGAAATAGAAGAGCAGCCAATTGTATAACTATTAATAATGATGTTTTTAATAGCCCTGAGATTAAAAAACCAAACTATTTCCTATTTTGTATATAAAATATTCCTAGTTTATAGTTTTAAAAAATCGTTTTCTATATGGGTATATATATATTAGGTAGGTATAGATGTGGATAGAAAAAAACTTTTTTTTGGTGGACAAGATTCTAATAGTGAATGCTATTGCCTTTTAATTTCGACAAAAACACTAAGTAATTGTTTTTTTTTATCTTTATATTTAAAGGCTCTACCAAACCATAAAGCAAAAAAAAGTTTCATATTGGATGTTTGAGTTCCTTAGATATCCAATAGTATTATAAAGGAAGCCATATTTAGGTGGAACGAAAAACACTTTTTTCGGTGAACTACTTTCTAATAGCAAGTTTACAAGTTGCATTTTTATGTCTACAAAAGCACTGCAAATTACGTTGTTTATATTTAGATGTTCCGCAAGAGGCTTAAAAATAGAACAAAAAGTATTCAGTTTTTTTCGTCTTCTTAAAAGTTTTAGTTTTTGTTCCTACTGGCTTTTGCAGTGTGGCTGTCGATATACAGGTCTCCTAGGAAAGTAAGTTCTTATAATGTAAATACTTTTAACATATTAAAAACATCAGTCAATTGATTACTATAATAATTAATATTAACATTAATTAGTAATTTAAAAGTATATAAATGTGTGTATATATATATATATATATATATATATATGTATATATATATATATATATATATATATATATATATATATATATATATATTATATATATATATATATATATATATATATATATATATATATATATATATATATATAATATATATATATATATATATATATATATATATATATATATATATAATATATATATATATATATATATATATATATATATATATTATATATATATATATATATATATATATATATATATATTGACCTCTTCTATCTAAAAAGAACTCGATTTCTATAGATCCTTCAATTTAGCTTTGGTTGCCTTCTAGCTATGTAGTCATGGGTATAGCGTACTAAAAAATATTCCACAAAGGAGGATATCATATCATAAAATTTACTTTCTTTCAAGGAGAGAGTAATCTTTTTTCATAATTAAATTCTTTAAAATGTCGAAATATTAACACTCAACAAGATGTCGTAAAATAGGACGTTCTCTGATTAACCTTAAAACAAAAACAAAAAAAAAAATAGTTTCATATTGAATGTTTGAATTCCTTAAATATCCAATAGTATTATAGAGGAAGCCATAAATTTAGGAGGAACGAAACACACTTTTTTTCGGCGAAGTATTTTCTACTATCATTCAAAAGTTTCATTTTTGAGTCTAAAAAAAACACTGCGAAATTTCCTTATTTTATGTTTATATTTAGAGGTTCCACAAGAGACTTAAAATAATATATCTGTTTTAAAAAATGCAATGTTTATAGAACAAAAAGTATTCAGTTTTTCGTTTTCTGAAAATTTTTAGTTTTTGTTCTTACTGGCTTTTGCAGTATGGCTGTCGATATATAGGTGCTATAGAAAAGTAAGTTCTCAGATGGTAAATCAGTTTCTTCATTATTAATTGATTATAAAATTACTTTATGAAATGAAAAGTTGATCACTTTTCATTTCATAAAGTAATTTTATAATCAATTAATAATGAAGAAACTGATTTACCATCTGAGAACTTACTCATATATATATACATATATATATATATATATATATATATATATATATATATATATATATATATATATATTATATATATATATATATATATATATATATATATATATACACACGTATAAAATTATTTATGTAAATAATTTTATTTAATTATTTTATTTAATTATTTATGTAAATAATTTTATTATATATATATATATATATATATATATATATATATATATATATATATATATATATATATATAAAGCCCTGATGATGGTCTGGAATTTCGACCAAAACTTTAGCTTTCAATAAATAGTTTGTGTTATTTTTGGAGTTTGTCTCGACCGTTTCCATATCACTTTATGCTCATTAATCATTAATTTATATATTTGTCTTTTATTATTATTATTTTTTTTTATTGAGGAAAATATTCAATACCTTATTTCATTATCTTAGATAGTAATTGGAAGTGGGAGTTTAATGCATACCTATTCCGAACCCTTTTTGTAATTAAGAGACTTCGACTCAAAACTTTTGTATTAAAGCCGATCCTTTTTTTCCTTCTCCTATGTAATAATTAACAAAAGGGATAAAGGGCTATTTCTTTCAAACGTGACTTTGCTATAATCAAAGGGTAGAGAGCTTTAAGTCGAATCGAATTAATCATTACCACTCTATCGACGTGCGACCCTTCAATTCAATTTTTAATACTTTTTTTTTTAAAAAAAAGGATAATTAAATTTTTTTTCTTCAAAAGGGATTAGTGCGAATATTAAATTCTTTTCATGATCAACGTAGGAGCTTTGCCGGAGATATGTGAGGGTTTTTGATATTCAGAACGAAGACCTACCTTTGCTAAATGACATACGAAGGTAATTGATAAAGGTTGAACAAAATGTACACTTTTTTTATTTTTTCAAGAAAAAATGAAAATAGTTTTACCAATCATGTAATTAGGAAAATCAACGAAAAAAAAATTGGTTGAAATCGGTGACCCATTGACTATAAACTCTTCTTCATAGCGCGAAGATTATTTAGTGTGACAATGTTTATCTATCATAACAGCTCTCTCATTTCAGTGGGTCTAGTCCTCTTAGTAAATAGAAACGTGAAATTCCATTTGGAACATGGTTTTTTATTTCTTTTAATTTTGCTTTTTTTGCCATCTGTTCTGTCACATTTTTTGCAATTCTTTCTTGATATCTCGTAAACAATATTTAATGGGAACTTCGATAATTGAATGAATGATAAATGCTTCATTAAATATGCGTAAATTATAAATTTCCAAAATACACAGAACATTTATACGGCACGATTATTCGTCTGCCGGAAATTTTATATGTTTTACAGGCACAGTACAAATAAAGACTTTATAACAATTACATACATACGAATAACTGAAAAGCAATAAAACAACTAATACAATATAAAATCCATACATATATTATTACAGTAAGGCTCGAAATCGGTTTTGTACCAAATGTAAGCTCCTGTCATGCTCAAATACCATGAATGGGGTAACGTTGGATTCAGAATTTCACGGGGGGTTAGCGAATCGTATTCTCCACTTTTGTTTTTCTTTCTAAAATAAATAAAGTCGATACAAACATTTTGCTAGGCTTCAATACTGAAGGGGTAGTAGGTCTGTAGATCGATACGGAACAAATTGGATCTTGAAGATTTTGATGCGTACAGCAAGACCCGGATAGTTCCTCCGGAGCTATCGGGTCCTGCGTTTTTAAGTCCCAAAACGTACTATTTTCGAGATAACGCAAGGCATAGGGTTCGCATCCACACAACCTTACGTTAATTGTAGTACTGTCATTGAAGGCATGTCTCATTTCGTCGACTTGAGCTCTCTATGATCGAGAGAGGAGGATTTTATATTATTTATCGATGGTGTTTTTGATCGGCAAGCCATATCATCGTTATTCTTCACCAAACCTCAAGATTGAGCCACCAATTTCAAAGGCTTCCTTCTACTTCAGGCGAGCAACAATAGTCCAATCACCCCGAAAATTCAGGAAAACAAGTTATGAAAGAAAACAAACTTTATTTGCGAATAATTAAAAAATTACACACTTTTCCCTTGATTATGCCCGTGATTATATAAAAGATTACTAAATTCCCTACAAAAGGAAAAAAAAAATCATTGAAATCGGACAATTTTTAGCAAAGATACAGCTTACTGAAATTTGTAAACATGTTGGTTCCAAACAAAAATAAATATTTAAATTAATTTTTGTTTTCTTTGTCGTTTATATTTATCGATAAAGTAACATTTGATTTCTTTATCTTTTGATGCGTTGCATTATTTTATTTTATTATCAATCTGGCATTTGATAACAATATGCTGTGCGAATTTTTCGCACGGGCCTACTAGTAATAAATATTTTGAATAATTTATGTCTAAGAAATAATAATAAAGGAAACCATAAACCATAACATGAATTAAACTGACCACAAATAAATTAGACTGATTATTGTTTATGCTGGATGTAGCATTTATTATGTTTATGCTGAATTTCGATAATTATAACAATCGGATTTCCTTCTTGCTTTCTCGCCATATTGGCTACTTTGTCTGACTGTTCATTTATGTCAATTCCACAGTGTCCATGGACCCAGAAGAACTTTATTTCCCTTCCCTTTTCTGTTAGTTTAATGTTGAATTTATTTTATTTATAACAATTGTATATTTTTTTTAAATGTTGAATTTATATCCTAATTAAAATAAATAGTTGATACAGTCCATTCTATGTCATAACTAAACCATTACAAATTCAATTATATGATATAGATGTAATATTTGGCCCTCAACAAATTACCGAGATGATATAATTACTTTTTTTCTAAGTTGTTTGTTTTGTAAAATGTATGTATTCTCATCATATAAGCCCTTTGAATGTATTTCTTGTCCTCTTCCCCAATTTTATATCGATTATTCAAATTAGTCGTAGTTTAACTTCTCCCTTTCAAGGTGAAATCGCCAAACCGCCTCCATTACCACCGATCGATCTCAGGAAATGTTTAACATATTTACTTTAATTAATAGTCCAAGAAAGGGAGACTTCCGGAACAAATGACAGCTTTTATCTTTTGAACTCGAGCAAAGTAGAAGGAAACCTTACATGCCGGAAATTACTGGCAGCGAGGAAGCCGATGGAAAGCGATTGCTTCCAATGAAAAACGCTTCGGTGTATTCAAGAGCCCTCCCCCCCATTACCAATCTGCTTCCTTTTTTTTCATCGGTTGTTGGCATATTCAATAATTTTTGTTTGCTACTTTGAATGAGCGTTTGGGGAAAATATATTTCCAGAGGATATCACATTCATTACCCAAGTTATTTTACGCTCAACTTAACTACAATGCTCACTCGCTTACGTTAAATTTAATTCCATAAAGATTTTAATCGCAGTATCATTTTATTATGCGATTTCTACCTCGTTTCATATAAAATATGAAAGGAAGTAATATTTCATTTGAATGACATCCCGAGTTTTTAATATTCGGATATTCCTAATATAAGAGAGTTATAAGAAATGAAAAAAAATTAAAGCTTGTTAGATGGTCTTGCATGAAAAATAACGAATTGCTGGTGCGATGAATCTTGATATGTGTCAAAAGAAATTAGTTCATAGATGATGCTATTGCATGAGTGGGAGGCCCAGTTTAGAGAGATATCCTACGTCATCAATGAGCACAGCACTGAGTTTAGGGACTTGGTAATAACAGAAAGTAAACTTGATATAAATATGTGAAGTAAATTGAGATATAACAACACTGTGGTTTCAACCAGTGGGTCCATCGACTACAAAAGCCGTTGGAACTACTGAGCCATCGGTGATTCAATCAATGAATTTAGAACTTCCCACTAATATTTATTGTTAAAATAATTGTTTAAAATAGTATATCATTGTACTTGTGTGAAAGAAGAATTGAAATATAAAAATATTCCACGGATATGTTTATAACCTCAAATACATTTACTGTATTTTAATAACTCTAGACTTAAATAATTAAATAATTAGGTGTCTACCGGCCGTTTATTACAAAAAATCATGAAGTAACCTTTTATAAAATTAAATTATAGAATAATTTGATGAATTTCCTTTTTGTGAAATCCCAACATTTTCACAACAGTTTGACAACTTTTGGCCTATCCATGGCAGGCGATGAAAATTCGTAATTTTGTTTTAGTAAACTTTAAAATGGAAAATAGCAGTTTAATGACTCATAGTCCTAAAACCCATATTCATTTATAGGTTAAATATTCAGATTTCAAACCTCTCTAGACATATATGAGCCTTTCGGTTGACAGAATGACTAATCCCAGTTTCGAAAGTCTTTGTTATTAATTTCACTATATAATACACTTTTTGTTGATATTCTATATTTATTTAAAAGTTTACGGAATTTACTTAAAAAATCGTTAAAATCAGACAATTAGGAGGAAAGATATGGTCTCTAGATGTTTTTTATATGTTATACTGCAAAAGTTACATCTTTTCTGTTTGTTATTATCCTTTGTTAGCATATTACTAATGATTAAAAACAAAAAAAGAAAAGAAATGTTTTGTCCAATAATTTTAATTACTTTTTATTTCTTTTTCTTTGTCACTTAGAAGGTAATGCTCTTTAGATGAATTGTTTGGAAATAATAAACTATTGTGAAATAATTTGCAGTGTTTTTTTTTTATATATAATTAAATATTTAGTTCCTCGTAAAAGCGAGTGGGGTAGCTCAGTGGTATGGTACTGATCTTCCAATGCAAAGGTCCCAGGTTCAAATCCCGGCTCATGGCAGAAAATTTATTTGTCTGTTTCATTGGCCGTGGGGCGATCCTGGGTCGGGAGACCCTCCTACACTAAAGTGGGTACGCTAATTAAATAATTAATTAAGGGGAAAAACCTGGCGGTTGATCGTGATCTCGGTCAAATCACCTCCTTGCACAACCGTTGACCTAGAAACAGCGCTTTCCCTAAACTAGTACTGAACCCCAGACCCTTCATGGGTTGTAGTGGTACAGGTTTTTTTTTTTTTAGGTTTATCATAAAAGTACAGAATAATTCGTGAATATAATCTATTGAATCTTACTATCAATAAAGACAGAATAATAGATCTTTTTATGTGTGGAATTTTAAAACAAATTTTTTTTTTAGAGCTATAAAGCAAAATAAATCTATTTTAGCATAAAATTGACAAATAGATAAAAAAAAGACAGAATTTTATATTTTAACGTAATAAACAATATCCGAATATATTGAGAAACCTGTTTTTCCTTAAAGGAAAAAAAAAATTGAATTGCTTAAGATTTATTAACGCCATTATGGTAATGCTGACGTTGCAAGCGATATTAGCGCAGATGGAACTAGATGATACGGTTTGCTCTCCCTTCTCTCTCGGGCTGAAAGTTTAATCTGGAAAGCTTTGACTGCTAATTATATTATTAACTTCGCCATGATTCAGAATCATTTAACATACCACTGGCCCGCCTGCTAGGCTCCACGACTTTAATATTACACTTGATTTACCCGGGGTAAATCATGGCAAACATCTAATATCCAATGCCTTCGTGTATAAATCACTCGTGTGAGTAGACTGATATAACATTTTAGTACAGTTTCTATTAACCGACCGAACTGAACTATGGTACAATTATATTATCTTCCTTTATATTTATTTTTACATTTGATGAAGTTCAGGCCTGCATCAGATCTGGTCGATCCAAGAAGCGTGGTAACACAAATGTATTGTATGTTTCAAATCAGCAGTATATTTATATAAAATATAAAAAGTAAAATAAAAAGAGATGATTTTTTTTTAATATTTCGGGAATGCAAATATTATGCATATATATATATATATATATATATATATATATATATATATATATATATATATATATATATATATATATATATATATATATATATTATATATATATATATATATATATATATATATATATATATATATATATATATGTATATATATATATATATAACTTATGCGACTTTGAACTCAAATGATAAAAAAAAAGGAGAAAAGGGGCTGTTAAATGACTCACACGGCTTCAGAAACAATACTGCTTTATTTGTGAAGTAATCCTTCTTATATACACTTTAGAGCTTTGTTTACATACCAGGAAGGTATTAAGGCTGATACTGCCCGACTCCTGTCCTTATCTCCCCCCCACCAGTTTACGAAAAGCCTTTCGAAAACTTTTAATTCTCGAGTGAAGTGAACTGTATCAGCCTCACCACCCTGTTTCCTGTACGCTCAATACAATAATAATATAAAAAAAAATACAAAATCGCTCAATACAATAATAATATATAAAAAAAAATACAAAATATCATAATAATAGCAATACAACCAACTGAGGAGTTCTCTTGCATTGTCCTACAACAGAGACACTACTCTATGAATAAACAAATACACTTCTTTTCGCTTAAAACTACAACGCAAAATATACAATAACGCAAAAACGGTTTTCTTAAAAACCAACATACAATGGAATTAAAAAAAAACACAGCACTTTTTCCTATATACAACTCATTTTACATTGAAACACAAAAGCCAAAAAAAAACTTTTCTGTGTGCAGGAAAGAGAGCACCACGGTTCATTTATTCTTTGTCTGCCCCTACAAACGGGAGTTTCAATTGCTCGATATGGACTGTGCGTCTCTTTTTAGGCTCCTTCATACTCTCTATCGTCACCAAATTATGTTCCCTGATGGCAACCACCCTGAATGGGCCCTCATATCGCGTCAATTCCTTCCCTCGATTCGTTCCCCTTCTCCGGTACACAATAGTCCCGATTTTCAAATCCCCCATTTGGTCGCGTAATCTTAGATTCTCTCTATCTACCCTCTTCGTCTTTTCCCTTTCTATTCTCCTTCGTACCGTGTCCCACGTCTTCTTTAACTCCACCCTATTATTACCTATTTGTTCGGCCACGTGGTCGTCAATCGCCGTTTCCGCGCAATCCCGCCTTCGTTCCCGCATCCCAAACAGTACCTCGAAGGGTGAGAACCCAGTTACGGAATGGATTGAATGATTATACGCTATTATCGCCTTTTTCATCGCAATGTCGGGCTCCAATCCTTTTTCTCCCTGATACACGCGTATATGGTCGCTCAAGGTACTATGTAGCCGCTCGATGCTACCTCTGCTCTTGGGGTGCCCTGGTGTATTGAAATGCCAGTTTATCTCTAAGCGTTTTGCCTCCTCCCTCATTGCGCTATTATCAAATTCTCTTCCTCCATCCGAGGAGACTCTCTCCGGTACCCCATAAAATTGCATCCATGTTTGGATGGCTTCCAAAACTGCATCGGACGACCTCTCCAATATCCGATATGCCATAGCAAGTTTGCTAAAAGTATCGATCATGGTTACCCACTTATACCCTCTCCATGTGAAAGTGTCGATCTGGAGATCTTGCAATGGTGCGTCTCCCGTGGGTGTCTCTTCCTGTCTTCCCCGAGGCGGGTGTCTGTCGTACTTCGTGCGCATACACACCTCACATGTTCCAATTGTTTCTTGTATGGTCTTCCTCATTCCCCACCAAAAGTATTTCCTGCGCAGTGCCTGTAAGGTTTCGTTCACTCCCCTATGGTTCGTCTTCCCCTGGTGATATGCAAGAGTCACCTCCTTTTGCCGTTCCTCGTCCGTTATCGTCTCCACCATATATCTGCATCGGACAAATATTCTATCTATTCCGATTTTTTCGGATCTCCACATCCTCTTAATCTTTTCCCATATTGTGGCGTTTCCCACATAGAGATGATTCGTCTTCCCTGGCTCCGATGCATCCTTCAGCGCCCTGCAGATCTGATCCTCACGCACCCCTGGTTGCGACCAGACCGTGTGAACCTTACTTCTACCGTAGCGGCTGTAGTCGATTTTCATCATACCCGCCGTCCTAGTCTTCCAGATGACCTGGTGACGCTTATCGTTGATGATCTCATCAATTTCTTCTATCTCTGCTGGCCTCTCCTCCGCCGAGCTCTCCTCTTCGGGGGACTCCTCTTCCTGCTGTCCATCTCTCGTACCGTCCTCCCCTTCCCTTTCCGGTGTCCATTCACTCAGGAACTGTCGAACATCACGCGATGGTCCACCACTGTCTTCCTCGATTGCATTCACTACTATGGCTCTCGACAGCCAATCGGCCACCACATTCTCCCTTCCTGGCTTATACACTATTTCAATGTTATATTGACCGAGAAATTCCTTCCATCGCGCGACTCTCGCAGAGGATTCTTTTAATTTCCCAACCCATTGAAGGGGCCTGTGATCGGTGTGGACTCTGAACTTTCTTCCGAATACGTAAGGCCGAAAATGATCAATAGCCCACACTATCGCGAGCAATTCCCTCTCCAAAGCGCTATATCTCGTCTCAGCCTCGGTAAGGCGTCTACTCGCGTATGCTATGGGCTGCTCTCCACCTACTCCATCCTGCGACAGTACTGCTCCCAGCGCATACTCGCTGGCATCCGTGGTGATCGTGAACTGCTTACTGAAGTCCGGAAACGCTAATACCGGTTCTGTTTGTAAACGGTCCATACACTTCCTAATGTTCTGTTCCATTACTGGTGTCACGATCATCTTAGCCCCCTTTTTCAGCAGATTATTGATCGGGACCAGGTACTCTGCCATTTCCGGCACAAACCTCCTATAATAATTAAGCGTTCCCAGGAGCCTCCTGATTCCTTTAACATCTCGCGGAACCGCCATTCGCCTAATAGCCTCTACCTTCTCCGCGTCCGGCCTAACCCCGTCCTTCGAAATTGTGTGGCCTAAAAAATTAATCCGCTCTTGTCCTAATAGGGATTTCTCCCTGGATAATTTTAGACCAAAACAGCGCAACCTCTCGAATACGTTTCGCAGGTGTTCCACGTGATCCCCTTCCGTCTTGCTAAATACCAACAAGTCGTCCATATAGACCTGGCATACGGTTTCATCCAACCCTCTCAAGAATTCGTCCATTAAGCGCTGAAAGGTTATCGGAGCATTCTTTAGTCCAAACGGCATCCGGGTGAACTCGTAATGCCCCCTTTCGAATGTGAATGCTGTTTTATGCTGATCCTTCGGGTGCATCTTTATTTGGTGATAACCAGCTTTGAGGTCCAGAGTACTAAATATCACCGCCCCACTCAGCCTGTCCAATATGTCCTCGAATCTCGGGATCGGGTATTTTTCGTCTATCGTGTTCTCATTTAGCTTCCGATAATCTATTACCACTCGGTACTTCTCTTCTGTCTCTCCCGGCACTCCCTTTTTCCTCACCGCCCACAACGGACTGTTGTATGGAGAGGTGCTGTTGACTATTATACCCTGCTTTTTTAAATTCTCTAATTCTTCCCGAATATGCTGTCTAAGTGCTTGTGGATATCGCCTCTCCTTCACGTATGACACCCGCTCCTGCTTTAGTGGTATTTCGTGGACTGTCCTTCCCGTTACGCCTAGTATCTCTCCCTCCTTGAAGAAGATATCCTCGTATTCTACTCTTATGGCCTTCCTCCAATCCTCGACTCGATTTACCGCTCCTATCCGCGCTTTCGTACCCCTTATGCTCTCCGTACTCCTGTACCTCTGTCCTCCTAACTTGATCTTCCAAGTCCCATTCCTGTACTCGACTCTAATCCCTACTTGTCCGAATAGATCGCACCCTATTATCGCCTGGTATTCCCGAGTTATGTTTCCAACAATGTGCACTTTCAAACTCCCCTTTCTACCTGCCCAATGATTTAACTCAACGACCGCTTCTCCTTCCACCTTACACGCCCCTCCTAGGGTAATTAATTTACACTCGCATCCCTGAATCCGGGGTGCGCTCTCCCTACCACACAGCCTCTCTAGTGCCCCACGGGTCATAATAGTGCAAGTACTTCCCGTGTCTACCAAGCACCTCACTCCCCCTTTTATCGTGATGATTGGCAACCAGCAGGACTTACCTCTTATGTTATTGCAGGTCGCTGTGCGGTCGCCGCTCTGAAGACACACTCCTCAGATCTTTGCCTGCTTGCTCCTCCTCGATGCCGCTCGTCTTTGTCCGCTCCACTGCGTGCTCCTTCCTCCTTCATCTCCGCTGCTCCCTGGTTCCTCTTCTTCCGTCTCCGAGGCTTCTGATATCTCCGTTACCTCTTCCGAAGGCCCGCTTCGTCGAGTCATATTAGGGTTCCTCCTCACCTTATGCATATTGACCTCCATCGGCTCATCTTGTGCCGTCTCCCTCCTTCTAAACATGTACGGGCATTGCCGCGCAATGTGTCCTTCTGTTCCGCATTCGAAACATTTGGTACGGGGGCATTGTGCCACTAGATGTCCCGTCCTGCCGCAGCCATGACACTTCCTTTCTTCCTTACGGGGTCCATTTCGTGGCCTGGGTGGTCCTGGTTTTCTTTCCCCTGTTGTGATCCTTCCTCTGTTTCCGTATCCAGACTCCCTTTTCTTCCACCCTATCGGTGCGGACCTGAAGCGTCTCTCGCTTACTCGGTTCCATCCAGCTTCCTCTATCTCCATTCTACTTTCTTCCTCCCTTGCGCTAAAGTCGACCATCTCCTGGGCACACTCCAGGAACGACCGCTCTCTTGGTAAGCCGTCCCTCTTTCCCGTCTCCTTGGCCAGTTGAACCTTGAGGATAGTTGACAAAAACTCCATCCTGGCCTCTACCTCTCCTGCACTCATCATTTCGCGCATCTTCTCCGTGATGTGATTAAACTTCGCCAATAGTACTCCCGCATACTGCCCGTTTGTTTGTCGTTGCGACCGTCGTTCCCTGAACATCTGGAAGATGTCCTCCTCCGGAGTCCATCGGCCTCCCCCAAAAGCCTTCTTCAACCTCTGTTTGATCACCGGCCATGCTGTGTCTTCGTCTGCCTGTATCTGGTTAAGAACACTCCTCCGTACTCTACATACCAAGGCTGCTTTCAATGCTTCAGCATCTCCCAGGTTCACCAAATCTTCCGCCACCTTTGCCTCGATTCTAGAAATGAGACGGTCCCCACCTTTCAGAAAATGGTTCAGCTCGCCTATCTCTCCACCGAAGCGTTCCAAGTCCGCTATAGCTCTCCTTAGATCCTGAGTGGTCGCTGCTCTTACTTTCATCCACTCCAAGGCATTGGCGTGTGCTTCCGCCAATGTGTCCCTTGGTAGCGGAGGGATTTCCGGAATCTGCGGAATTTCCGGAGCCTGATGAACTTCAGGTGCAATTGGTATTCCCGGGTTAGGGATTCCGTCTGTCGCCATTCTGCTTCTATTTTCCTGTTTGAGCAAGTAAGAGAGAAAAAAGAAAAAATAATTTCCTACTTACTGGGCAATAACAATGTTCCCGGGTTCGGCACCACTTATGCGACTTTGAACTCAAATGATAAAAAAAAAGGAGAAAAGGGGCTGTTAAATGACTCACACGGCTTCAGAAACAATACTGCTTTATTTGTGAAGTAATCCTTCTTATATACACTTTAGAGCTTTGTTTACATACCAGGAAGGTATTAAGGCTGATACTGCCCGACTCCTGTCCTTATCTTATATATATATATATATAAATGTGGTGTGTCAACTGGTACGACTTTCCTACTGATTTTAGATTTATTTAGACAACCTCTTTTTCCTGCTGCAATATAGTCTGTGGTACAGATCCCTTTTTATCGAATTATTAACATCCGCCTGAAACCACGTAAATAGTTTCATCTCATTGTAACCTACAACTATTTTATTTACGAAAACTCTTGGAATTGGGGCGTTTTCAATCTGTAGAGGGACAAACTTTGTCTATTTAATTAGGTAATAAAAACTCGTAAATAACTATTTGCTTTCTACTTGAATCGTAAGATAAATTGATCATAAAATCGATAAAATAGGTGGTCTACAATCTCGTTATTTTGAAAATTTGTTGGTGTAGGTCACGCCAAACGGCTCAATATTTTGAAGGCCACATTTTTTTTCGACTTTGTGATCAAACTATCTTACGATCCAAGTAGAAAGCAAATTTATATTTACGAGTTTTTAGTACCTAATTAAATAGACAAGACTTGAAATCCTCCAGGTTGAAAACGCCCCAATTCCATGAGTTTTCGTAAATAGAATAGTTGTAGGTTTCGATGAGATGAAACTATTTATGAAGTATTTGGTGGATGTTAATAATTCGATTAATAGGGGTCTGTATTGCGTATACAGACTTTTGTCTTACAATGCTTCTAGAATTGACCAGCCCTGGTGAAGGCCTACATTTTGGGCTGAAATGTTGGCAAATGTAAAAATAAATATAATTGTTTACAATATTTCTCACTTCTTCTTCGGTGCATACTATTTATTTTCAAGTTAATTTATTATCAGCCATATTTAAACCAATTTTTAAAAAACTTTGTCACTTAATGACTACTCATCACAATGACGACGTTTCAAGTCTAAAATACCCATCATGTACTTGTCCTTTTCACTTATGCGAATTGCAAGCGTCTACTCATAATAAAATTCCTTATTATTGTCATGTTCACCTTGTTTCTGAGTCACCCACATGTCATCCATCTCATTTCTATTCAGTGACTGAATAGTGTTACCAATATCTTTGAAGTGTTACCAATGGGTAGCTTCTTCACAAGTACCTTCATGTTATATATTCCAATAAAAAAAAATATTAAGTTTTCCAATAGTCTCTCAATATATATCGCACTTTTTTATATATTGAATTTAGTGCCTTAAATTAAACTTATTTTACTTCTCGGACCATTAATTTAAAAAAAAAATCTAAAAAGGCTTTAAAATACATGAAGAGAGGTAGTAAGCATAGTTCTAATCTAGTTTTATTTTTAAAAAAAACAACAATAAAATTTAGCCTACAATAGTACGAACTATCAATGAGCAAACATACGAGTATGTACAAGGTTTGAGGTACGATGATTTGTCACAGAGCGCGCGGGCTGGTTTTATTTTTACTTTCCTACCTATACTAGGTAAGGAAAGTATTGCGATCGGGTCAAATTTCCGTTTTCGACGGATGTATACGTTTCACAGCCCCCTGAGTCCGAAAAACACATTTTTTCTATTATGAGATTGGATTTCATGGAGTGATGCATTCTTAATAATTTATTTTTTTTCTGTCCCTATGACACTTCAATGGGCGAAACGTTGACGGATCATTTTATTCTTTACCTGAATTTTAGAAATACAAGACTTTGTGGCTTGAATTTTCCAATTATAACCTGATATCGATTTTCTGTCTCTTGGTGAATTGTTACTCGTTTATATTTAAATATAAGATGACAGTAGAAAAAAAGTATAAGCAGACACCTAAAACATCGCAATTCTAGGAAGCTTTTTACCAAATCAAATAAAATGATTTGACTTCCCTTTTGGGAACTGTTTACTGTCAAACTTCCCGGAAATGTCTCTTCGTTGGCATTAATGACACGGGCCAGGCTAATTTTAAATCCTAAATTTGTTTAATTGCAAAAAAATAAACGAAAACCCCGTTCAACTCGATTGATTTTTTTTTTCAAAGATCGATAGGGTCATTTATTTGTGAAGTGAACTATAATAATTTTGGACTATAATAAAAAAATAATATAAATTTTGTATTCCAATTGTTATATTAATAGCAATATTTTTAACAGTGTAAATTAAATTCTTGATATTTGTCGTGCATGTTTCCGAAAATCATTTATTATTTTAATAGTTATTGGTAAACACCGAAAATTAAATATGACCGGTTCGGAACGAATTATATTTTAAGGCTTAGTTTAAAAAAAAAAGTGTTAATTGTTTGGGATTCAGTTTGGTAAGAAAAAAAAAGTTATATTATACAGAGGGAAGAGGGGATACATTTTAATAAATTCTACAATAAAAAATATTTTATGCAGAAAGTAGAAATGGTTAATGAGCCTACTATCAACTTAAATACCTATCGGAGATCCCAACCCAAACCAGTCTAAAAATTGTTCCAGTTTGAAGAATTGTCTTCACACCAGCTCACAAAGTAATACAAAAGACAATGAACCAAACGAAAATTCAGAAAATAGTAATATACTCGAACCGATTTACATAAAAAATAATAATAAATATAATATCATTCAAAACTTAAAAAAATTAGATATAGACGGTTTCAAATTCGCCCTTGAACCCAAACATCCTAAACGAAACTTACTGACTATTACAAAGGACCCAACACTTATCCAAAACAATAGAAATTTAATTTATGACATTGTCTCAGTTGACAAAATGGTTAAATGGCAGAATTTGAAAATAACAGGTGTAGTAATGAGATTATATTGATTATGTTTTTTTTTTTAAAGGAGGTTATAGAGGGATCGAGAGTTGTGATATATGGACTGTAAACGTTGTTTTGACTATATTGTGAGAAATTTTGGTTTATGTTGTTCCTATTATAAATAAATTAGCTGATTATGTATGTGTTATAAATTATTATAAAATAATGCCTACAAAGAAGAAATAGTACGGAAGAACTCACTCCCCCTCCACTGGGTAAGCCCTTCTTGCTTATAACTTTAACATTAAGTTAACGTTTAAAGGAACGTTACAACATCCTCTGTAAAAATTGAGTCAACTCATATATAGGAATGACATCGACCATTACAAAAACCAAGATATATAACCACAAAAGTACCCTTAAACCTAACTCAAAAACAGTTACTGCTTTATCAAACCATGCGAAAAACCACAGATATGAAATAGATTTCGAAAATATTAGAATACTTCATAAATCAAACCACCGATCAAAGCTAAATTTTTTAGAATCTATTTATATAGCAATTAACGAAAAAAAAATGTGATAAATTAAAAACAGGAAGCGACCCACATCGCACAACACTATTCACAAATAATAGCCATCCATACAAATTCAAAGAATAGTAAATTAAATAAGTTAGAGTAACTTTAGTTACCAAATTATATAGTATTATATAACTTGTTGTTTTTTTTTAATTTGTCCTTTTATTTTATTTAACATGTTTTATATTATTATATTTTAGTTATGTATAATTTTTGACTCTTATCCTTTGTATTACTGCTAATCAGATGTTCGATATAACCTTCCTTAGCTATGCTAATAGAACCTTCTCTTTCCTCCATTATGTATTTGGATGGCTCCGTGATATGTCTACAGCAATTTTTTTTCTACTTTGTTTTTTTCTTTCTGGATATAAGCGATCTTGGCAAAACGTTGAAAAGCTAACTATTCATCTGTATGTTTGGAGAATCATTGCTTTGTTTTTTGTATTTTCCATGTACAACATAATTACCTTATGTCTATTTTCTAGTTGTATGCTTATTTTTTAATAAAATAAAATTATAATATTTAATAATATTATTAAAATTATTACATATAGTGATATTATTAAAATTATTACATATCTTCCTGTTTTTTAACAAGTAGCGCAATAAACGAGAGAGAGAAATATATGTTAAATTTGTACTGTGACACGTTTGTATAAATGGATTCTAAATACGGGTTGAAAGGCCCTCACATGTTATGTCATATATAAATATCATAAAAGCAGAAGAGTGTTGTAACAAAATGACAAATCGATGACAAATTTAAATGAAAACGACATCGCTGAAAAATAGCTTCGAAAATCGTCGGGTTCACTTTTCACCGATATACCAAACAATATACTCTGTCGCTTTTGAAAATGGAAAAAAAATATAAATATTCTACCGACATTTTTATTGATTGAAACCTATACTAACTTAATTTTCGTGGAAATAAATTGAAACACTTAAAATATATTTTTTTTATTTACTGTTATTTAACGTCGCATCGACTGCCAAGGTCATTAGCGACGATCGTTATTCTTAAATATAACTTATCAATTTTATTTTTTGGATGTACTTCAGTATTTTTTCAATACCAGTGTTTTCCTTGTACGGTGGCTTGTCTTCAATTTGGAGTTCGATTTGCTGTTTCCGGAACTTTTTGCACTGGAATATGTGTTCAACTGTCAGATTAGCATTTTCACATGCCTCACATGTTGGTCGATGTAAGCCAAGAAGTAGGTGGAGATGGGTCAGTTTGGTATGTCCAATCCTGAGTCTGCTTATTATAGAGTACTCTTTTGATGTCAGGTGTTTTGGAGGATACCAGGCTCGATTTTCGTCTTTGGTCAGATGAAGGTGATTGCGCGGCAGTAATCTCCACTGTGCATTCCAACTGCCGTTCACTTTCTTTGAAATTTCTCTTCTCCATTCGTTGAGAAACATCGCTCCTAAAACAGGCGAATCCGTGCTTTTGGCGGTTTCCTATGCTCCCTGATCGGCTCGTTCATTGCCAATTATGCCAATGTGTGAGGGTACCCAAAACAGTATTATTTTTTGACTATTTTTATTTAGTTTTAAGTTCATTAGCTGAATTTTTCTTAAAATATTGAAAACACTGAAAACATAAAATAATAATAACAATATTCGAGTCTCGTTCATTTTAGTTCATTTTGTACTTTGAAACATGCTTAAAAAAATAATTAGTAGTAAGAATAAATACATAATTTTTTAACGAATTAGTTTAAAAGTATGAAATTTTTTGTTGGTTAGGTTTATATTTGAAATATAATTTATTATTATAAATATTTTAAATAGAATTTATTTTTTAAAAATATGTTCTTTTTACGGATCAAAACATCGGACATGAAATATCGAGAATCAACATTATCATCGATATTATAAACATTTTTGAAGTAGGAATTTCAATGTAAATATTAATCCATAAAAAAAAAATATCTGGTGTCTCCACTCCTACTTACTTTCCTTACAGACACTTACTTCCTACCTATTTCAGAAAAGTTTTTATATCTTTACATAGGTTCATGGAGAAACAAAAAAAATTGAATCACATTTATTTTCCTGGATATTGATCAACGATAAGATTTGAGTACGATTTATTTGATAAACTAAAGCAATGTAAACCGACTTAAAATAGATCAGAGTAAAAATTTCAATACTGTCTAATATTGCTGATCAAAAACTTTTCCCACAGTTTAATTTCTTCAAACAACAATTTCTGTTAAAAGTAGAGGAAATGCTGAAGCTTGTGTGATGCGGTCAACATATTTTCTTACTTTCACTTAGTCATCTTTTTTCTCTCTTTCTAACACCAGGATATGAACCCATAATCTTACACTGGAAATTGAACGATTGAGTTGTCCAAAATGAACGATTTTATATAGTTTATACTCAGAGGGCTCTGTAACGAACAGATCCGTCGAAAACCACATATCGGAAATTTGACCCGATCGCAATACTTTCCTTACCTAGTATAGGCAGGAAAGTAAAAAAGAAATGTAATTTACCTCTTTGAATAATTTAATGAAAATATCAATCATTCTACCCTTCTTAGTAAAATTAATTTTCAAGTTCCTGTCCACCTTCGTCATTCTAAAGTTTTCCCATTCAACCAAATTACGCCTTTCATTCTCCCGAAGATCGGATTCAGCGAAATGCTAATTTATTTGCAGCTTACGTAGATTTTTTTTTGTTGACAATTTGTGGCTTATGTTTGAAAAAGGTTCTTACCAACGAATTACGACAAATTGAGTTTACAGGATGAGAAGAGTTCCACTAGCGCTATTCAACTATGACTGAGGTGAAGTGATAAGAAATCTGCGTTTCTCACTTAATTTATCACCCAAGAGACACTTCATCTCAGCCGCAATCGGTGGCTGATTAATGTACTTTTGAAATGGTGCCAAGTATGAAATCCTGAATGAACCTAAGCCTTTATTTTATCAAATTTAAGTTGCAAGTGTCTTAATAATTGATAACATGTAAATAATTGGTGCCTTTACCCTAGCTTATAATAATGTATACATGTTTTTATTATGAATGAAACAATACTATTTGACGGTGAAAAAAAAATTATCTTTTCTATCTCATTATTCATGCCATATTTAATAATACCCCACTTATCCCTGTTGATTAAATCCGTTAGGGCTACACCTGGACAAACATCAAACTTAGAATCCTCATACCAGACTGAAACTACAAGAAACCACTCGACGTTTCCGATTACTTCAGCACTTACAAGCGCTCTAAACTTCCAATTAATTACAAAATACTCGTATAAATGACTATAATCAGGCCTATTTGGACTTATGGAGTTGAGCTATGGGGCTCCACTAAACCATCGAATTCCTCTCGTATACTTTGTTAAATATAACACCATCCATAATATCCTTAATGTTTCTTTTGTTTCATATCTGCTCCAATCCAGATACCTATCCTTCCATAATAAACTTCAGAATCATCCCAACCCTCTCGTTTCTAACCTTGCTTCCTCTTCAATTCCTGATAACCCTCCGAGACGTATGAAAAGAAGATGGCCCCGTGATCTCCTATTGTTGACATATTTTTATAGTACTACCATTGGGTAGTTTCTCAACAAGGGTTTTCACGTCATTATATCCATATGTTCAAATTTACTAAATGTATTTCTTTAATATAGTCGTAAATATCATTAACAAATCAAAATAAAAAATAAAAAAAAATGATTGCCATAATTTATATATCATATTTTTAATTGTTCCTTGTTCGACATATAATGCAAATTATTCACAGGGGCCAACTAGTTTAAATATTCAATGTATAGTGATGCTCGTAACTATCTTTGTTAATAAATAAATATATGTCAAATTGTTATTGACCTATATAAGATTTCGTGAATTATCTAACTATATGTGACTATTATTATTATTAATCTTATTTAAATAGCACAGTACATTATCATACAACTTTTAATTATTTCCAAAGATATATATATATTTATATATGGCGTCTCAGTTCTTAATGAACAAATTCTGGACCGTGATTCTAAATATTTTCAACAAAAAATTTCAATTGATGCATGGCCGAATTCTCAACGAAAAATTAGTTAAAACCAATATTATGTTTTTATAAGGTGGTCATGGTTTTTATTGAATAAGAAGGAATTGCACAAAAATCGGTCAAGGTACTTAAATTCCAAGTATACCATCGTATAGTAGACAAATTGTTTTTGAGAAAACAGAGATTAAATTTATTAAGGTCAATAATGAAAAGAAATTTCAGGAAGTCTAATACGGACGCTGTACTGCTGTAGTTACAGCCAAGATGGGTAAATGCTATTTTGAGTATCGAGTACCAAGTATTTTACTCAAATTGAATCACTATTGGGAATCAAATCACGACTTCAGTTAATCATTTGACATCAAATGAAGTAGTAATTAAATTCTTTGGTACTCTAAAAAAGTCCGTAGCTGCGTAAAATACTTGGTACTCAGTATTCAGAGAAGCATTTCTGAGTTACATTACCCATACTCGAGCAGCATATATCTGTAATACCGATTCGTGAAATATTCAGTATAATGTTAAAATAAAGGCTTGGAGTTATAATACCTGAAAGTCCCTTTTATCATTGACTTGATAAATGTAATCATTGCATTTTTAAAGAAATTTTTTTATCTATTTTACGATGATGTACTTAGAATTTGATTATCTTGAGCAGTTTTTGAAAAAGGTTTTCTTATTCAATAAAAACAGTGACCACTTAAAAAATAAAAACACAAAATGGGCTTTAGCTGCTTTCGGAATCGTTCCATTCATCAAATGAACATTTTTGTTGGAAATTTGGTCTAGAATCATCCCCTGGAGTTTGGCCATTAAAAACTGCAAAACTGCGATATATATATATATATATATATATATATATATATATATATATATATATATATATATATATATATATATAGAGAGAGAGAGAGAGAGAGAGAGAGAGAGAGAGAGAGAGAGAGAGAGTGTCGGAGTTTATATATATAATTATATATATAATATATCAATTATAATCGGATAAGATGTCAATTAAATAAGTTTAAAAACTTCTGTTTTTTTTTTTTTAAATAAATAATGGGATCCTCTTCAGTTCTGGAAAACCATAATCTATCATTGGTATAACAATCAAAAGTCTTCATCCATTTCTAAAATAATACCAAATTTTTCTTACTTTTAATTGAGCATCGATACACCAAGCCCGAATTATAACAACATATGAATATTATATATATATATATATATATATATATATATATATATATATATATATTAAATGGTGATTTCTTGTTGGCTTTGTTGGATTGACTTTGTGTGTTTAATATTTAATTTTCCGATTTAATTTTTGTATGTTTATTCTTTGTATTTTTGTTTATTAATGTATATAAATTTGAACTAAAGATGTATATCATGTAAAACTAGAAAAAAAAAACAATTGTAAACAAATGTAATTCATGTAGTATGTCTTTAAGGCATGGAGCATGAAGGAAAATCAAATAAACGATCCTTGTATGGGGTTACCACGTAGGAAAAAAAAAAATATATATATATATATATTTGGAAATTATGAACAATTGTTTGATAATGTACTGTGATGTTTTTAAATAAAATTAATTAAGAAATTTAACATTAATTGTAAGTCTAACCCCTTATAGATGCGGCAGTACGGAACCAAACAGCTCACTTACTGAAGAAAATTAATAAACTTACCTCCAGTATAAGAATTTCTCTCGAAAAGTATTTCTATCCCAAGCCCTATCGAGGATTTATCCTCCGGTTCACTCTCGGTATTGAGTTTACAGAATAAAACTTTGCTCGTAAGTCATCGGGTGTCGGTGGCAAGCAAATTCCTCGGGTAATTTATGCAGTTTTTTGCCGTTTCTTACCTCGCGGAAAAGTTTTGCACCTGCTTTATCGAACTCGCCGGGCCGATAGCTCTGGCGAGATTGGATCTGAGGGTCGTTCCCTGGCATCGCACCCACGGGGGGGGGGAAGGGGGAGTTCTTTATTTCTAAGAAGTTGAAGTCAGTAATATTTAATTTATCGAATAAAGAAGTCATGACGAACTAAACGACTTCTTCAACAGCAGTTAGGTATTGACTTAATCCTATATACGTCAATAACAAATTGACATTTATAAAACATGATCTTGGGAAAGAGACTATAATAAGTATTAACAGAAAAGGGCATTTTCATTCTCGTTAAATAATTACTTTATTTCAAATTTTCGCCTCTTCAGGAAAAATGTAATTTAAATTTTCATCTGAAGAAAAATACATACAAAAATCTTTCAGAGGATTGATGACTATTAGGCATTATTTTATCAGCTGATAGATTAAGAAATATCCCAATCATACGTCTATTAATCTTATTGTTAGTTCACGATGTTTATAGTTTCAGAAAAAAAATATTAATTCTTTGAATCAGTTCTAAAATTTACCAGCCTCTCAAGGCTCTATGACATATAAAGTGCTTCCAAGTATTTTAATTTTTGTTCAGAATCATCTCGATAGAGGATAAAAGTCAAATTAATGTTTTAAGTCAGATGCATGTTTGGCTAAAGCTTTATTAAGCTCTTTTTCCCTTTTTTTCTATATAATAATTATAAGAATTTTTATGTTGGTAAAGTCTATTGTTGAGGTTTTGAGTTGTCATGCCTATATAAGTGTTCGGACAATGTAGACATTTTATTTCATAGGTTAAATTATAATTTTGACTCATAATTATTTTATGTTTAATAGCTGTAGAATTATCGTGAAGCTTATTTGAGACTCGGTATACTATTTTCATTTCATCAATATTTTACTCCAAAAATGTTTTTTGTGCGGGATTCTGAAATGTATTATATATTAAAGGTTTATATCTAGGAAACATTGGACGACTATTCTTATTTTGATTATTAAGTTTTATGGGGTTTTCTATTTTATACCACGTAGCTGTAATTAGCGAGGGTATAAATTATTTCTTAGAATTTTGTCATTGGCTTTTCACTTAAATCCTAAGATAATTTGAGCACAAAGTCAATAAAAAAGGTATTCTTCAAAATTATTGAGCCGTTTGGTCTGTATAACCTCGTTATTTTGACAAGTTGGGTGTGTAGGTCACTCCAAACGGCTCAATATTTTTGAAGGCCCCCTTTTTTATTGACTTTGTGTTCAAGTTATCTTACGATTCAAGTGGAAAGCAAGTGAGTATATACTAATTTTTTTATACCTAATTAAATAGACAAAGTTTGCAGACATCCTGATAGAAAACGGCCCAATTCCGAGAATTTTTACAAATAAAATATTTGTAGGTTACAATCAGATGAAGCTATTTACGAAGTTCCAACCGGATGTTAATAATTCGATAGAAAGAGATCTGTACCACGGGACAAGACAAACAGGTTGTAAAAAATTGGGGGGAAAAAAAGATTTGTAATCTTCAATTTAAACTAAATTTAATCTAGCATGTTTGAAAATTTCAATGAACTTTACCTTTGCTAATAATTGTCTGGATTCGATGATTTTTCCCCCTTTTATAGGGAATTTAATAATATTTTAAATAATCATAGATTAAGATTATTTCAAAGTATAATTTAATAAGGAGAATGTTTTTGAGTTATTTTTTAGCTATTCCCAAATAAAGTTTCTTTTCTTTCATAACTTTTTTTGCCTGGATTTTCTTAGTGATGAGACTATTTTTCACGTTTGAAGGAGGCAAAAACTTTCGAAATTGGAGGATTAACACCTTCGATAAATAATGTAAACTCTCTCGATTATAGGGATATATATATATACAAATATACAAATATATATATATATATATATATATATATATATATATATATATTTACATATATATATATATATATATATATATATATATATATATATATATATATATATATATATTATATATATATATATATATATATATATATATATATATATATATATATATTCGGTGTACACATCGAAATCTTCAACGCACTATTTGTCCCGTATCCATCTAGAGACTTACCTCTGTTCCAGTATTGAGACGCAGCAAAATGTTTGTTTATATCGACTTTATTTTAGAAAGAAAAACAAAAGAGGAGGGTACAAATCGCTAACACTCCTCCCCCCCCCTGAAACCCTTTATCCAACGGACTCATTATCAAACATGAGGATGACAGGAGCATATATTTGGAACACAACCTTACTGTAATAATATATTTGGCGATTAATTAATTCTAGTGCTAGATTAATAAATACCGTACAAAACCTTTGAGGCCGTAGCTACGTCACGGAGCTTAACGGGATAATATGTATGCACAGCACCGCCGTTGCCCGGCAACCTGATATATGATACAATTGATATTTAATAGTCATAAATTCGCATCTCACTGCCGGTAGAGTCTTTTTAATCACCGCCCACACCCTCTGGCCCGGGAAAACCTCGTGTAGCCTTAAAGGTGAAGAAGGAGAGGCCCCCCTCAAAAAAATAATAAAAGGTGTCACTTAAACGTCAAATGCATTAGGAAGCATAGCTTATTCGAGAGTTTTCACTGTGATAAATTAGTTTTTCATAATTTTTATCAACGAATCTATCAAAATTTACTATAATAAGAATATTTATTATTTATTAGTTACGGTAACATTTTAAAATGATTTCCATCACTGCGAGAACCAGGTGGCGAGCATTGCCCACCAGCTGGAACGGAAAGGTCGTTAAGGGTTATAGTGGGGGGGGAGGGGAGGGAAAGTGGTTTCCGGTGGAGTAAAAAGGTTATTCGACAGGATTCATTGATTCTCATTTTTACGGCCCATTCTTCAGATTAATGGATATGGGTTCCAACAGCTAGAAGAGTTCAAGTTTGGATTTAGGTTTGTGGTAGAAAACAGTGTTATGGTATAGGAAAATAAAACCATAAACAGAGCTGTTTAGCTGTGTACAACTTGACAATAATACTAAAAATCGGACCTGTATACTGTAAGCAAAGGAAATGTTTAGCATTTCATTCTCTTTATAATGTGCTATTATTTATATTATATTTCATATTATTAATCTCGGCTTGTTGATATTTTTTACTTTTATGGTGTGGTCTAAAGCACACATCTTAGTTTTTTTACTTTGCAAATTTCCGATATGTGGTTTTCGACGGATCTTTACGTTTCAGAGCCCCCTGAGTCCGAAAAACACATTTTTAGCCATTGGTCTGTCTGTGCCAAGATTTTCTCGGAAACTACTGAGCCGATTTTGTTGCTTCTTTTTTTATTTTGTAGCTTTTTTATTTTGACTCCTGATGCCTGTGACAGAAATTCTGTCCTCCATGCGCAATAGCTTGCGCGCAATAAATGAAAAACATGTTTTTCTATAGACTCTAGCACGAAAACGGCTCTAACGATTTTAATGAAACTTTCCTGTAATGTTCTAATCATTGTTCTTTCAATTTTCGTATATGGATTAAATTCCCGAGAAAATTCAGGAAAAAAAGTTATAAAGAAAAGAAAAGTGTTATGGGGCCAAGCTCCGGAAGTATATATTATACGGTAAAATTTATGATACAATTAAATCACTAACAAAATAAAAAAAAATCATCGGAATCGAACCAGTATTAGCGATGATACACCTTATTCTATTTTTTACAGATATTTTTACTTATTACTTTTCTACCTATACTAGGTAAGGAGAGTATTGCAATCGGGTGAAATTTTCGATATGCGGTTTTTGACTGATCTATTCGTTGCAGAGCCCTCTGAGTCCGGAAATTGCCTACAAAACTATATAAAAATCGTTTATTTTGGGCAACTATTAACGAAGTTACAGTTTCAATTTCCAATGTACCATTACGGGTTCATATCCTGGTGTCAGAATGGGGTAAATGAGAGAAATAAGATGACTAAATGAAAGTCAGAAAATCTGTTGCTCGCATCACGTAAGCTTCACTATTTCCTCTACTGTTAACAGAAATTATTGTTTGACAATAATAAGCTATGGCAAAAAGTTTTTGATCAGCAATATTAGAGAGTAAGGAAATTTTTACACTGATCTACCTTAAGCCGGTTTATATTGCTTTAGTTTATCAAATAAATCGTACTCAAATCTTATTTTTGATCAATTTTCAGGAAAATAAATCTAATTCAATTTGTTTTCGTTTCTTCATGAACATATAGAAATTAGAAATTAAATTAGAATATGTATACATATACATATATAGTTTAGTTTAGTTTATTTGTCTAAGGAAATTCCTGTACAAATAAATATAGTGGTATAATTAACAATGTTAGATCTTGATTCTAGTACTGCATTCAAACATAACATTAACAATGTCCCCAGCATTAAGTATGACTAATATAATAATAGATTAGTAAACGATATATATATATATACAGAACAATTAGTAAAACTTTTTTTAAAAAATATTCTAGAGGTATAAGACAAATGACAATATAAATAAGCATTAATATCTATTATATGATTAACTATACCACTTAACAGTTCACTGGACAGCCCTGTATGAAATATTACAATTGGTTTATTTTTTTTCATAGTGTCTATTTTCAGTATCTCCTCCACACTAGCATCTTCTCTGGATTCAATGATAAATGCCTTCAAGTACTTATTTCTTGGTTCGTTGAACTTGATACATTGGATCAGAAAATGAGTTACCGGGTCAGTTACAAGGCAGTTGAATGCACCACATACCTCACTAGATTTAATAGTCAAAGTAGCATTTTTTAAGTATATTTTCATAAAATCTTTACTTGCTACTCTGAGACGATTAACGGCTCTTAATTTGTTTGAATTCAGAGCCCTGAACTGAAGATAATCCTCTGATCTGGTAACATTAAAGGAGCAGATTTTTCTATATCTTGGGTTTGATTTAGAGTTTAACACTCTATCGATGTAAGATATATGTAAAGATATAAAAACTTTTCTGAAATAGGTAGGAAAGTCGTGTGAGTGCACACACCAGCTTTTGTATCAGATTGTTAATTTTCACTGATCAATATGCTCTGCGAATTATTTGGACGAGCCGTTTTGTTATTATTCATATATATATAGGTAAAAACTTTACATAAAAATTAAAAATCTAGGCTTAAAAATTATTTCGAAAAAAGTTCTTAACTGACTGGAGTTTTTATATTTTTTTTTTTTGGAGTGAGGGGGGTGAACTACTTCACTGCCCGCTGGATAAGTTGTGTACTTTAGGTATATGGGACTTGGGGATAAGTAGGTAGGATGGAACGAATTCCCCAGTAGAGCCAAGTCCATATTAATCCTTAGACTTTGAAGGGCCGCTAAGCAGCCCGAGGATGTGACGGCCCTTGGCACTTGGCATCAACTTCACAAATATCATCAAACTTCCCCCCGGGTCCCTAAACTTGTCCCTTCAACCCTTGCTAAGTAGCTTCGCGGGGAATATTCCCTCTACTTTCCCCTCTCCCAACCGGTGTTTTCCCCCTTTTCAATCAAACTTCTCATTCGGGAATAAATGAAGCGGGAAATCGAGAGTGATCCTCAGGGGACCCTCTCCATAGCATGATATTACACAGGTTACTTATTTACTCAAGTTCTTGAGAATAATAACATGAACGTTTTCGTGGAGATGTTAATAATTCGAAAGTCAAAAACGCCTTAAATTATTACACAATGGTTCATTATTTCCAAAAAAAAAATATATATAATTTTCTAGTCACATCCTTCAGGTTTGCTGCCATTTTTATATATATTTTCATATATTTCATGCCTCATCATTTTTTATATATATTTTCGGCCAAAGGTCACCAAATATACAAAGTTTTAAAATCCTGTATTCTTTATTCAAAGTTTCGGCTTCAGGAGCCATTTTCAAGATCCTGCAAAACTAATTTTAATTTAGTTTTTACAATTCCAATACATCCTTATCACACACATATTATTTAACAGCCATCAGTAATACAAATAGTCCAAAATTTATTTTTAATTTTTAATAAATTTATACCATCTATCTACCATGCACCGCGCCATAAAATTTGTCAAATCATTGCAATATGATTCGTTCTTTAGTCATTCGTTTATTTCAAAGAATGTCGTTTTTACTTCTAAAAAATTTTAATACATAAATAATAAATTAAAATAGATTGTTAATATTATGTTTAAAAAGAATATTATTAGTTATCAATTTATATACCTCTTTCACAGACGATTTTATGTTAAATAATATGTGTCTGATAAGGATGTATCTGAATTGTAAAAACTAAATTAAAATTAGTTTTGCAGAATCTTGAAAATGGCTCCTGAAGCCGAAGCGTTGAATAATGAATACAGGATAGTGCCTGTGTATATTTGGTGACTTTTGGCCTAAAATATACATAAAAAATTATAAAATAATATGTGTATATATATATAAATATATATATATATATATATATATATATATATATATTATATATATATATATATATATATATATATATATATACCTAATCCTGTCATAAATTTTATTACAAGGAAATATATACAGATTTCTACAGAAAAATTATTTTCTTCGAAAACTTTTTTAGAGTGATAAAATAAAATTTATATCTATAGAGAGTAAAACCAAAAATAAATTACTCAAAATGTCCCCATTTTGTCTTGACATAGGCATTTAATCTCCGTGGCCAGTCATCAATAGCAGCGTAAAGCGTTCAACTGCTCGAACCAGAGATTGTTTGAGGCTTTCCAAGTTAGGGTGTGCTCTGTGGCATGTAGTGTTGCCCAAATGCGAGACCCAGACGAGTCTTGGTCTTGCAAACTCAGTTTCGTCATGGTCTTGATCTTGCACAAGACTCTCGCAACAGTCTTACAGTACTGTATTTTGTAGATAGGAGAAATCTAACGAAGTCTGAATGAAAAATTATAGGAATTAATTGCAAAACTATATTGGTTATACCAATTATTTACATATAGTAACCAAGATTGTCGAGTATTAGTAACTATTTTGACTTATTTTTTTATTAAAAACATCGATTTTTTTTACCAGTCCTGGTCTTGGTCTTGCAACAGTTAGGCGGCCTTGGTCTTGGTCTTGCAAAGTGCAAGACCAAGACCGATTTTGGGCAACACTTTTTTTTTTTTTAATCTGTTTATTGAATAATAATACAATCAGCCACTGTTGGAGGGCTATAAGCATTAAGGCTACAAGTTCTCATTCATACAATATATACAAATAATAAAGAAATAAATATAAATATAATAAGTAAATAAATAATACTGGTGAAGAAGTTAAATAAAAATAAAATAAACAAATAAAATAAAATAAAACTTCTAAACACAATCATACCTATATACAATATATACATTCGCCCAAGAATCTCCGAGCCAGGCTTTTTCCCCCACACGTGGAAGGCGAAGCAAGACTCCGGAAGATCCCAGCGCCACTTTTCCAGCCGCATCACTAGTATTAGAAGCCAATGGAGACTGAAAGAGGGCATTAGAGCCACAGAAGCTCAGGACATGAGTGGAGAAGCTGGCCATTGCCAGGACTCCAAAGTCATATTTACAAAAGATCTCGAGGCCACTGCCGTTTCAACCTTCGAGGGGATGGTATGGATGTTCGGAGCTGGATAGGGATTGCGCTAGAGGATTGGGATGATGAATGAGGTTCTGGTGAAAGTTGGAGAATCTGGATGGGATGATATCATGGACATATGGGATGTTAAGGTCATGGTGTAGGGTCTTGTTCGTAACATAATATGGAGCATTGACTATTGTTCGAAGGACTTTGGACTGGAAGGATTGGATGCGTTTGATATTCGATGATTTAGTTGTCCTTCGGGCAACACTAGTGGCATGGTATCTTCTCCAGTCCGGACCAAAGTCGATGAAGTCTGAAGGCCAATGATGAACTCTGGAATGTTCTTTTGCAGCCACTGCTGAGTTGACCTGGCCTTGTGAGCTGGAGCGCAATCCTGCTGGAAAGCTCAATGACTTCCATCAAACAGAGCAGATTTAGCGGCTGTTTTAACTCATTTTTACTAAAATGGAGCTTTGTGTTTGTGCCATAAAATCGAACTCTCCACCCAACCATCACTGATGATGGGTGATGACCACTTTCCACTGTTACAATGACCCCCGGCTTCTTTAGAGCAGTGTGAGTTCATTTTGGCGATTAAGTTATTCTTGAATTTTAAAACTTTTTTCATCGCTAAACAAAATATTTCGATGAAGACTAAAGAGCACTTTGCACCTATCTACTCTAACTTTTTTAGGAAAGTGGTGCTTTCATTCTTCGAAATGCAGCCATCCTAAGGTCACTTTTTATTATTCGGGACATTGATATGATAGAGATACATATTTCCTGAGACATGATCTGTTGTTTTCGAATGAGATTTCTTCTTATTCGAGCAGCCATTGTTCTCAATGCATTTGCCGTTCTCACAGTGCGATGTCCGGTCAAGGTCTGTCCCATACAGATAGGATCTCATTATATCTATTTATAGTGCGGTACACGAACACACGGCTGATACCCAAATGTTTCAAAATGTTGAAAATCTCTGACCTTTATTTTCCAACTTTGTGTAAACCAATCACAGCTATTCGGTCTTATTTATCATCCCACTCCAACTGAGCGAAAGAAAAATACAAACTAATTGGAATTATCCTGACACATAAAGAAAATAACCTGATAGAGGTAAGGATAACCTAAATAATACACAAGGATGTTAACAAAGTTCAACTTTTCTAACAGTACTTATGGCAGAACTCTTCTACTTTCCTGATCACTTAAAGAAAAAATAAAATGCGATGTATGGCTACTAAATATTTTATACATATTTACTAATTATCACCCATTCATATTCCCTCAACCCTCCATACTATTCTTCCATTTATTAATACTGTCTTCATTTGTTATTAATTGTCTGAAACAGTTTTTTCTCTTTCACAGCTTCAGCCGACTGAAATCTTTTTTATTTTTGCAGATTGAAAAATCTGCAAAATTTTCCCTCCAACATTAGATATTTTACAATCGATAGTATCCACTTCGATATTATCGATTATCAATATCGTCCCTTTGATATTTTATTATTTGTTTTAAAAATTAAAATTAAAACTACCGTGAAATGAACTTTATCGTTAATAAGAATATGAATTTCATCTTGCCCTTTCAAATAGAATATAGTGCGTAGTAAAGGAAAAATATCGATATTTCGATAAAATTTTCTAGCGATGGGCTAACTGGAGTATGACTGAATTGAGCACGTAGGATCCTTCTCAGTCAGCAAACTTAATTTGCCTAAATTTGTTAATTAGAACCTTCTCAAACCAAGACCACGAAATGTCAAAGAAATCCATCTAGGATGCAAATAAATTAGCATTTCGCTGTATAGGATCTATGGGTGAATGGAAGGTTATAATTAGTTGAATTGAAATTTCTGGAAAAAAAATTCAGAGAGATGACTAAAATTCACAGAAACTGGAAAATTAATTTTTATAAAAATAGTAGAAGAATTGATATTTTCATTAATTAATTTAAAGATTAAAATATAATTTTCTTTATGCGGCTATGTGCTAGAGAATCAATAATTTTATTTATATCCATATTTCTAAAATGCTGATGAAGATATCTAGTATCGACATTTCAAGTCCGATATTTCGATGGTATCTATAGTTATAGTATTTAAAAAAAAAAAAAAAATATACACCGACGTTTCTGGCTTTAATTCTGGGCTGAGGAAAAACATGAAAGAACAAAATAAATAAACAAAGATAGAATTTATTTATTACCCCATACAGGATTGTCTATTAAATAACGAGATTGAAGTTGTAAAAAAATTTTTTTTTGATTTATGAGCGAATAAAATAATGAATTAGTATAGATTTTGGGAATATAAACTGGAGGAATATTTTCCAGTGCGATAAGACGACCTGAATGAATCACTTCAAATGAACTGTTACTTTACAACTCGTGGTAAAAAGTATCTAGTTTTATCAATTCTTTGTGTTAAATAAACTATCTTGTTAAAATATTGTATGGAAGAATAAACACGTTTCGCTGATACTGCTTTTACGTCGAATGCAGTACAGCTAAATGAATTCTCGTTGATGTATACTTGTTTTATCAAATTATTTTATAAACTAATTATTCTAAAAGAAAAGTAAATAGAATCAGACGGATAAAGCTCACAAACATGGACAGAAAAAAAAATGCTGAATCGTTAGAATTATAACAAGCCGTTCCAATCCGCTGTCCCTCATTCCCCTCTCGCATGACTCATCTGGATCAACACGTCTGCACTCCCGAGCTCTCCTTTCGATTGGGGAAGTTGAATTAAAGTAGTAGAGTAATGAAAATTGTGAATATATATATATATCGATGAGAGAGCTGGTGATATCGATATAGAAGTTAATATGTTTTTAACGGGTAGAGAAGTTGAAGTATCTAGGGTCTATGATAACTAGAAAAGACGAAGTTGAAGAGGAGATTAAGATTAGACTGAAGGCGGGAAATGCTTGTTATTTTTCTGTGACAAAAGTACTTAGCTCGCGCATCTTGTCCTTGAATTTAAAGACTAGAATCAATAAAACCATTATCCACCTACAGTTCTTTATTTACGTGAAACGTGGGCGCTTACATTAAGGGATGAGCAACGTCTTAAGGTTTTTGAAAATAAATTGTTACGAGGATAATATAAGTTACGTCCGATTTTTCGTTTTTGAGCTATGCTGTTCACACAAATACATATTTTGCGAGACTTGGTTATTTGGACTCAGGAGACTCCAAAGCATCTATTATTTCCGTTGAAAATTCAGATTAGAAAATTTTCACTTATCCTTACTATGTATTTAATATATACGTAAGTGAAAAAAAAAATCTGTTGAGGTGTGCCCATCACAGAACCTTCACTTACTACCCTTTATTCAGCAGGAACCGGATGAAAGTAAAATTCGTAGGCGGTAAAACATATTTAATTTCTCACGTATATAATCAATTAAATGTAGGCATTTTCCTTTACTAACCATTTGAGTTGCAATTCCTCTCCAGTCGTCTGGTCTGTTCTTGAGGTCCGCATGTACTCGCTCTTGTCTGTATTAATTTCCATACTTAGTTCTCCAGCTTCCCTGAAGAATTTTCCAAGACCGTCTGAAGGTACTAGTTCAGTCCGTGCTGTTATGAAAACATCATCTGCATATGCTAAATGCTGTATCGTGCGATTGTATATCGTACCTTCGTTTTTATTCTCTTCATAGCTGCTTCAAATACCATGTTAAAAATCACCGTAAATAGTGAATCTCCTTATGTAGGTCCTCTTCCAATTTTGAATTTTCCAAATTCCAATGAAAGCCTCCCATTGAAAAGCACTCTATTGGATGTCATGCTGACTGAATCATCTGAGTTCTGAAGTCTACAAGCAAACGATATAATGTAACATAATACTCTAGGATTTCTCATAGGATTTCTACATAGGATTTCTCTAGAATTTATCTTACCGAAAGTTGACTTATTCCGTTTAAACAGATACAAATAATCTCTCAGAACTTGAGGTTCTGGAAGAACTTGAAACTGAAGTTTAGTATTTATATTACTTTGCTATGACACTTTTTGAACGTTTTAGTATTAGTTGTTGATATTTCGATAATCGGATGAATCATTATTTTATTTATTTTTTTTTTTTAAAGAAGAAGAAACCGCCTCTAATGAAACGCGATGATTTACGTGTCAATGACCGATATCTTATTGAGAGTGGTTTAGTTGAAATAGCGTTTGTGGCGTTGTTAACGCAGAATCGATTTGCGTTTGGCACGAACCTGCTAGCTTGATTGAAGAATCTCATGCCTTCGCGAATTTGTCAACACTTTTGGAACGAGAGGCATTTGATGTAGGCGCTAGGTTGTTTATTTTCCTCAAAAGATTTTCTTGACGTTTATGAAATTTCAACTGCTTTCGCATTATTTTAAATTTAAAAACTAGAAACCTAAACTTTTTTTTTAGCTTAAGATAAATTATGAATCGAATCAATTTTATTCTTGTTTCATAGCTCTTATTTTTTAGTCATAATTATATTTTTTTCAATCATATTAATAATATTTATTATGAATACAAATGGAAATGTGAAAAAAAAATGAAAAAGAATATGACGCAGGTATTTTAATATTTATGTCGGAATATGAAATGTTTCTTCTAATCATTTTTCAATGAAACTCATAATTTTTTTTCAACTGATTTCGTAATTTTTGCAGCTATTTTATAATTTTCTCAATCAGTTTCATATTTTTTTAAAATAATTAATAATTTTTCAACTTATTTCATATACTTAATTTAATGAGGTATCGATATCAAGAACGCATGTGAAATTCGAAGAGAATATTCAAATGCATGCGTTATTATATTACTGAAAGTGTTTCTTTTGTTTTAAGGAATCACGAATTTCATTAGCTCAAAATTATGGAAAATTGGCTCCCTGAACAAATACAAAAATGGACATGGTATTGTTTTCCTCCGGAGTAGAGACATATTCGTTAATTCCAGTTAATTGAGTAATTATTTTAAAAATTATCTTCTCATTCAGATGAGGAAAATAGGGCATCCCGAAATTTCAAGGAAAATAAATAAGAAGTAAAAGAAACTATATTTGTGAATAACTAACAAAAAAAAATATGCAGTTTATGTTGGATTATACCCATGATTATTTTAAAGGTTAATAAATTCTCTAAAAAAACAATAAATAATAGAAATTAGGCCATTATTACCAAAGATACAGTCTATAGTAATTTGTGCAGATGCTTTAGTATAATGATGATTTGATTAATAAAAATATAATTATTTCCACCATTTCATAACCTATATAAATAAAATAAAGATTTTGTCTGGAATTGAATAGAAACAACCCGTTTCATGATATCTTGCCGTTTCATACATTACAGACACTAAATACAATTTTAAAATATTTTTTGTCTGTCTATATTTCCGCATTGTCCAATGAAAATTTGTCAGAGGTAAGCTCAGCAATGGCTGATGGTAGACTTTTGAAATTTTATTTAGGTTTGCTTGATTTAACACATAGGCTTTAAATGAAAGCAAAATATTGAGTAGAACCAAAGTTATGAATTGATTATTTCAATCGACATCACATTCTCCTCGCTTCATGAAATGAAATGAAAATTAAACACTTAAAACATTTTAATGGATTGATGGTAGTCGGTTTAGTTGTGTTGTGCCTAAACAAATAGCCGAATAACAATATTTTTATTATAACTATTGCGAAACCTTGACTTGACCCATAAATAATTTCGAAGAAACCCTCCCTACCCCAATTTTATGAAATTAAATTTGAATTCCTCCCCCCATAATACAAAATCCATCACAAAAAAAGATTCTCAACTTTTAACTATACACCCGTCAACGACGAGTACATCAGCTAATCGATAAACTAATTAAACTAACTAAATAAACTAATAAACAGCTAAAAGTATAAAGTAATTCATATATTATTTTGTCATATTTTACTAAGTAATATACCATGGGCGATTGGTTAACGTTAAAGTTTATTTTATTTTACATGTTTCGTAATTTTATTTTATTGATAAACATTGCCTCACAAGTGGCAGCAATCAACTCGGTATCGAGAAGGGGGGCTCCCTATAGAGAAGTTATTAAGACCCCCCTCCTCGAACAAAGAGAATCACGGTGCCCCCCCCCCCTCCACTTTATAAAAAGCTACGGCTACTTAAGCCCATGTTCGAGCCGCGCTAATGAACCGACCGCAGCAACCGGATTAAGTGCAATTAATTCCGACTAATGAAAAATGTTCTCGGGGCCGCAACCCAAGGATGGGGGGCCGCTGTTTTTTTCCTCTTATCGTGGAATTATATTCTTAGAGTTCGATAAATGAAAATTTTCAACTCTCCTTCCGGGAGCAAGAGGGGGCATGTCGTAATAAAAGCCATGTCTTAAACAATATTTTAGACTTAAAATCAATGTCATTTTTTCCCTAATATTTTCAAAACATTTTTAAGTAAAGACATTTATGTGATATTTCTAGTTGGAAAATTAATAATATCTTTACAGACATTGATTTAGTTGATTCCAGAATTATTGCAGTGTTGAAATATTGAACTGTGAAAAAAAGGCGAAAATTATCCTATTAAAAATATCTCTTAAATTATAAATTAAAAATGTTAAAATTGGGGTTAAATATTTTGTCACCTGAAAAGGCACATTCATATTTATTTTATCCAATTCCAATACCAATTTTTATTGATTTTATTCACTATTTTAAAAAAATAATTTCGTTCACAGATGTGAAATGTGTAATGTGATTTTCACGTTTAAGTGCTTAGACCAATTTCAAAGGTAGAAACTTCTTTTAATATTAAAATAAAATCATATCGCTAATGTTAATGCAAAAGATCGTATGTAAAAATTGTATATGTTTATTTTCTTTGTACTAAAAGTGACATTTTGTAGTCTGCAAATGCTCTAAGTTGTCTAATAAATAGAAAATCAGAAGAGGGAAATAAAATACGAAATTATACTGATAAATTATTATTATTATTAAATAAACATAAAATTAAGTCTTTCATGAATGTTATTGTAATTTTCTTTTGTATGGTCTAAAATTGTTGGGATGTTTAAGTCTTTATATAATGTATCGTATGTGACCCCATATTTCTATGCCATAAATCCAAATTGATTTAAGCAAAACTTTATAGTGGGTTATTTTGTTGGTTAAAGATAAATTTGAAAGTCTGTCAAATAAATCATGAAAAAATAATCAGTTTTTATGCTTTTCTGTAAAAAAAAATTCATTTTTTTTTTAGTCCTATGTTTGTAAAGTGGTGTATCTACCTTCTGTAAAAATTATAGGGATATGGTTTAAATTGCTCTTGTAACAATACTTTGTGATAATGGCACATTAGCCATATGATTTTATTTTTATTTTAAAATAAGGTTTCTTCCAATAAAAATTACATAATGGCTAAAACGTTGATTGTAAAGTAATGTATTCCGAATAAAGTAAGACCATTTGGATCTAATGTGTCTTTTTATCATTAAAAATAAAGTGATGTACTAACAGAAAATATTTTATATATATATATATATATATATATATATATATATATATAAGATAAAGACCGGAGACTGGCGATATCAGCCTTAATACCATCTTGTAATGTAAATAAACATAGCAATTGTATATAAGGCAGATTATTGAACGAATAAAGCAGTGTTAATTCAGAAGCCGTGAGTATTGTTTCTCGTTCCTCTTTCCTTCTTTTTTTTTATTTACAAAGCCCGGAGACGCTTAACTGGTGCCGAAACCCGGGAGAACGTCAGGAGAACACGGAAGTAAAATTTTTTTTTCCTTTCTTTATTTTAATTTTTTTTTCTCTTCTCCTAGTCATAAGGAAAAGACGAGATGCCGACAGAGGGCATAATTCGACCAGGAGTGTTGAACGCACCTGAAATGCCGCAACCTCAGGAAATGCCGATAGCGCAGATTCCTCAGATCGCCCCTCAGGTTCCGCAGATTCCGCAGATACCTCAGATACCTCAAGTACCGCAGATACAAGAGATCCCTCCCTTACCTAGGGACACATTGGCAGAGGCGCACGCCAATGCATTGGAGTGGATGAAGATAAGGGCAGCGACCACGCAGGATCTACGGAGAGCAATCGCAGACCTGGAGCGATTCGGGGGCGAGATAGGTGAACTTAATCACTTCCTGAAAGGTGGAGACCGCCTCATATCAAGAATCGAAGCAAAGGTGGCGGAGGACCTCGTGAACCTGGGAGACGCAGAAGCACTGAAGGCAGCTCTCGTGTGCCGAGTGAGGAGGAACATCCTCAACCAAATCCAAGCGGACGAGGAGACACCATGGCCAGTGATTAAGGAGCGTTTGAAGAAGGCTTTCGGAGGGGGCCGATGGACGCCGGAAGAAGATATCTTCCAAATGTTTAGGGAGTGTCGGTCCCAACGCCAATCAAGAGGACAGTATGCGGGGGTACTAGTGGCGAAGTACAACCGCATAACTGAGAAAATGCGGGAAACCATGAGTGTTGGAGAGGTCGAAGCTAGGATGGAATTCCTTTCGACAATACTCAAGGTTCAGTTGGCTAAGGAGACTGGGAGAAGGGACGGACTGCCTAGAGAGCGATCGTTCCTCGAGTGTGCCCAAGAAATGATAGATCTGAGTGCAAGAGAGGAAGAGACGCGGATGGAAGTAGAAGAACCAGGGTGGACCCGGGTGAGTGACAGACGACCCCGGACAGCCCAGATCGGGTGGAGGAAGAGGGAAATGAAACACCCGAACGGAGAAAAAGCCACGACGGGCGAGAGAAGATCCGGACAGTCCAGGCCTAGGAATGGACCCCGGAGGGAAGACAGAAAATGTCACGGGTGCGGGAAACCGGGACATTTGGTAGCACAATGTCCGCGCACTAGATGTTTCGAGTGCGGGACGGAAGGGCATATTGCCAGACAGTGCCCGTACATGTTTCGCAGGAGAGAGAGACCTCTAGACGAGCCAATGGAGGTGAACGCTCAAAAGTTGAAAAAACGAGCTAGGATGCAGCAGAGAGACGGATCTTCGGAAGAGGCAACCGAGGAGTCGGGGACGTCGGGAACGGAGACTGACGAGCCAGCCAGCAGTGGAGGCGAAGGAGGCAGGAGCAGCCAACGGAGCGAGCAACGACGAGCGACGGCGGTAAGGAGGAAGCGAGGTGGCATCTGAGAAGGGTGTCAGCAGAGAGGCGACCGCACAGCAACCTGCAACAATATTAGAGGTAAGCCATGCTGGTTGCCGATTATTGAGGTAGACGGGGGAGTGAAGTGTCTCGTGGACACAGGGAGCTCGAGTACTATCTTGACTCGGGGGCGTTGGGGAGAGTGTGCGGGAGCGAGAGGGTACTCCGGATACAAAACTGTGGCTGCCAGCTAATCACTCTGGGTGGTCCCTGTAAAGTAGAAGGGGAAGCGTCAATTATGCTTGATCGGTGGGCAGGGAAAAAGGGGGAGCTAAAGGTGCATGTGGTAGAGAGCATGACGCGGGAGTACCAAGTCATAATAGGGTGTGATCTGTTAGGACAGGTAGGGGTAAGCATTAGAAACCGTAGAGGAGCTTGGAGTATCAGGCTGGGAAAGAGGAAATTCGGATGTATAGGGGTCGCGAGAGAAAGAAGGGTGCGGATAGGAGCGGTGAACAGGGTGGAGGACTGGAGAAAGGTGTTACAAGCGGAGTTCGTAGATATTTTCTTCAGGGAGGGCGAGGTATTGGGGGTAACAGGGAAGACGGTACACGAAGTTCCACTGAAGCAAGATAGGGTGACCTACGTAAAGGAAAGGAGATACCCGCAGGCGCTGAGGCAGCATATTCGGGAGGAATTGGAAAGCCTAAAGGAGCAAGGGATCATAGTCGATAGCACCTCGCCATTTAATAGTCCCCTGTGGGCAGTGAAAAAGAAGGCAGCGCCGGGGGATAATAAGGAAAAATACAGAGTGGTAGTGGACTATCGTAGGTTGAACGACAACACGGTAGACGAAAAGTACCCGATCCCTAGATTCGAGGATATACTTGATAGGTTGAGTGGGGCCGTGGTGTTTAGCACGTTGGACCTCAAGGCGGGTTACCACCAAATACGGATGCACCCGAAGGACCAACATAAGACGGCGTTTACATTCGAAAGGGGGCATTACGAATTCACCAGAATGCCGTTTGGTCTGAAGAATGCGCCCATAACGTTTCAACGCCTGATGGACGAATTTCTGAGGGGGATCGACGACTCCGTATGTCAGGTATACATGGACGACCTGCTGATTTTTAGCAGAACGGAAGCCGAACACGTGGGGCATTTGAGGTCGGTATTCGAAAGGCTGCGACAATTCGGGCTGAAACTGTCCAGTGAGAAGTCCCTGTTGGGACAAACGCGGATCAATTTTTTAGGCCACACTATTTCTAGCGAGGGGGTCAGACCGGATGCGGCAAAGGTGGAGGCTATCACACGAATGGCGGTGCCACGGGACGTTAAAGGGATTCGTAGGCTTCTCGGGACGCTGAATTATTATAGAAGATTCGTACCTGAGATGGCAGAATACTTGGTACCTATCAATAACTTGCTGAAGAAAGGCGCGAAGATCGTGGTGACACCGGAAATGGAAAATAATATTCGGAAATGCATGGATAGGTTGCAGGCAGAACCCGTATTGGCGTTCCCGGATTTTGAAAAGCAGTTCAACGTCACCACCGATGCGAGCGAATACGCGTTGGGGGCCGTTTTATCCCAGGGCAGAAGTGAGGGTGAACGTCCGATAGCATACGCGAGCCGACGACTTACGAGCGCGGAATCACGGTACAGCGCGTTAGAGAGGGAGCTACTCGCGATAGTGTGGGCCATCGACCATTTCAGGCCATATATATTTGGGAGGAAGTTTCGAGTCCACACCGATCACAAACCCCTTCAGTGGGTAGGAAAACTTAAGGAAACCTCTGCGAGGGTCACGAGATGGAAAGAATTCCTTAGCCAGTACAACATGGAGGTGGTGTATAAGCCGGGAAAGGAAAACGTGGTGGCAGACTGGCTCTCTAGGGCCATCATGATCAACGCGGTAGAAGAGGACGGGGGAGGTCCATCGCGGGACGTGCGCCAATTCTTGAGGGAATGGACTCCTGAGGGTGAAGGGGCAGATGATACCGTCAGTATAGAGGACAGGGAGGGGTCCCCGGAAGAAGATAGCTCAGCGGAGGAAAGACCAGTGGCGATGGAGGAAATAGACGAAATCATCAACGACAAGCATAGACAGGTAATCTGGAAAACCAGGACAACAGGGATCATGAAAATAGATTACCGAAGATACGGGAAAAGTAGGATTCGCGTCATTTGGTCGCAACCCGGGGTGAGCGAGGAGCAAATCCGTACGGCACTGAAGGACGCCACGGAACCGGGAAAGACACACCATCTCTATGTTGGGAACAACACGGTATGGGAGAAAATAAAGCGGATGTGGAGATCCGAGCGAATAGGCATGGATAGAACGATCATCCGGTGCAAGTATGCAGTGGAAACCGTACAGGATGAGGAGCAGCAACAAGCAATTACACTGGCATACCACCAGGGGAAGACCAACCACCGTGGCGTCAACGAGACGTTGCAGGCATTACGGCGAAAGTATTTCTGGTGGGGAATGAAAAAATCTATCCAAGGAATCATCGGGAAATGCGAGGTGTGTATGCGCACAAAGTATGATCGACACCCCCCCAGAGGAGTTCAGGAAGAGACACCTACAGGGAATATGCCGCTACAAGACCTCCAGATCGATACATTCACCTGGAAAGGGTTCAAGTGGGTCACGATCATCGACACCTTTAGTAAAGTAGCTATGGCACATCAGGTCATCGACAAGTCTGCCAATGCAGTTGCGGAAGCCCTACAAATCTGGATACAGTTTTACGGAGTTCCCGAGAGGATCACATCAGACGGTGGCAGAGAATTCGACAATACCGCGATTAGGGAGGAGGTGAAAAGGTTAGAGGTTGTGTGGCATTATAACACACCGGGACACCCTAAGAGTAGAGGAGGAATCGAACGTTTGCACAGCACGCTGAGTGACCACATCCGTGTATATCAGGGAGAGAAAGGGTTGGAGCCGGATGTCGCGATGAAGAAAGCCGTAACAGCTTACAACCATTCGATCCACTCCGTAACGGGGTTTTCACCTGTGGAAATACTATTCGGGATGCGCAGGCCAAGGAGAGATTGGGGGGAAACGACGACCGATGAACATCTCGTAGAGCAAATCCAGAGTACTAGGGTAGAGGTAGGAAAGACGTGGGGAAAGGTAGCGGGGAGAATTCAGCGGGAAAAGGAGAAGCGGGTAGCGCGGCAGAATGTGCAGGTACGTGACCGAATGGGAGAATTAAAAATCGGAACAATAGTGTATCGTAGAATTGGAACCAACAGAGGGAAACAATTGTTACGGTACGAGGGCCCATTCAGAGTGGTTGCTATTAGGGAGCATAATCTAGTAACCATTGAAAGCATTAACGAACCTAAGAAGAGGAGAACTGTTCATATTGAACAATTGAAGCTCCCAATGTTAGAACCGGTACAGAAACCAACTGATTCGTAGTACCCTTATCGCGTATTATAAGAAAAATATGTTTTTTTTATTATTATTACTGTTGATGATGTCATTTTTTTTTTCTTTTCTTCTCTCATTATTTTTGTTGTTCTTGTAAATAAAAATATGGCAGCATAATAGAGGTGATTGTAATTTTTATAGGATTAAGAGTTCTGTCCATTGTTAATAAGACGTTGTGTGTTTACTTTCTGTGGTTTATTTCTTTTTATTTATTTCTCGTTCCAGCGGAGTGGAAGTGCGGTTTGGTGTACTTTAAGTTTATACTGGTACGAATAAATTGTAAAGGGTTAAGGCTGATACCGGTGGCTCCGATCTAGGAATTTATAAGTTTCCAAAAATCCTATTCGTAAACTGGTGGGGGGGAGATAAAGACCGGAGACTGGCGATATCAGCCTTAATACCATCTTGTAATGTAAATAAACATAGCAATTGTATATAAGGCAGATTATTGAACGAATAAAGCAGTGTTAATTCAGAAGCCGTGAGTATTGTTTCTCGTTCCTCTTTCCTTCTTTTTTTTTATTTACAAAGCCCGGAGACGCATAACTTATATATATATATATATATATATATATATATATTATTTTTTTCTGCAGTAGTAACCCTAGAGAAGATGGGTATATTTCTTAGAAATGTGTATACGCAAAAGTATATCATGTGCATTACATTGTTATTTAAACATTTTTTTTAAATATCAAAAATAGCTTATTACAGCATGTATTGGCTAAGGATATTTAAAGGAAATTATACTTTAAACATATTACAAGAGAAAATTATAATATAAAATAAATAATCGTATCAGATGATTAAACAGTAACAAAATATACTAAAAAAAAATAGAAAATATAATAAATAAATAACTGAATAAAACAATGATTAGGCAAAAACAAATAGAAAAATTTCCGCAGTTCCAGACTTGTATCTTATCCGTTCTAGCCCTGAAGAAGACCAGCAAAGTGGGGTCGAAACGTTGGATTTTAATAAAATAGTTTTTCCACTACTTAGCCTTTTTATGACCGCTACCCCGGACCATCTCCTTCATTTACAATCAACGGTCAACTATTAAATATTCAATATGACTCAAAAACCACGGGTACAACACCGGTCAGATACAAACTCAGCACTTCTTCACCGCAGTTCCATACTTGTATCTTGTCCGTTCTGGCCCTGAAGAAGACCTGCAAAGTCGGGTCGAAACGTTGGCTTTTAATAAAATAGTTTTACCGCTATTTAGCCTTTTTATGGCCGCCACTCCAGACCATCTCCATCCTTTACAATTGCAAGATGTGATTAAATTTTGTACAAATTTGTAGATGTGCTTAAAATATTAAATTTTTAATAGTGGTAGGATTCTTTCGGAGTGATTCTTCAGGCTATTCCTGAAAAGATGTTGATCCTTAAGAGATTAGAATTTTAAATATGTATATTTTCAACATATTTTCCTATAAACGCCAACATTGCAAAAATACTGGTTCAAATTTCCCCCAAAGTTGTCTATAAAGTACTCGGGGAGAGACTGAAAAGAATTATGAATGCCTTCGTAAGATTTGTCACAGGGGCCCTGAGGTATTCCCGATTTTCGCACCACTATGCTGAATTAGGATGGCTCTTCCCTTCCTTCCGAAGACAATATTTCCTAGGCACATTCCTTTACCAAATAATCAATAGTCATCGTCCGTCCTACGCATACAATCTCCTACAATTCAAATCATCTATCCACACCCTCTCCACAAGATCTCGTCCTTCTGACCTTTACACTCCTTTCCACAGATCTGCATCAATTAAACATTCCTTCGTTGTCCGTTCCACTGCATTCTGGAATTCCATCCCACTAAAAATCCGCCATGCATCATCCTTATCCACCTTTAAAACCCTCTTATTCCAATTCCTCTTCACAATGCAATCAGACGCTGGTTAAATACATACTATGTTATAAGGATTTAATTTTCTTTAGACATTATTTTTTTTCTCTTATTTTTTATTGTTTTATTCTGTGTTGAACGTGAATTTTCATCACCACTCACTAAGCATTGTGAGTAGATAAAATTTGTTTTTCTTCAGTTCTAATTTGTTATTCATGGAATGTATTTCAGTGAAATATATTTTATTTCTAATTATCTTCAACATACTTCTCGCTATGTGTATATATATACTTTATTTTATTCTCCTAATCTTTACGCGTAATCACTTAAATATCTTAGGGAACATATGTATATCATTGTTTGTTTTTTATATATTTTTTTGTTTTAGTTTTTACAATTTCTTTCCCTACATATTAACAGTTATAATTATTTTTTTAAATTTTTATATTCCATCACTACAATGCTTTACCGATAAAATAGATTTTACTTTCCTTTCTAATTTCATTCAGTGATTATTATGCAATTATTTTAGCTCCAATATTGTAGTACTGAACCCCAATTACCCAACTGTCCTCGTTAATTTATCCTAAGAGCTTAATTAATACTTAATGTATTACATGTATTTTGTCATTATTCATTGTAATAAGTCTTTTGACCAGATTTGTAGTTAATATATATGAACAATACTGTTATTCTAAAGGGACCTAGTCGCAGAATAAAGATGATTTTTCTATTTTCTATTAAAGTAGCTATAAATATTAAAATCAAAGTAATAGGTATGCTTCTGGGAACTCCTTTTCCACACCCCTACCAATGACATACTTCTATTCTACTTCTCTAGGGCACAATTGCTGGTTGTCGGTACTTGGTTGACGGTTGTGAGTAGATTTTTTTTTTTAATTTAGTTAAAATGTTAATGACTTTTCGCAATAAACCTACGTAATACTCTTTTAACAAAGTCATCTATCCTCAGAATGATTAATACCTCCTAGAGAAGATTTCTCGTGACAATCAATAGCTGGTGTAATTGCGAAGTTGATGAGCCGAGATGGTTGCCGGCGGTCTGGTGCTGAATGAAGAGATATTAAGGGACAGATTAGAGGTGGTAGAGGACAGGGGAGGGGGAGAGGAATTAGAAGATAATGCTGAAGGAGACAGAAGAGCTGAGGGCTGTTAAAACTGCCTATCGACTCGCTGCCATTTTACTAAATGGAGATTTGCTCCGCTGCAGCGTCAGCACCTCGCCTCTCAAGGGGTTGTTAATCGTCACGGAGGGGGCGCCATCTGCATTCCGGCCTACTGTACCTAGCGTAGTCATCAACGAAGGTTATCGCAACGGAATTGAAGAAAAATAAAAAAAATAAAAACTTGTTCAATTAAGTTACTTAAGAGTTTTTTGATCTAATCAAAAGATATATTAAAATTAATAAATAAAACAGATCTGCCTCATTTCAGAATTCCTTTATAGCTCGCGCTGTCAATTTCTGGAATTCTCTACCTATCAAAATTCGACATTCCCCCTCCATATCCACATTCAAATCCCTCCTATTCCAATTCCTATCACAAAAACAGCCAGATACTTGCTAAACTATTATAAATTTCTAGTCACCATCAAACGACAGTACTATACTGTTACCCAAATTATTACCCAACTGTCCTCGTTAATTTATCCTAAGAGCTTAATTAATACTTAATGTATTACATGTATTTTGTCATTATTCATTATAATAAGTCTTTTGACCAGATTTGTAGTTAATATATATGAACAATACTGTTATTCTAAAGGGACCTAGTCCCAGAATAAAGATGATTTTTCTATTTTATTTCTATTTCTATTTCTATTTCTATTTCTATTTCTATACTAGTGTAGATTTATTGTGTTGTAGATAAGCATTGTGAGTAGATAAAATTTGTTTTCCTTAAGTTCTAATTTGTTATTCATGGAATGTATTTCAGTGAAATGTATTTTATTTCTAATTATCTTCAACATACTTCTCGCTATGTGTATATATATACTTTATTTTATTTTCTCTCCTCCTAATCTTCACGCATAATCACTTAAATATCTTAGGGAACATACGTATATCATTATTTGTTTTTTTATTAATTTTTTTGTTTTAGTTTTTACAATTTCTTTCCCTACATATTAACAGTTATTATTATTTTTTTTTAATTTTTATATTCCATCACTACAATGCTTTACCTATAAAATAGATTTTACTTTCCTTTCTAATCTCATTCAGTGATTATTATGCAATTATCTTAGCTCCAATATTGTAGTACTGAACCCCTATTACCCAACTGTTCTCGTTAATTTAGCCTAATTAATACTTAATGTATTACATGTATTTTGTCATTATTCATTGTAATAAGTCTTTTGACCAGATTTGTAGTTAATATATATGAACAATACTGTTATTCTAAAGGGACCTAGTCCCAGAATAAAGATGATTTTTCTATTCTATTCTATTCTATTTTATACTGTGAACTTCACTAGGGATATTACAATATCTTCCTGCTCTTAATGCCAATGACCGCATCTATTGTTTTTTTGTTTTTTTTTATTCGTATATAATTAAATCTGTACCTATAGCTAGCATTTGACAATAATGAGTCTACATATTAATCATTATTTAAATACACTGATATTTTATATTGTCAGGTTTGTCTTCACTTTATTAGCAGAAACACACCTCATTTTAAAGAAGAACTCAATGTATTTTTTATTATTTTATTTTCCAAAAGAGTATAATTATAATTTTTCCTACTGTACATAGTCTTAAGTGTTTCATCATAGTTTTAAGTGTTTTGTATATAGATTTTTTTAATTTTTTTTTTTGGATATAGCTTGTTTGGCTAATATTTTCTTTACTTTCTGTATTTTATTACTGTTTTATTTTGGCCAGATGTAGTAATTTAATTATATTCAATTTTGTTATTCTAAAGGGACTTTGTCCCAGAATAAAGTTATTTACTATTTCTATTTCTAAAACAATAACGAATACGTAAAACAAAGATACTGATATTCATTAATTTTTTTAATATGTTAGAAGTATTCATTTTTAATTGTAAGTTTGAATATTTTAAAGTTTTTTTAAGTGAGGTGAGTGGGGTAGCTCAGTAGTGAGGTACTGAGCTCCCAATGATAAAGGTCTCGGGTTCAAACCCTTGCTCATGGCCGAAAATTTATTTATCTGTTTCATTGGCCGTGGGGCAACCTTGGGTCAGGAGACCCTCCTGGGGCACACCCAGCCTCTATAAAGTGGGTGATCTTAGTTTTTAAAAAATTATTAAGGGGGAAAACCTGGTGGTTGAGCGTGATCTCATTCAAATCACCTTCTTGTACAACCGTTGATCTAGAAACAGTGCTGTCCCTAAATATTACTGAATCCTAGGCCCTTTATGGGTTGTAGGGTTATACAGTTTTTTTTTTTAAGTGAAAACTTCTTTAGGAGCGTTTTGTACTTTTATTGGGGAGAGTGAATTAGATTGAGCAACCAGATCCCTGATTTGTAACGCTCGGGAAAAGTCGGCTGAAGTAGAGTAATTGAAGTGTTTTGGTTTACTATTTTCAATAATGAATCATTGCAAGATTATTGAACCATTAAGATTAATGAACAGTTGCGTAAAATTTGTAATTGGTTCCCCGAGATACTACCATGTCTCTCACTACTACACTGAGTTAAGAGTGGCTCTTCCCCTCCATTCGAAGACAATAGTTCCTAGGCACGTTCCTCTATCATATCATCAACAATCATCGTCATTCTTATGTCTACAATCTTCTTCAATTCAAGTCCTCACTCCACTCCCTTTCCACAAGATCTCGACCTTCCCACCTTTACATCCTTCTGACAGATCTGTCTCGTTCCAAAACTCCTTTATTGCTCGCTCTGTTAATTTTTGGAATTCCCTTCCTATCAAAATTCGGCATTCTTCATCCCTATCTACATTCAAAACCCTTCTATTCCAATTCCTGTCCCAAAAACAGTCAGATAACATTTTATGTAAAATTACTTATTATTCATAATAATGTATTTACATATAGCTCATAACTTAAATACTTATTATCAGATTCGACTTTCTTTTTTTTTTCAACAGAAACACAGAGTTTAATGCTAAGAATAATGTAATGTATTTTTTATTTTTTTCTAAAAGTGAATATTTATATTTTACCATTGTACATAGTTTTAAGTGTCTTGACAAGGTTTCAAAAGTTTTGTATATAGATTTTCTAATTTTTTGTATTTTGTATAAAGTATGTATAACTAATATTTTCTTAACTGATTTATCTTCATCTTTACTTTTTATGTTTGGTTTTATTTGGCCAGATATAACATTTTAATTTTGTATTTTTTTGCTATTCTGAAGGGACTTCGTCCCAGAATAAAATTATTCTCTATTCTATTCTATTGTAATCGAACAAAAAATTCAAAACTTAACCCCATCCCAAAATGTGAGGTTTTAAGTTTCAGGATACGTAGAATTCGAAAAACGAATACAAATTTTTTAGTCTTTCCGCCGTCCGCCGTCCACGCACTAATATTAGGAATCACCTCTTATTTATTTTTTCCTTATGTTACAAGGAAAGTAATGTTACTTTTGATATGTAATTATTTGGAAATAATAAACCATTGTGTAATAATTTACAGAGGTTTTTAAAATTTATTTTTATTTATTGGACATGGAGTGTAAATGAGCTACTTTGCCACTATTACTAATGACCTTAGTTATAACAAAATATAATATATTAACATATTTTTCTATTAATAATAACATTTTTCTATTTGTGGTTGATTGAAAATTTCATTTCTATATTTAATAAGATAGGAGTCTATTTAAACTTCTTTCATCGCTGTAAAGTGGTAGAGAGAAATTACTACCTGAAATTCGAATGAGCGAAAACTCGACGTATACCTAAATTTGTGGAGAATTCTTGGAGGGGGGGGCGGCTCTTTATGCTAATGTTTATAATCTTCTTAAGGGCACTCATCCCCATTAGTGGCAAAGCGGCTTATTGCAAGTAGTTCTCAGGAAGAGGAGGGGGGTCAATATGGTCAGGCTTTCACGGATTGTATCAGCTCAGGAAGTGGGGGGGGGCGTCTAACACGTAGTTTGGAATATTAGAAGCAATTATTATTAATAATTAAATCATTTCATAATTATTTATATTAATTTTATATATTTTTTATAATTGAGCCTTTTAATTAAATAATTGCAGTAAGTCTAATTTAATTGAGTAAAGTCATTTTAGTGATATTTCTAGTTAAAAAATTCATAATATCCGTTCAAACCGTGAGTGAGTTTATTCCAGAATAGGTTATTACAGTGTTGAAATATAGAATTGTGAATAAAGATATAAATTTTCCCTCTATAAATACCACTAAAATAATTAATAAAAATAATAAAATTGGAGTTAGTCATTCTGTCAACTGAAAGGCTCAATTACAAGACCTGGACACTAACTACTAAATCACCCTAGAAAGAAGTATCGAAAGATTAATTAGAAAAATCCTCCGCGACGGAAGAGAAAGGCCACTAAAGAACAGATTACAAAAACTCTTAAACTGTTCAGTGGGATTTTTTTTAAATCAGAAATTATCAAATATGCAATATCTAAATGCAGAACTCTTTCAAATTTTAGTATTCGCTGATAAACAAAACTCGTGAATATCAAACCAGTTGTTGAGTGGTTATTGAATTTACAAAAATGGCTTCCCCCCAGAGATTTTATTCTCATACGAAAAATGTTAGACCTTGCAATATAGATATTTTTTTAGCCGATAAAAACGTTGATGAAGCCATACTGATCTTACTTGGCAGACATATTTTTTTTTTTGGCTTTCGGAAGATTAAAATTTTAAGAAAAAATTGAGAAAATTTCATGGAAAAATCACAAATTTCGATTTCAAAACTTACTGCAATTACAATAGTAGTAATTAAAAAAATGCATATATTAGGAAACTTAGGTTGTTTTAAAAAATGAAGGACGGGATTTTATTTCTTAGCAACTTATTAACAATATTGAGAGGCTTCATATCAACGACGGACATCTGTAATTTTCAGAAAGTGGAGAAAAAGTTCATTTAAGTTGAACCCAGAAAAAAAACGATTATTAAAATTGATTTAAAATGTAACTATGTAACAAAAAATAGCTTTTTTAAAAATTGCATATATCCTTCTTTGATATGGGGGAACTCAATTGTTGAATGACCCAAAAAATGCAGTAGGCACTGAACATATGAAAATTTATATTAAAGTTTTATGTTGTTATTAGTTCCATACCTACTTTTGTATGATAAGGTACTAAACTATTAATTATGCTATAGATTGAATGTAGTAATTTATTCTGAGAAATTTTTTTTTTTTTAAATTTCTTTATTGAGTATTATAACAATCTGTCTGTTGGACATTGGTTATAGTGAGGTAGGATGACATTCACACCATATGTACACAAAAATAAAATAAATAGAACAAAATAATAATCAAAAGTATATACAATATACAATAAAATAAAATAACCTAAAAAATAATAAAATTAAAACTAAGAAAAAAAAAACACATGCATGCCTATATACAATCAGGCGAGGGAACTCCAGGAGAACCCTGCGCTACTCTCCCAACCGCGTCACTGGTACTAAAGCCAGCGGAGATTGGTCGAGAGCACTTTAGCCACATACACACATGTCTTGAGTGAAGAATCTGGCCATTGCCAGAACTCCAAGAGAAATTTTTAATGCACATAAATACACCTTTGCTACTTTTATATTTCTCTTTTTTTTTTATGACAAATTGTTGCTTCTTGAAATATTTTATTCAAAATCAAGGTAAATGAGTTTTTTATTGAACCATGTTAAAATGTTATTTTACTTGTAAACAATTGGAATGATGTTAAAGCTAAAGCGGCCATACTAGGTAGACTTTTTTTCCTTATAAACCGTAGAGTTCCTATTGATCTAATCAATAAACGATGGAAGGAATAACCCAACTAAAAAATTAAAATGACAAAAGCTGCCTACTGTGATGAGGCCAATCAACTGCAATTTCAGATCAACTCATCGATATGAAATAGGAATCGATTGGTAGACTGGCAAATAATTCCCAAGAAGAGCTCCTAGGTAATGATGAAAAGGGATATTAAAAGATCAATACATCGATTTTCAACATCAAAAGTCTAACATGTGTGTTATCAAACATACCGATAACTTAGATCATAATACCATTGTTGTATCCAAATCCTCTTTTTGTCTGACATTATATATTTAATCATGCTATCATAATAATAATAAGGCTTAGTGTACCCGAAGGTTCGTAGCCGATCCCTCTAATCGCTATCTAAATTCTTCTAACCAACATCCGCCATCTAAACCCAGACCTTCGCTTCCCATAAGTCGTTACAGCGCATATTAGCTTTTTAGAGATTCTTTCGTTAATAAGTCCAGAAATTCGCCTCAACGTAATCTCCCCCAAAAAATTAACCTCAATTTACATTTCGCGCGATTCAGCTCCGGTTGACTCGTTCTTCTTCGGAAAGAATATTCTACGCATCACTTTATTGGTTTTGATTTTTTTAATCAAACCATAATTTACTTTATTAATTATGTTTAATATTTAGAGAACCATTGGTGGGCACTCTAATATTTATTGGAAGCTTCCAGGGACATCTTATTTTCAGACGCCTAAGAGGACAGTCAGGATTCGAAGGATGCAAGTTTAGAAACTAGAGGGTTTGGATGAGCTTGAAATTTACTATGGAAGGATTCGTGTCTAGATTTGGCTAATTAAGCAACATAAGAAACATTAAATAGAAAATTCTACGGAAAACAATAGATTATTGCGTGACAAAGGAGAACTGAGGATTTTGGATATTAAGCATTTGACAAGTGAGGAATTTCATGGTCTAATAGAACCCCTAAGCTCAACTCATTATGTTTAAATAGAACTTATTATATTAAAGTAAATTGGTCTTTTATGATTCATTAGAAGCTTATAGCGTTTGTCTAATAAGTGTTGAAGTAGCTGGGACCGTCGAGCTTAATCTAGTCGTTTCATTCTTGAGTAGGGATCGCAAGTAAGACATGTGGCCTATATAACCTCGTTTTTTTGACAGTTTGGGGGTGTAGGTCACGTCGGAAGGCCCAATATTTTTGTAGGCCACCTTTTTTTTTTATTTTGTCATCATATTACCTTACAAGTATCATTGAAATTGGTACATTTGTTTATAGTCTGTGGTACAAATAACTTTTTAGCAAATTCTTAACATTCGGATGAAACTTCGTATACTTTATCTCATCCTAACCTACAAATATTATTTACAAAAACTCTGTGAATTGGGATGTTTTTAGTCTGGAGGGAGGCAAACTTTGTCTATTTAATTAGGTACTAAAAAACCGAAAAACACATTTGCTTTCCGCCTGAATCTTAAGATAATTTGATCACGAAATGTGAGAAAAAGTGTGACCTTAAAAAATATTGAGGCGTTTGGCGTGACCTACATCCCAAAATTGTCAAAAAAAAAACAGGATATATAGGCCAAACGGTCTAATAATTTTGTAGGCCACATTTTTTTTTGTATTTTGTCATGATATTATCTTACGGCTCGAGTGAAAGTTTTTAGCATCTAATTAAATAGACAAAGTTTGCCGATCTCCTGTTTGAGAACACCCCAATTCCATGAATTCTCGTAATATATATATATATATATATATATATATATATATATATATATATATATATATATATATATATATAAGATAAAGACCGGAGACTGGCGATATCAGCCTTAATACCATCTTGTAATGTAAATAAACATAGCGATTGTATATAAGGCAGATTATTGGACGAATAAAGCAGTGTTTATTCAGAAGCCGTGACTATTGTTTCTCGTTCCTCTTTCCTTCTTTTTTTTTATTTTTAAAGCCCGGAGACGCTTAACTGGTGCCGAAACCCGGGAGAACGTCAGGAGAACACGGAAGTAAAAATTTTTTTTTTCTGTCTTTATTTTAATTTTTTTTTCTCTTCTCCTAGTCATAAGGAAAAGACGAGATGCCGACAGAGGGCATAATTCGACCAGGAGTGTTGAACGCACCTGAAATGCCGCAACCTCAGGAAATGCCGATAGCGCAGATTCCTCAGATCGCCCCTCAGGTTCCGCAGATTCCGCAGATACCTCAGATACCTCAAGTACCGCAGATACAAGAGATCCCTCCCTTACCTAGGGACACATTGGCAGAGGCGCATGCCAATGCATTGGAGTGGATGAAGATAAGGGCAGCGACCACGCAGGATCTACGGAGAGCAATCGCAGACCTGGAGCGATTCGGGGGCGAGATAGGTGAACTTAATCACTTCCTGAAAGGCGGAGACCGCCTCATATCAAGAATCGAAGCAAAGGTGGCGGAGGACCTCGTGAACCGGGGAGACGCAGAAGCACTGAAGGCAGCTCTCGTGTGCCGAGTGAGGAGGAACATCCTCAACCAAATCCAAGCGGACGAGGAGACACCATGGCCAGTGATTAAGGAGCGTTTGAAGAAGGCTTTCGGAGGGGGCCGATGGACGCCGGAAGAAGATATCTTCCAAATGTTTAGGGAGTGTCGGTCCCAACGCCAAACAAGAGGACAGTATGCGGGGGTACTAGTGGCGAAGTACAACCGCATAACTGAGAAAATGCGTGAAACCATGAGTGTGGGAGAGGTCGAGGCTAGGATGGAATTCCTTTCGACAATACTCAAGGTTCAGTTGGCTAAGGAGACTGGGAGAAGGGACGGACTGCCTAGAGAGCGATCGTTCCTCGAGTGTGCCCAAGAAATGATAGATCTGAGTGCAAGAGAGGAAGAGACGCGGATGGAAATAGAAGAACCAGGGTGGACCCGAGTGAGTGACAGACGACCCCGGACAGCCCAGATAGGGTGGAGGAAGAGGGAAATGAAACACCCGAACGGAGAAAAAGCCACGACGGGCGAGAGAAGATCCGGACAGTCCAGGCCTAGGAATGGACCCCGGAGGGAAGACCGAAAATGTCACGGGTGCGGGAAACCGGGACATTTGGTAGCACAATGTCCGCGCACTAGATGTTTCGAGTGCGGGACTGAAGGGCATATTGCCAGACAGTGCCCGTACATGTTTCGCAGGAGAGAGAGACCTCTAGACGAGCCAATGGAGGTGAACGCTCAAAAGTTGAAAAAACGAGCTAGGATGCAGCAGAGAGACGGATCTTCGGAAGAGGCAACCGAGGAGTCGGGGACGTCGGGAACGGAGACTGACGAGCCAGCCAGCAGTGGAGGCGAAGGAGGCAGGAGCAGCCAACGGAGCGAGCAACGACGAGCGACGGCGGTAAGGAGGAAGCGAGGTGGCATCTGAGAAGGGTGTCAGCAGAGAGGCGACCGCACAGCAACCTGCAACAATATTAGAGGTAAGCCATGCTGGTTGCCGATTATTGAAGTAGATGGGGGAGTGAAGTGTCTCGTGGACACAGGGAGCTCGAGTACTATCTTGACTCGGGGGGCGTTGGGGAGAGTGTGCGGGAGCGAGAGGGTACTCCGGATACAAAACTGTGGCTGCCAGCTAATCACTCTGGGTGGTCCCTGTAAAGTAGAAGGGGAAGCGTCAATTACGCTTGACCGGTGGGCAGGGAAAAAGGGGGAGCTAAGGGTGCATGTGGTAGAGAGCATGGCGCGGGAGTACCAAGTCATAATAGGGTGTGATCTGTTAGGACAGGTAGGGGTAAGCATTAGAAACCGTAGAGGAGCTTGGAGTATCAGGCTGGGAAAGAGGAAATTTGGATGTATAGGGGTCGCGAGAGAAAGAAGGGTGCGGATAGGAGCGGTGAACAGGGTGGAGGACTGGAGAAAGGCGTTACAAGCGGAGTTCGTAGATATTTTCTTCAGGGAGGGCGAGGTATTGGGGGTAACAGGGAAGACGGTACACGAAGTTCCACTGAAGCAAGATAGGGTGACCTACGTAAAGGAAAGGAGATACCCGCAGGCGATGAGGCAGCATATTCGGGAAGAATTGGAAAGCCTGAAGGAGCAAGGGATCATAGTCGATAGCACCTCGCCATTTAATAGTCCCCTGTGGGCAGTGAAAAAGAAGGCAGCGCCGGGGGATAATAAGGAAAAATACAGAGTGGTAGTGGACTATCGTAGGTTGAACGATAACACGGTAGACGAAAAGTACCCGATCCCTAGATTCGAAGATATACTTGATAGGTTGAGTGGGGCCGTGGTGTTTAGCACGTTGGACCTCAAGGCGGGATACCACCAAATACGGATGCACCCGAAGGACCAACATAAGACGGCGTTTACATTCGAAAGGGGGCATTACGAATTCACCAGAATGCCGTTTGGTCTGAAGAATGCGCCCATAACGTTTCAACGCCTGATGGACGAATTTCTGAGGGGGATCGACGACTCCGTATGTCAAGTATACATGGACGACCTGCTGATTTTTAGCAGAACGGAAGCCGAACACGTGGGGCATTTGAGGTCGGTATTCGAAAGGCTGCGACAATTCGGGCTGAAACTGTCAAGTGAGAAGTCCCTGTTGGGACAAACGCGAATCAATTTTTTAGGCCACACTATTTCTAGCGAGGGGGTCAGACCGGATGCGGCAAAGGTGGAGGCTATCACACGAATGGCGGTGCCACGGGACGTTAAAGGGATTCGTAGGCTTCTCGGGACGCTGAATTATTATAGGAGATTCGTACCTGAGATGGCAGAATACTTGGTACCTATCAATAACTTGCTGAAGAAAGGCGCGAGGATCGTGGTGACACCGGAAATGGAAAATAATATTCGGAAATGCATGGATAGGTTGCAGGCAGAACCCGTATTGGCGTTCCCGGATTTTGAGAAGCAGTTCAACGTCACCACCGATGCGAGCGAATACGCGTTGGGGGCCGTTTTATCCCAGGGCAGAAGTGAGGGTGAACGTCCGATAGCATACGCGAGCCGACGGCTTACGAGCGCGGAATCACGGTACAGCGCGTTAGAGAGGGAGCTACTCGCGATAGTGTGGGCCATCGACCATTTCAGGCCATATATATTTGGGAGGAAGTTTCGAGTCCACACCGATCACAAACCCCTTCAGTGGGTAGGAAAACTTAAGGAAACCTCTGCGAGGGTCACGAGATGGAAAGAATTCCTTAGTCAGTACAACATGGAGGTGGTGTATAAGCCGGGAAAGGAAAACGTGGTGGCAGACTGGCTCTCTAGGGCCATCATGATCAACGCGGTAGAAGAGGACGGAGGAGGTCCATCGCGGGACGTGCGCCAATTCTTGAGGGAATGGACTCCTGAGGGTGAAGGGGCAGATGATACCGTCAGTATAGAGGACAGGGAGGGGTCCCCGGAAGAAGAGAGCTCAGCGGAGGAAAGACCAGAGGCGATGGAGGAAATAGACGAAATCATCAACGACAAGCATAGACAGGTAATCTGGAAAACCAGGACAACAGGGATCATGAAAATAGATTACCGAAGATACGGGAAAAGTAGGATTCGCGTCATTTGGTCGCAACCCGGGGTGAGCGAGGAGCAAATCCGTACGGCACTGAAGGACGCCACGGAACCGGGAAAGACACACCATCTCTATGTTGGGAACAACACGGTATGGGAGAAAATAAAGCGGATGTGGAGATCCGAGCGGATAGGCATGGATAGAACGATCATCCGGTGCAAGTATGCAGTGGAAACCGTACAGGATGAGGAGCAGCAACAAGCAATTACATTGGCATACCACCAGGGGAAGACCAACCACCGAGGCGTCAACGAGACGTTGCAGGCATTACGGCGAAAGTATTTCTGGTGGGGAATGAAAAAATCTATCCAAGGAATCATCGGGAAATGCGAGGTATGTATGCGCACAAAGTATGATCGACACCCCCCCAGAGGAGTTCAGGAAGAGACACCTACAGGGAATATGCCGCTACAAGACCTCCAGATCGATACATTCACCTGGAAAGGGTTCAAGTGGGTCACGATCATCGACACCTTTAGTAAAGTAGCTATGGCACATCAGGTCATGGACAAGTCTGCCAATGCAGTTGCGGAAGCCCTACAAATCTGGATACAGTTTTACGGAGTTCCCGAGAGGATCACATCAGACGGTGGTAGAGAATTCGACAATACCGCGATTAGGGAGGAGGTGAAAAGGTTAGAGGTTGTGTGGCATTATAACACACCGGGACACCCTAAGAGTAGAGGAGGAATCGAACGCTTGCACAGCACGTTGAGTGACCACATCCGTGTATATCAGGGAGAGAAAGGGTTGGAGCCGGATGTTGCGATGAAGAAAGCCGTAACAGCTTACAACCATTCGATCCACTCCGTAACGGGGTTTTCACCTGTGGAAATACTATTCGGGATGCGCAGGCCAAGGAGAGATTGGGGGGAAACAACGACCAATGAACATCTCGTAGAGCAAATCCAGAATACTAGGGTAGAGGTAGGAAAGACGTGGGGGAAGGTAGCGGGGAGAATTCAGCGGGAAAAGGAGAAGCGGGTAGCGCGGCAGAATGTGCAGGTACGTGACCGAATGGGAGAATTAAAAATCGGAACAATAGTGTATCGTAGAATTGGAACCAACAGAGGGAAACAATTGTTACGGTACGAGGGCCCATTCAGAGTGGTTGCTATTAGGGAGCATAATCTGGTAACCATTGAAAGCATTAACGAACCTAAGAAGAGGAGAACTGTTCATATTGAACAATTGAAGCTCCCAATGTTAGAACCGGTACAGAAACCAATTGATTCGTAGTACCCTTATCGCGTATTATAAAAAAATATGTTTTTTTTTATTATTATTACTGTTGATGATGTCATTTTTTTTTAATTATTTTTGTTGTTCTTGTAAATAAAGATATGGCTGCATAATAGAGGTGATTGTAATTTTTATAGGATTAAGAGTTCTGTTCCATTGTTAATAAGACGTTGTGTGTTTACTTTCTGTGGTTTATTTCTTTTTATTTATTTCTCGTTCCAGCGGAGTGGAAGTGAGGTTTGGTGTACTTTAAGTTTATACTGGTACAAATAATTGTAAAGGGTTAAGGCTGATACCGGTGGCTCCGATCTGGGAATTTATAAGTTTCCGAAAATCCTATTCGTAAACTGGTGGGGGGGAGATAAAGACCGGAGACTGGCGATATCAGCCTTAATACCATCTTGTAATGTAAATAAACATAGCGATTGTATATAAGGCAGATTATTGGACGAATAAAGCAGTGTTTATTCAGAAGCCGTGACTATTGTTTCTCGTTCCTCTTTCCTTCTTTTTTTTTATTTTTAAAGCCCGGAGACGCTTAACTTATATATATATATATATATATATATATATATATATACATATATATGTATATATATATATATATATATATATATATATATATATATATATATATATATATATATATATATATATATATATATATATAGCTTAGGATGCGACGAAGCTATATACGAAGTTTTAGACGGATCTAAATAATTTTATACAAAGCGGTCTGTACTATGGAGTATAATTAATTTAATGAGAATAAATCTTATTTCTGAGAATTTTTGTAGATAAAAAATTATATGTATTAGATGCAATTAATAAAAAATAATAATCTTGATAAGATTATTTACGAAGTTTTTAGCCTGATGTTAATAATTTTATAATTTCTATCGCCAATATCAGATCTGTTCCCTAATATCGGATCTGTTCAACAAGGATTAAACGAGTATTATTAGAAAAAATCTAAAATATTTATTTAATTATAAAGATAACTAACCATACAGATAAGATAATATAGTTGCTCAAGTTACTCTTAGCAAAACTGTTAGAAGGAAAGTATGAAAAACACTGATCTTAAAATTTTTCTTTTGGAACTTTGTTCATACAGTTGTCAATAGAGGGCATTATTCTTCAATGTAGAAAAAACCTTTAAATCACCAAGGAAGCTTATTATTATGTAATTTTTAAGTCCAACCTGTCTATTACCGGATCCTCTGTTCATAACTGGTGTCTTCACCCTATATGATTAGTTCAAAAAATTTCATGTTTTCTATAATTGTCTAGCTTCTAACATCTTTTATATATATTTATTTTTTTATTTGTTACATTCTCAATATCAAAGATGGATTCTAAAATAAAATAATATAATAATAAATAAAATTATCAACAATAAAAGAATTTTTCGCAAAACGAAAAAAATCATTTTTCGAAAAATCCCAACAATTGGCAAACCCTCTTTTTAACAATTTTTTACCAGCCAAAATTCCAAAACGTTGGCAAAAAATCACATGAGATCGATGTTTTATTAATTTAGTTGTAAGCTCTAGAGGATAAGGTCAACTCAAGCCTGAGGTGAGCCCCATCACCTTTATATTACAGATGAAGAACGAAATACTTAGAGACGACAAAAAATCTAAAAATAAACCTTACAATGTTTTAAAGCAATAAAAGGAGTATTATTAAGACAATCCAAGGATTAAAGACAAAAATAAGTGGAAAGGGGCTATGAAAAAAAATATTCAAATCTCTAGGTGTTAGAATTTAAATATATATCCATGTTTAAAAACATTACCAATAGAAATATTCTTGTCATCCGGTTAAAATTGGATTAGAACGAAAATTGTTTTAATAACTATTCGTTGTTTCAAATTTTGATTCAAATTGGTGGGTGACAAAATCTGACGACTTGTCGGTTCTTGGAAATAATCCGCCTCTCTACATATCTGACTAAATTCAGGAGACTCCATAGCGGCGTATTGATGGCGAAAATACAATCCACCTCACTGTATTTGAATTATCGGAGAAATGTGAAGGGGACCTCTTTTTTTAACAATTTGTAACCAGCCGAATTCCAAAACGTTGGCAACAAATCACATGAGATTGATGTTTTATTAATTTAGTTGTAAGCTCTAGAGGATAAGGTCAACTCAAGCCTGAGGTGAGCCCCATCACCTTTATATTACATATGAAGAACGAAATTCTTAGAAACGACAAAAAATCTAAAAATAAACCTTATAATGTTTTAAAGCAATAAAAGGAGTATTATTAAGACAATCCAAGGATTAAAGACAAAAATAAGTGGAAAGGGGCTATGAAAAAAAATATTCAAATCTCTAGGTGTTAGAATTTAAATATATATCCATGTTTAAAAACATTACCAATAGAAATATTCTTGTCATCCGGTTAAAATTGGATTAGAATGAAAATTGTTTTAATAACTATTCGTTGTTTCAAATTTTGATTCAAATTGGTGGGTGACAAAATCTGACGACTTGTCGGTTCTTGGAAATAATCCGCCTCTCTACATATCTGACTAAATTCAGGAGACTCCATAGCGGCGTATTGATGGCGAAAATACAATCCACCTCACTGTATTTGAATTATCGGAGAAATGTGAAGGGGACCTCTTTTTTTAACAATTTGTAACCAGCCGAATTCCAAAACGTTGGCAACAAATCACATGAGATTGATGTTTTATTAATTTAGTTGTAAGCTCTAGAGGATAAGGTCAACTCAAGCCTGAGGTGAGCCCCATCACCTTTATATTACATATGAAGAACGAAATTCTTAGAAACGACAAAAAATCTAAAAATAAACCTTATAATGTTTTAAAGCAATAAAAGGAGTATTATTAAGACAATCCAAGGATTAAAGACAAAAATAAGTGGAAAGGGGCTATGAAAAAAAATATTCAAATCTCTAGGTGTTAGAATTTAAATATATATCCATGTTTAAAAACATTACCAATAGAAATATTCTTGTCATCCGGTTAAAATTGGATTAGAACGAAAATTGTTTTAATAACTATTCGTTGTTTCAAATTTTGATTCAAATTGGTGGGTGACAAAATCTGACGACTTGTCGGTTCTTGGAAATAATCCGCCTCTCTACATATCTGACTAAATTCAGGAGACTCCATAGCGGCGTATTGATGGCGAAAATACAATCCACCTCACTGTATTTGAACTATCGGAGAAATGTGAAGGGGACCTCTTTTTTTAACAATTTGTAACCAGCCGAATTCCAAAACGTTGGCAACAAATCACATGAGATTGATGTTTTATTAATTTAGTTGTAAGCTCTAGAGGATAAGGTCAACTCAAGCCTGAGGTGAGCCCCATCACCTTTATATTACATATGAAGAACGAAATTCTTAGAAACGACAAAAAATCTAAAAATAAACCTTATAATGTTTTAAAGCAATAAAAGGAGTATTATTAAGACAATCCAAGGATTAAAGACAAAAATAAGTGGAAAGGGGCTATGAAAAAAAATATTCAAATCTCTAGGTGTTAGAATTTAAATATATATCCATGTTTAAAAACATTACCAATAGAAATATTCTTGTCATCCGGTTAAAATTGGATTAGAACGAAAATTGTTTTAATAACTATTCGTTGTTTCAAATTTTGATTCAAATTGGTGGGTGACAAAATCTGACGACTTGTCGGTTCTTGGAAATAATCCGCCTCTCTACATATCTGACTAAATTCAGCAGACTCCATACCGACGTATTGATGGCGAAAATACAATCCACCTCACTGTATTTGAATTATCGGAGAAATGTGAAGGGACGACCGGACAATGCCATTACGGCTGAGGCTCCGGACTAAATATTTCAACGATTCGGGAACTGATTGAAATTTAAACCTCGCTGGAGCCCTCAGTCATCGAGTTGTCGTTCAATTCGCGCTCTAGCGGCCACGCAGCGCTTCATTTATAGTGTGCACTTCAATTTGCGTCTAGGATCCGGGAAAAATAATTCGTAAATTTATGTGAATGAATTTTGTAAAAAAAAATCATCGAATAATAAGCTCTCTTCTCCCCTCCCCCCCCCTCCACACAGTCTATTAACTAGATGAAACATATTTCACTATTTATTGAAGATATTTAGAACTGTATTACAATATAAATATGTCAAGTGAATGTGTACACAGGAATATAATCACATGAAAACACTTGTTAAGAAACTACCCACTGGTAGCATTCTAATAATATGTTTATATAAGGAGATCACGAGACAATGTTCTTAATAATTATAAATGTAATATTCACATAACTTGGATTTTATATTAAATGAATGGAGTAAAGCTATATTCATCTAGATTATTTTAAAGGGTTGGATCGAATTAAAAATGGTCCAGATTAGCGAGATTCCATTATATATATATATATATATATATATATATATATATATATATATATATATATATATATATATATATATATATATATATAGAGAGAGAGAGAGAGAGAGAGAGAGAGAGAAAGAGAATTCGTGAGAAAAGTTAAAAATATCCTATTTTTTATTATTATTTTTTAATGATATTTACAACTGTATTAAAGAAATACATTTAGTAAATTTGAACATATGGATTTAATAACGTTAAAACACTTGCTGAGTAAGTTCCTATATGTATACATTAAGAGATCACGGGGCCATCTAAAAATATCCTATTTAATTTTAGAAAACATCTTTCATATTGAGAATGTCTGAAAGAAGAAAAAAAATATAAATAAAAGATGTTAGAGGCTATACAATTATAGAAAACAGGAAAATTTTAAAACTAATCATATAGAGTGAAGGCACCAGTTATGGACAGAGAATCCGGTGATAGACAGGTTGGACTTTGGAAATTATATAATAATAAGCTTCCTTATTGATTTAACGGTCCTAGTTTTTTCTAGATTGAAGAATAATGCCCTCTATTGACAAATGTACGAACAAAGTTCTCAAAAGAAAATTTTAAAATGTCTATCATTGTTGTTTCTATAGTATTTTTGAGATCATTGTGTTTTATACCTTCCTTTTAACAGTTTTGCTAAGAGTAATTTGAACATCTATGTTATCTTATCTGTATAGTTGTCTTTATAATTAAATAAAGATTTTAGATTTTTCTGGTATGTCCGTTACTGGTATCGGCCCCTGTCAGTTATTAGAACAGTTGAAGTTCTGAGTGTCCATCACTAGAGCAAAAAGGTGTTTTTTTTTTTTTAAATGGTGATTATATCTGAAAAACTATACATTTGTTTTCAATTTTAAAATGTTAAATAGAAAACGGAGAGTCTAGAGATTCTAAATGACCAACGGATAAGTTTATAAAAATAATAATTACGAATGAAGAGAAGAATAGTTGGGGTGTTCAGTCAAAAAGGAAGGCAAAAATAAATTATAATATTTATTTTTTACATATGCCGACGTTTCGACCTGAAGTTCAGGCCTTCATCAGGGCTTTCTCCTTAAGTGTCGAAGGGAGAAATTTTCACTTAAGTGTAGAAGGGATTTCTCCCTTCGACACTTACAGAGAAAGCCCTGATGAAGGCCTGAACTTCAGGTCGAAACGTCGGCATATGTAAAAAATAAATATTATAATTTATTTTTGCCTTCCTTTTTGACTGAACACCCCAACTATTCTTCTCTTCATTATCCACGACAGTCAACCAATTACCAATAATAATAATTACGGTGGTGTAAGCCAAAAGAGACAAAAAATTCCTTAGCTGTGTCCATCACAGGTGCATTTACCCAAATATAAATAAATCAAATATGGAATTAATCAACAAACTAAAAAAATGAATAATGTAGACTTTTCCATATTTAAATTTTTGATAGTATATGTTTCATAATTTTTGAACTAATTTTGCCATAGAATACTTAACAGTAGATTTCCTTCATTTTATTATAGTTGGTGAAAAATAATTAAAGATTGGTAAAAAGTTAAAAAAATTGTTTTTACTTTATTTATTGTATTTATTTTATTTATTGTTCATATAGTGTGAATGTGGTCTCTGAACACTATTATAAATGTCCTTTGAGATATATTTGTCTACAAACAAGTTTAATATATATATACAAATATTTAAATAATCCACATCCCAGTTATACTCCCCACAATCTCCTCCATTTCAAGTACCTTGGTATGTAAGCTCGCACAGCTGTTGAGTGTTGCGGGAAGTGTATCGCCTGCGCCGCATCCATCATCCATGTTTAATAATTTTAAGTCTTAAAAGTGAGAAATGTAAATAAAGCTAAATATTTATAATTATTTATGTTTTTAAATATCTTTGATATTGTTTTTGTTTTTCTTATTTCAATTTAATTTCAAGTCTAATTGATTTCGAAATTGATAGAGTTGAATTCCTACTAACAAAAAACAATAACTCGGAAATTATTAAAAAAATACAAAAAAGCTCTAGAATAAATTCGCCAATGTTATTATAATTTTCTGATTGGCTATTTAAGGTTAACACATCAGTTATGGACAGATTGGACTTTAAATGTAATTTTTTTCTGGATTATTTGTTTTATATTGATAAATATTACAATCTGTCTCAATAAAGGACATTTATAATAGAGTTCTGAGAGAACATTCACACCATATTTACAAAATTAAAAAAATAAATAAATAAGCTAATTTCAAATAATATAATGCTAAAAAAAGAACAAAATAAATGTCATAGCGAAGGAAGAAAATATAAATAATAGTAATAATGAATAAAAATAAATGAATAAAATAGAATTAAAATAAATGTAATTAATCAGCTTTCTTGTTAATTTAAGGGTTTCAGATTGAATAATAATGCCCTCTATTGACAACTGTATGAAAAAAGTTTCCAAAAGAAAATTTTAAAATCCTTATCATTGTTGTTTCTATAGTGCTCTTGAGATCAGTGTGTTTCATACCTTCCTAGTAACAGTTTTGCTAAACTTAAACATTTATCTTTATAGTTAACAGAGATTTTAGAATTTTTCTGAGGTAAGTCTGTTATTGGTACCGACTCCCTGTCCGTCACTAGAGCTATTGAATTTCGGAGAGTCCATCAATAAAGCAAAAACATGTTGTTTTTTTTTAAATAGAGATTATATCTGTACAACTGAATATTCTTTTAATTTTAAAGTGTTAAATAGAAAAAGAAGAATCTAGACATTCTAAATGTCCAACGTAGACGTTTATAACTATAATAATTACGGCGGGATAAACCAAAAAAGGCCAAAATTTCCTTAGCTATGTCCATCATTAGGGCGCTTATCCTATTTGTTCTATTTTTTTATTCCAGTAAAAAATAACTAAATAAAATTTTCGACGGTAGATGTATCTCCTTTCGATAAATAATGTATTTATAACCATCTATTGGGAATTATCGTTTCTTCTAATAGACATCCTTCGTCTGTGAGTATAAGAATAAATCGGACTACAGGATAAAATAGAAAAAAAAAATCAATAAAATAAAATAATAATAAAATGTTATTATTAAACACATAAAAATAACGTTAAAACAGCTGACAAAATTTTCAATATTTGGAACCAGATAATGCTCTCAAACCCTTTCGTGAAGACGTGATATGTACCGAGTAAAATCGTAAATGTACACAATTTGACCCGGTGGAACCTTATGGTAATAAAAAGCGTGTTTAGACCCTCACTACGCAGGCAGTGGTACTACCGTGGATTTCCTCGGAAGGAGTAAAAAGTGAGAGAATAAAAGCTGGTAGCGAGAGGGCTGCAATTCGCTGGGGCGGAGTAGGCAATATAATGCCCCTCGTTTTCTTCCACTTTCCCTGTCCGAGCCAGTTCAGTTCTTTCCTTCACTATACTGCCGTAGCGCGTGACTTGTCTTATTACGAGGTGTTCTGATGTCCATTGGATGAAATTATGTGACTAAAAAATATTTAGAAATTAGCAAAACTATACACGCGGAGGATATTGTTTAGTGAACGAGTGGAAATATAAAATAAAAAAATCTGGTGTGTCCACTCACACGACTTTCCTACATATTTCAGAAAACTTTTTATATCTTTGCATATGTCCATCAAGAAACAAAAAAAAAATTGAATTAGATTTATTTTTCTAAAAATTTATCAAAGAAAAGATTTGAGTACGATTTATTTGATAAACTAAAGCAATGTAAACCGGCTTATGGTAGATAAATGTAAAAATTTCAATGCCCTCTAATATTGCTGATCAAAAAGTTTTTGCCATAGCTTAGTATTGTCAAACAATAATTTCTGTTAAAAGTAGAGGAAATAGTGAAGCTTATGTGATGCGGTCAACAGATTTTCTTACTTTCACTTTTTTTTTTCTTATCACCCCTTTCTGACAGCAGGATGTGAACCCGTAATCTTACATTGGATATCGAATACTGTAAATTCGTGTGTGAAAGTGAAAATTAGAATTCAGAAAACCATTATCCTCCCTAGGATTCTTTATGGATTCGAAACATGGCCACTTACATTAAGGGACGAACAATTTATTTAGTTTTTTGAAAGAAAAAAAATCTGGTGTGTCCACTCACACGACTTTTCTACCTATTTCAGAAAAGTTTTTATATCTTTACATATGTTTTTGAAGAAACAAAAACGAATTGAACTAGATTCAATTTCCTGAAAATTGATCCAACATAAGATTTAAGTACGATTTATTTGATAAACTAAAGCAATGTAAACCGGCTTAAGGTAGATAAGTGTAAACATTTCAACACTTCCTAATATTGCTGATCAAAAACTTTTTGGCATAGCCTAGTATTGACTAACAATAATTTCTGTTAAAAGTATAGGAAATAGTGAAGTTGGTGTGATGCGGGCAAAAGATTTTCTTACTTTCACTTAGTCATCTTTATTCTCTCATTCAACCCTTTTTGACACCAGGATATGAAACCGTAATCTTACATTGGAAATTTAATAGCTGTAACTTCGTTAATAGTTGTCCAAAATGAACAATTTTTATATGGCTGAAACGTATAGATCCGTCGAAAACCGCATGTCTATAGAAAAACGTGTTTTTCATTTATTGCGCGCAAGCTATTGCGCATGAAGGACTGAATTTCTGTCACAGCCATAAGTAATCGAAACTCTACAAAATAAAAAAAGAAGCAACAAAATCAGTTCAGTAGTAGAATCCGAGAAAATCTTAGCACAGACAGACAGATAGATGGATAAAAATGTGTTTTTTGGACTCAGGGGGCTCTGAAACGTATAGATCCGTCGAAAACCGCATATTAGAAATTTGACCCGATTGCAATGCTTTCCTTACCTAGTATAGGTAGGAAAGTAAAAAAGAATATTCCGATCAATGTCCGGGTTCGGCTGTTATAATTATTGGTTACCAGTGTTTCCGAATGCATTTTTTTATCTAGACATGATGAAGTAAGTCGTGGAGTCTTACTTCAAGACTGAACTGAAAACTACCTTTGTAGTTGCAATAATTAACGACCCCATTCAGACTTGTGCTAGCGCTCCAGTACAGATTACCTGAGCTCACATTAGAGTTGAGCCAGACTACATCGATGTGAAATATTCAAGAGACACGAAGAGGGGGGGGGGGCGCTGGTAGCAATAGCCGGTGTAATTTCGGCACCCTCCCGCCGCGACAGATTGGAACCGTGTTGCCGAAAGGCTCTCTTGTTTATATAATAACCTGGGATGGGATATCTAGGAATGCCCCGGGATGGTGGGTTCGTTAACAGCTGATTCAATTAAAACAGCCATTTTGATTTCGGTCGCCCCCGGGGACCGTGTCTCCATTGCCTTGTGTACATCCAGACAATGAGGCATAATGTCATTAACTAACCCTTCTGCTTGAAATGCTCCTCCCCTTTCTCCCATCAGAAAGTGTTTGTCTTTTCCATCAAGGAGTTGTTGACGGAATCGTCAGATGTCATTTTTTTTTTTTCTCGTTTTGGCGAAAAATTATATATCATACTTGAGAAAGCGATTGCCATGGGGTCCAAAACAACAAACTGTATAGCAGAATCAATCAGAATCACAGGCGAATCTATGGGGAGAAAGTCTTTCGGGCTGAAGCCCTACTCCCATCCAAAATGGTAAAATATAACCATGTTTTATGAAAAAAAATGATCTCTCAAAGTATTATTGCTTATCTATACGGTAATAGAGGACTTCAAGAATCACTTAAACATAATTTCATATAGGTAGTTAGAGTTTTTTTTACTTCCGAAGTAATTATCCTAATATATACATACAAAAAAAAATCTTACGGGCTGAAGCCTCCCCTGCCCCAAAATATAATTCTGGATCTATTAGTGATCAGAATTCTAACACTAGGGAGGCATCCGAAATCAAAAATAGTTTGTCTAACCCGACGCAGCTTCGTTTCTTTGACCCGAAATTCCAAGTGGGAATCTATGGGGAGAAGGTCTTTCGGGCTGAAGCCCTACTCCCATCTAAAATGGTAAAATATAACCATGTTTTATGAAAAAAAATTACCTCTCAAAGTATTATTGCTCATCTGTACGGTAATAGAGGACTTCAAGAATCACTTAAACATAATTTCATATAGGTAGTTAGTGTCTTTTTTACTTCCGAAGTAATTATCCTAATATATACATATAAAAAAAAATATTTTTCGGGCTGAAGCCTCCCCTGCCCCAAAATATAATTCTGGATCTATTAGTGATCAGAATTCTAACACTAGGGAGGCATCCGAAATCAAAAATAGTTTGTTTAACCCTACTTCGGTTCTTTGAGACGAAAGTCCAAGTGGAAATCTAGGCTCACTTGTTTGCTCATTGCTTCCCACTTAGCTGGAACGCATCGCAGCTAACTACCAACATTTCAGTGGATTCATTGTCATTGTGGAATAACTGGAAATGAATTAGCTGATAAACTTGCATTGAAAAGTTCCAAATCACCCCCATACATGGACTTAACAAATACTTTATTTGTGGTACATATCGGTACCATGTTAAAATAACGAATGTGCTCTACATGGTGCCAATGAGATTACCGAAAATCACTTATTATTATCTATAATTTTATTGTATTCCTAACCATCCTGTAAATATTTAATTGTATTTTATGGACACACCAGAACGTTAATATATGTTCTGTATTTGAAACTTGTTCTAAAGAGACACTAGTCCCGGAATAATAAAATTATTTTCATTCATTCATTCATTATTCTATTTGTAATTAGAAAACATTTAATCCCGAATTGGAAAGAAGTGAACTTCAAGAGCCGTTAAAAAAAAAAAAGTTAATTTTAATTTGTTTTGTAGAAAAAAAAAATGGTGTGTGATTTATAGAGAAAAAGTTATATATATTTTATAATAAAAATTTAACTTTTTACATGCAATAAAATATATTTTCATTTTCATTTCATTTGAAGGAATCGGTTGAAAAAGTTTTTGATGATTTTTATTATTATTTTTTTTTTTTTAAGGAATACTTAAGAAATTTAAGTTTTATTACATTCCTTGAAATAAAATAAAAAGTCGGTTCGGAAAACAAATATTTCCACACCACTGTTTTAATATTTAAATAATAATAATAATAATAATAATAAGGCTTAGCGAACCCGAAGGTTCGATGCCGACACCACCAATCGTTTGTTACACACCTCCCTCCACCGTTCGCCGTCCAAACCCAGTCCCTTCAGATCGGCTTTAATGCAATCTTCCCACCTTCGCTTCGGTCTACCCCTCGGACGTTTACCATTCGGCTTTAATATTTAACTTTGTAATTGAAAAAAAAAAGTAATCACACCATCTGGTTCATTGGATGATTTCAAGGAATCGACACCTACTTAAATTTCAATAAAAATCAATTACCGTTTACATTGGAAATGAACGACTAATATTATTCTTGAAGGAAGTTAGCCGACTGCTCTACATATCATGGGTGATAAATATTCAGGACGCAGTCTTTTTTTAAACTTTTTATTTTTGCCAACGTTTCAACCCAAACATGTAGGTCATCTTCAGGGCTGAAAATGTTTTTTAAATTTACAATCAGAGATATAATAGTATACGACAACTGGAAAACCCTCCACCTCTGATGTTTTTACTAACCTACCAAATGTGTCAGCACTTAACACCCTCAGTACTCAAACCACGGTTAGTAAGAGAAAATATTACAAATTTGTGTAAATGGATTATATACATTTTTTTTTCTTAGTTTTAGTTTGTATAACTATTTACATATTTAATTTTAATATATGTATTGCCGTATTAGTTATACTATTGTATCTCTGATTGCAAATTTAAAAAACATTTTAAGCCCTGAAGATGACCCACATGTTTGGGTTGAAACGTTGGCAAAAATAAAAAAAATTAAAAAACACTGCGTCCTGAATATTTATCACCCATGACTAATATTATTATATTATACTTATATTATCATTATATAGTTTCTCGCTAACTGGTCTGGATTCTAAGGTAAAATTTTAACTATTTTTATTTTTATTCTTTATATTTCAATTGAAATCCTCGATCTGACATGTAGAAATAATGCTATGTTACTGTGCTTTATAATGCTTAATCATAACATTTTTTTTGTTGATATTGCATTAGGGTACTGTTAAAAATTCTACCGTAATAACAAGATATTTGTTGTCGTACAAATGTAAACGAGAGAAAACTAGACGAAAGTGTAAGGAGAAATAGCACAACGAAATGAAATATTACTTATATCTAGTTAGGGACAGCCAGTTTCTCAAAATCAGTGGTTGACATGCATCAAAATTATATATTTACAAGGGGTTTTCGGCGTTTTACGTAACATAAAGAAAAGGTAACGATGATAAATTTGTGGTGTCTCTCTTGTAGTTATTTCGCTATGATAGTGATGCTTTTTCCAAAATATGGAAGAGGATTGTACGATTCATGTATTTTATAATTTTTTTTTATAAATTTCTTTATCGAGTATTATAACAATCTGTCTGTTGGACATTGGTTATAGTGAGGTAGGATGACATTCACACTATATGTACAAACAAATAAAATAAATAGAACAAAATAATATTTAAAAGTATATACAATAGACAATAAAATAAAATAACCTAAAAAATAAGAAAATTAAAACTAAGGAAAAAAAAAAAAACACATGCATACCTATATACAATCAGGCGAGGGAACTCCGGAGAACCCTGCGCTACTCTCCCAACCGCGTCACTGGTACTAAAGCCAGCGGAGATTGGTCGAGAGCACTTTAGCCACATACACACATGTCTTGAGTGAAGAATCTGGCCATTGCCAGAACTCCAATTTATATAATCTACAAAAGGTCGCGAGGCCACTGCCGTTTCAACCTTCTTGGAGGATTATAGGGATGGGAGATGCTTGATAGGGATTGTGCAAGAGGATTTGGGTGGTAAGTAAGGTTCTGGTGAAATTTGGAGAATTTTTCTGGGATAAGGTCTAGGACAAATGGGATGTTAAGGTCATGATGTAGGGTTTTGTTGGATACATAGAAAGGAGCATCGACTATTGTTCGAAGGACTTTAGACTGGAAGGATTGGATGCGCTCGATGTTAGAAAATTTTGCTGATCCCCACAGTTCTAGTCCGTAAGTCCAAATAGGTTTCAGTATTGTCTTGTAGATCAGTAGCTTGTTTTCAATGGAAAGTTTAGATTTTCGGCTTAGTAGTCGGTATAGTTGGCCGTATCGTCGGTTGAGTTCTTGTCTTTTGAGTCTAGTATGCGGGTTCCAAGTTAGTCTTCGGTCTAAATGAAAGTGTCAGGTGATGGCACAACTGAACATTGATCGTACATCGATTTTATAAATTAAAGTACTATAACCTCTCAGTGGGCCAAATCTATATTTTAAAACTAACAAATTTATATCACGATGATATTAGATGGCTTGCGTATTTTTAAATATTAGTTAGCTTCTTCATCGAACAATTAATTTATGAGTTATTTAATAAAATTAATAATTTCAAGGAAATTTCTGTTATTAAATCGTTTCCACCTCCTCTCAATAACTCAATTCATTTCATTTATTACAAGAACGTTTCAGGCCAACTTTTTATCTAAAGTATTACAATACATTAAATATCTATGAAAGAAATGTAACAGCACATACATACAACAACAATCTAATGAATAAAATTTCTACTGACATGCTTATCTTATCCTCACCTTCTTCAAATAATTATTTATGAAAATACCATTCCACAATTTAAAAATACTGCAAATTTAACATTAAACCTCAAATAAGAAAAGGACAAACTACTAATTTTTCCTCATTTTTCATTGCTATTTTATAAATTACCTTTTGGACACGTCTCACTAGTTAAATATTATTTTTATTAAAAATTTCATTCCGATGATATACATTTTTTTTCTATCTTTTTTATATCCTGATGTCGACTATAAGCTGTGGGCTTACATATTATTATGCTGTTTGGGATTAAGATTGCTGTATTATTTTAATGCTTTAAGTTTCATATTATTGCTAATAATTTTGTTGAAACGATTATTTAAATTACTTTAATTTAATTAAAATTCTAATTTATTTTACTATCTAATTATGTCAACATAGTGCTTCCAATCCCCTAATATTCATTTTGAAATTAACCAAATTTTCCAATTAACGATCTTCCGCTCTATTTAAAATTTCCATTTCATCATAATCAAAAATATGATAATTCATGAAGGTAGATAGATAGATAGATAGAAAAAAAAACTTTATTCTGGGACTAAGTCCCTTCAGAATAACAATAATGTACAAAATAATAGAATATTACTGGCCTGAACGTTGAAACAATAAATAAAATTGATAAAATAAAATAAAAAGTAAAGAAAACCTTAGGTGCACAAGCTATATACAAACAGATAAAACTATGTACAGAGCATTTAAAATTATGAACAAAACAATTAAAACTATGAACGAATCACTTGAACTATGAACAAAATTATATTTAAGGGTTGAACAACATAAACGTACACTTTGCAGGTATGCTGTGAGATTGATATTTTTCGGGTTTTTAGTATTTATTTTACGTTGATTTATTCTATTTTGCAAATTTTGAGACGTTTCCCCAATATAAAATTTCTCTATGCATTGCTTACAATTAATTTTATAAATTACGTTTCGTTTATTCTTTTTTTAAAATGATATCTTTCATATTTGTAACATATGTCTTTAATTTTTTATTATTATGTACACCAAATTTTATATCATATTTTGTTAATGCATGTTTAGTTTTATCAGTTATTCTTGAAATATATTTCAATTTAAAAAAAAAACTTCCTTGAAATTATTAATTTCATTAATTATTTAATAATACCATTGGAAAATTTGAAGATTTAATTAAAAAGTGTTTTCAATCGGTATCAAGCCATGCTCGCTCTGGAAACGAGGCTGCTGACAGAGTTACAGCGTAAAAACAATTGTGAAAGAGAATACCAAGGTACATATGATTAGATCGATTTCATACATTTATGGAACGAGGAGAGGGACTCATATATTCAAAAAAAAAGAAACGTCAGTAACTACTAAAAAAAAAAACCTGTACCACTACAACCCATGGAGGGTCTTGGGTTCAGTACTATTTAGGGAAAGCACTGTTTCTAAGTCAACGCTTGTGCAAAGAGGTGATATGACCGAGATCACGCTCAACCGCCAGGTTTTCCCCCTCGATCAATTATTTAACTAAGGGTACCCACTTTATAGTGGCTGGGTTTACCCCAGAAGGGTCTCCCGACCCAGGGTCGCCCCACGGCCAATGAAACACATAAATAAATTTTTTGCCATGAGCTGGGGTTCGAACTTGGGACCTTTAGCATTGGAAGAGCTCAGTTCCCTACCACTGAGCTACCCCACTCCCCAAGTATAAAAATTTTTTTTTTTATTTCTTTATGACATTTACAACTGTATTACATAAATACATCAAGTAAATTTGGACATAATGACATGAATACACTTGCTGAGTAACTACCCAATGATAGCACTCTAATGATATGACTACATTAGGAGATTACGGGGCCATCTTCTTTTCAGACGCCTCGGAGGGTTATCAGGAATTGAAGAGGAAGCAAGGTTAGAAACGAGAGGGTTGGAATGATTCTGAAGTTTGTTATGGAAGGATAGGTATCTGGATTGGGCCAGATCTGAAACATAAGGAACATTAAGATCTTTATGAATAATCTTATTAGTGACAAAGTAAGGAGCATTGAGGATTTTACGAAGGATTTTGGATTGAAAGGATTGGATGCGAGAGGAATTCGATGGTTTAGTGGAGCCCCATAGCTCAACTCCGTAAGTCCAAATAGGTCTTATTATAGCCAAGTATATGAGCCTTTTGTAATTAATGGGAAGTTTAGAGCGTTTGTCTAGTAAGTGCTGAAGTAATCGGAAACGTCGAGCGGTTTCTTGTCGTTTCAGTCTAGTATGAGGATTCCAAGTTAGTCGTTTGTCCAGGTGGAGTCCTAGGTATCGGATTTGCTAAGTGGAGTATTGTTAAAGGAAACTGTAGGATAGGACAGGAAGTCGTTGGTTTACGAAGTATAAAAATAAATATAATTATATATTTTTACTATTTTTATTTTGACTGATACCCTAAACATCCTTATTATCATGAAAATATATATGTTTCAATAATATTGATTATCGATATTATATACTTTGCTGATCGATACCATATGTCCAAAATAGTTTTATGAGAACGTGATAAATAGGTAATTTATTAGTCACTAATAATTTAGAACGTCTGTCAAGCAGCCTAGAAGTAACGTTAGTCATGGAACATTGCATTTCTTTTTTTACCAAATTCTTGATTAAGGAAACAACAAAAAGCTGATGATAAAAGAAGTTCCACCCTGTAAGAGTGTATTGTTTCCTTTAAAGAGCCCGAACTATTCAGTACACGTCGACCTTTGGCGCTAAAAACGACTCCTCGAGAGCCTTCATACAATTAATTTGCAACTAACTGCTAATCCAGAACAAGCCTGGAAGAGAAGAGGCCTATAAGAAGAGATAAGGATCCCGGAATGGGCCATTTGGAGGGAAATGTAGTGAGGGGGGAGGGCGGAGTCTGGGAGGAATTGCTCCAGCAGGGAAATAGCGCGAGGGGCAATTAGAAGGTCCAAGGGCTATGGTATAGTTACTGCCTCTCCACTGTTAGCCTGATTAGCTGGTCGATAGTACACCTCACGTCGCTGACCTTAATGTCCACCGCTGTTATATACTGATGTTTTTCTGAAATGATTTCTAAGTCATAAAGATAACACAAATAATTTGAGCCATCAATGTTAAAAACTATCTAGATGAAGAAATCTTTTCATACCTTTTAGCGACCAGTCCAGACACATAATCCTTAGTTTTCAACTCTCAAAAGATCTCATCGAATAATTTACGATATAAAACTTAAAAATCAATCCAGCCATTCGCAAAAAAAATTCTATCTAATCATGAAGATAACATAAATGTTCAACTTATTCTAAGCAAAACTATTAATAGGAAAGTATGAAAAACTGATCTCAAGAGTACTATGGAAACAACAATGATAGGTATTTTTAAAATTTTTTTGGGGGAACTTTGTTCATACAGTTGTCAATAGAGGGCATTATTCTTTAATCTAGAAAAAAAAACAGTAATCTTTAAATCAACAATGAAGCTTATTATTTACACTTAAAGTCTGACTTGTTCATCACTGGGTCCCTGTCCATAACTGGTGTGTTCACTCGATAGTGTTTACGAAATTTCCCGAATTTGAGGCGTCTTCAATCCAGAGATTGGTAAAGTTCTTCAATTTAATGATATCCTAAAAATTCACGAACATCCAATTGCTATTCACTTGAAGACAATTTCATCAGAAAATCGATAAAAAAGGGTGGTTTACAAGAATATGATGACTCTCACTCACACCAAGACTTAATAATTGTATATATAGATCATATAGGCCAAATCGCGCTATTGAGTTAACGTATTTAATGTATGTAGATGCCATGAATTTCACAGAAATGCATTCATCAAAATCGAGTTATTGTAATTGCCACTTTATAACATAAGATTTTTTTTTATTTTAACAAGTTTAATTAAATATTTGGTTTATTATTTTTAATAATGAACCATTTTAATTGTCCAAAAAATTCAAAAAAATTATCCCTCCTCATAATTTGAGGTTTTATGTTTCAGCATACATGGAATTCGAAAATCGTATACAAATTTTTCGGTCCTTCCACCGAACACCGTCCGCGCATTTTCTCCAAGACTACAGGACCGATTTTTTTTCGAATTTGGATTTAAATTCAGAGATCATCCGAGAATTATCCTCCATCGACGATATTAACATCCGCCCTTTCCTTTCAAGATGGCAGCCGAAAAACTAATGTTCTATAGACGGTAATCCATGTACCGATTTCAATGAAACTTGTCTAGTCTTCTTCTCGATGCACTTTAAATTTATCTGTATAACATACTTCAACGAAAAGAATCTCGGTAAAAAAGCGTTATTAGGGATGGCATAATTAAATTTCCAAATTACACAAAAAGTATACACTTTTTTATATTAACAAACAATATTAATTGTTCATGATTATTTAGAATTTCACCATTTTTTTTTTAAACAAAATTCAAAGTCAAACAATTTGAAGCAAAGACATGGTGTCTAGATATTGTTTATATGTTCTACTATAAAGATTATATCTTTTGTTTTGGTATATGGTTTTTGAAATGTTATTGGAGCAAGGCTATTTTTTTTTTTAGAAAATTACTAATGATAAAAAAAAAATGTTTAAGCCAATAATAGAAATCACGCTTTATTAATTTTTCTTTATGTTACCAGGAAGGTAATGTTACTTTAGAGGTATAATTGTTTGGAAATAATAATCCACTGTGTACTACTAATAATTGTGGAGCGTTTTATTCTATTCTCGAAAAGCATATTAAAATGTATTTCCCGTTCAATAACCAACAACATGTTGCTTCATAGATAAATTACAAATCTGAACGTTTCATGTTAGCGGCTGGATGAGCAAATACACTGGCACTACATGGACAACGTCAAGACGTGTTATCGGTATCAATTATCGCGTCAGAGACGTTTCTCGGGAGATTTATCGTGTTGTGGACTGAAGATGTTTATCGATACCATCACGCGACCGTCTTTCTTCTTCCACAACAACGCCACCGACGGTAATCGGTATGTGAGTGGTCGTTAGTGTCAAAAAAAAAACTTTACTAAAATACTTACGAAAAAAATGTAAAATTAAATTAAAATCAATCATTAAAAATAGAAAATAACGAAATGGTACAAAATTTCTATTAAACTAATTGAAAAATAATTTAAATTTATAATATTCGTAAGAAATAAATAAAAGATAACTAAATAATTTTACTTAAATTTACAACATATTATTTTTAAACATATTTATTAAGAGATACTACAGTCTGTCTCAATTAAGGACATTTATAATAATGTTCAAAGAGTATAACTGCATTCACAGTAAATAAAAATAAATAATACAAAAAAAAATAATCCTAAAAATAAATGTATATAAACAAAAAAAAAGAAAAAAAAAAACCATGTTAATGAAAATAACTACCTAAATACCCACATACTTTTATATAATATCTAAAAAAAAAAAATCTTCCTTTTAAGATGCATGTGATCATTTTACATAAACATAATACATATGATGGCACTTACATTTAAGCAGGAAACAGTGAATTATTTTAAATTAGAAAAAGTTTTTTTTTATTAATATAATTATTAATATTTAAAACTAAATTTGAAATTTGTAATATGACATGTGCAACATGAAGAGAAACTACTCATTAGTAGTACGTCAATAATAGTTTTATATCAGAAGGTCCCGAGGCCATCTTCTTTTCAGACACCTTGGAAGGTTATCAGGGATAGAAGAGGAAGCAAGGTTAGATACAAGCTGGTTCGGATGGTTCAGAAGTTTATTATGTAAGGATAGGTAGAATTGGGTCAATTTGGATATATAAAGAGCATTAAGGTCAAGATGGATGATTTTATTAGTGACAAAGTAAGGAGCATTGAGGATTTTAAGAAGGGTTTTGGAGTGTAATGATACGAGAGCAATTCGATGGCTTAGTGGAGCCCCAAAGCTCAACTCCGTAAATCCAAATAGGCCTTATTATAGTCATGTATATGAGTCCTTTCTAGTTAATTGGGAGTTTAGAGCGTTTGTCTAGTAGGTGCTGAAATAGTCGTAAACGTCAAGCGATTTCTTTCTTTTTAATCTGGTATGAGGATTCTAAGTTAGACGTTTGTCCAGGTGGGGTTTTAGGCATCGAATTCGTTCAACAAATATAATTGGGGTATTGTTAAAGGATACTGTAGGACAGGAATTCATAGGTATACAATGAAGGGTAAAGATAATTTGATGGGATTTATTATCATTTATTTTATGATAGGAGTTGATCGGGGGGTGCGATCAAATAAATACTAAATCATACAAATAGTATTATTTAAATTTTGCCGACGTTTCGACCCACTTTGCAGGTTTTCATCAGGACTACGAAAGATACAAAACATGGTGAAAATAAAATAAATGAATATAAGTAGATATAAAATAAGAAGAAGTTGTCGGATAAAGAAATTAAAAAGTACAAACATTCCATTTTGTGTGTATCTTCTATATATATAATACTTGATGTTTTAAGTACATTGTCACCCACTATATATCTGATATCATCTTTTTATTTCTTTATCAGACAACTTCTTCTTATTTTACATCTACTTATATTCATTTATTTTATTTTCACTATGTTTTGTATCTTTTTTATCCCTGATGAAGACCTGCAAAGTGGGTCGAAACGTCGGCAAAAAATTAAATAATACTATTTGTATAATTTAGTATTTATTTGACCGCACCCCCCCCCCCCTATCAACTCCTACTCATATTATATCACGGTCAACCATCTCTACATCATAATTTATTTTATTTCTATAGTTTTAAAAACCATATTTCAAGACTTTTGATGTGTGATTGAAGAGTTTGGGATGAAATTGTTGGGTCGTTATTAATTGATGGGACACATGTGTCATTAGCGCATAACTACAAAAATATAAATGTTTTTAATATTTCTTAACCGGGCATTTCTTAATTGAGCATTATTTTTAATATATTTTTTCGAATTGTATACATATTTCTATATATTTATAGAATACCGGAATATGATAGAAGAGATATTGAGAGGGGGTCAAATATATATAACCCTAGACAGGAGACCACAAACCCGAAGAGGTCGGACAAGAAGAGGAGAAGACGACCCCTTTTATTAATGCTCTCCTCCCAGAAGTTCTTTCAAATAGTCCATCCCCATTGGTCCATTGAAGGTCCTTCTGCGGGGGACTTCCGCTCAGTGTCCGGGCCTGGGGGAACCTTAACCGGAAATCTAATTTACACAAGAGCTGCTCGTCGATAGAAGTGGTGAAGGAGGGTGAGGGGGGGGAGAGGGCAGCATTCATCTTGTCCAATCCCGTGGTCGTTATTTCCTCTGTGTTCTCTGTGTGGCCAACCAATCACATTTCGTCCTCAAAGGCACATTTTCGGTATTGTGTGCCACCTCCTAGCAGCGATAAAGGCCTGCTAATGATTCGAATCCACGGTAGGGCTTTCTAAGATGATTACACTCTTTAAAAGGTTAAAGAAAAAAAAAAGGGAATGAAAAAGCATTATCTTTATTGGTTGATTTATTGTTCAAGGTGCAAAATATTTAACCATTTATAATGATGTAGAGATGGTTGACCGTTGATATAATTTGAGAAGGAGTTGATGCGGGGGTGCGGTTAAATAAATACTAAATTAAATAAATAGTATTATTTTAATTTTTGCCGACGTTTCGAGCCACTTTTCAGGTCTTCATCAGGGCGTAGGATGTAGCACTGCGGGAGGCCAACGCAGTGCTACATCCTACGCCCTGATGAAGACCTGCAAAGTGGGTCGAAACGTCGGCAAAAATTAAATAATTCTACTTGTTTAATTTATTATTAATTTGACCGCACCCCCCAATCGATTCCTTCTCATATTTAACTAGTTAGTGCGTTAAAATAATGTTATAGATTTTTTTAATAATGAGGATGATAAATAATAAGGATTTGTTTTATTCAGTTTGCTGATGTTTCAAACCAAGCATGTTGATCATCATCAGAGCTTTTTTTTTTTTTAGTGATATAACATTCAGTCACATAGACAATGGTTATGTTGAGGAAAGAGAACATTCCGTATATCGAAAATACAAATAAATAAAATAAAACAGAAGCAAAATAATCAATGTGCATATACTTTTCGCATCCCTCGTAACTATTTTTCTAGCTTCTTTTCGGGGATGTATGTTACATACATAAATATCAAGAGCTCAGATTCATTTTAGAGGCGTAACAGTCTACAATCGACACACTTTTTTCAGCTATCATTTTGAAAGAAAAAGGTGGATAGTAATGATAAAAAGGAGAATCATCGTTGGCTGACACCTGACTTTGATTCCGAATCTCAAAAAAAAAAAATCTGGTGTGTCCACTCACACGACTTTCCTACCTATTTCAGAAAAGTTTTTATTTCTTTGCATATGTCCATCAAGAAAGAAAAAAAAATTGAATTAGATTTATTTTCCTGAAAATTAGTCAAAGAAAAGATTTGAGTACGATTTATTTGATAAACTAAAGGAATGTAAACCGGTTTAAAGTAGATCAGTGTAAAAATTGCAATACTCTCTGATATTGCTGATCAAACACTTTTTGCCATACCTTAATTTTGTCAAGTAATAGTTTTACAAGTGTAACAAGCTGAGGAAATAGTGAAGCTGATTTGATGCTGGAAACAGATTTTCTTACTTTCACTTGGTTATATTTTTTCTCTTATTCACCCCTTTCTGACACCAGGATATGAACCTGTAATCTTACATTGAAAATTGAATAGCTGTAACTTCGTTAATAGTTGTCCGAAATGAAGGATTTTTTTATAGTTGTGTAGAGAGCTTCATTACCTTTAAAAAAATACTGGCAATACTTTTCTTACCTAGTATAGGTAGGAAAGTAAAAATAGGTCTAAATGTCTAGGATAAAAACCGTGAATTGCACACGGCTGAGAAAAAACTTTTTTTTTTGCCTTTAGGGTCCGTTTCTTAAAATATAAATCCTCAAATTTTGAGTTTATTGAAAATAATAAACCAACAATATAAAACAAAAACACAGACATAAATTATATACACTATTTTGAGCGAGAGAACTACAAGCCAGGTTTGTCCCTCCAATTATAAATATGGCGCTGAAGCCAGTGGAGATTGTTAGGATTAGAAGTTTATTATTGAAGAAACATAATACAATCTGCCTCAATCTAGGCATTGAGCATTATGGTTCTATGTTTACATTCATAAATTTTTTATACAATTTAAAATATAAATTGAAAAAAAATAAAGAAAAAATTTAAGTAGATCTATGCACATTAAAACAAAAGAAGAAAAAATTGTAAAAAGGAAAAAAAAATACACACAAAAAATAGCAAAGAAAGAAGAAAATAAATACTCGACACACTGCACATTTCCTATGTACAATATTTACATTCAACCTAAGAAACTCTGAACCATGAATTGCTGCTGTCACGTGAAAGGCAAGGCAGGGCTCAAGGAGATCCCAGCGCTTCTCTTCCAGCCACATGGCTGTTTAAAATGTGGATATTGAGCGAGAACACGCTTTTGCCACATTCACAAATTACATCAGAAATATAAGATATATACAAATGTGCATAAACAAAACCAGAAAAAGAAGAATATTATACTTAAGACATTAGTAATACAAACATCTTACATTACGGTTTAATAAAAACATGTTAGTTCTTAAGCAAACGTATAAAAGTAATTATCCGCAAACTTAGTTTGGCAATTGGATATTGGGAGCATTTGGCAATCATGACACAAAGAAATACAAATAGGGACAAGTATGGCTATCCAATGCTAAGGAACTGGCTAATACTAATTATTTTTATTTAAGCTTATGAAAATTTTATTCGAAATCTTAAAATTGTGATTTTTTCCCTAACTATTTCGATTATTATGAAATTTTATATTTTGTCATAATGTATTATAAATATTTTAATATTTCGTTCTTTTGGTAGGCATATTTATCAAAACTTTTAGGAATACATTTCCTTAGCATCATTTATCTACCCAAGGTACTTGAGGGAGTAATAATATCTAAGCTCTCGAGATACAAACAGGTGTTTCTCTGTTCCCTTGAGAGCTGTACAATGTTATCAAATTAAAATTATTTTCTTCAATAAATTTTTTTCAGATATATATCTGTGTTGTTTCTTTATAAATTAACACACAGAAATATTTTTTTTGGCCCTCTGATTTATCTATGTATATGTACCCTATTATATGTACCCTCTGCGATGTATTAATATAAATGCTACTGATATTGAAATAATATATCATATTTGCGTTTTCTTACCCATTTAAGAACAAGTTTTAAATACTCTAAGTTGAAATTCCTAAACCCTTTCTTAAAGATGTCTGTCCGTATGTAAACATTCTAATATTAATAATAATAAAAACGTCTCCCTCCACCGTTCCCCTTCAGATCGGCTTTAACGCAATCTTCCCACCTTCCCTTCGGCCTATCCCTCGGACGTTTACCATTCGATGCAGCAAATACTAACCTTTTAGGAATTCTTTCGTTACCAAGCCTAGCTATTTTACAAGCCCATTTGATTCACAGCGATGTAATCACCTGAATTATATTAACCGGATAAAGTTCACGCAATTCGGCGGTGTGCGACCGTCTGAACTCTCCAGTTAACTCACCCTTTTTCGGTTCGAATATTCTAAGAAATACTTTATTTTTACTTTATTAAAACAAAAAATCGGACAGAATAAAAAAAAAACATTTTTAACGTGGGTATACTGCTGTAATGTAACATCAATATTTTAATCAGCGTAGATTAACTGGATATGGTACTTTAAATCAGGTAAATTTCTAAATCAACTTTTTGGCCAAAGTAACAGACCATTTAAATATATTTTTTTAATTAATTAAGGAAAGTTCTGTAAAGCTTTTTATTGAAAAGTTACAAAGAAAAAAGTTCTATTTTCGAAATAATAGGGAAAATGTTATAAAATAAAGATTACATTCATACCAAAATTGCATTTAAAGCTCTGCTTCAAATCATGGCTTTTACACATTTCTAAAATTTTCTAGTAATATTATGTAGATATTAGCCTCATTGAAATAGTTTGATGGACTTGAAGGTCCAATTTTCAAAATTTTTTTTTCAATTCTGGAAGTAATTAAAAAATAAACAAAAATAGGAATTATGTAACAATTCGATTAAATTGTTACATTTATTAATTAAAGGAGAAAATAGAAGACAGTTTTTATTATCTAAAAATTACTGAAGAGTAGTAATATAGATGCATGATAAAACGTTCCCAAAACATAAAATTTTATAAAAAAAAAAAAAAAAAACAATATCTAATACATGAGATCGAAGGAGGTAATTTTATGAGTTGCAATCCATGTATTATAATCTCTACTTTTATAATGTTGAATGATGAATAAACATTTTTTTATATTAAATAGAATTTCTATGAAAAATATAGGGGAAAACTCAATTTTTTTTCCATTATGGTAAATGAAAAACATTTAGTCCATAGCATTGTTATAATTGTTTTGATGTTATTGTGATTTTTTCAATTATATGTGTATTAATGTATTTTCTTTTTCAGGTTACGTATGTTTTTATCTACGTAACTAAAAGGTAAGTGACATTTTACAGTTTTAATATTAAATATCTATGCCCCGGATGTAAAGGAAATCCATATCCATTTTTTATTTAATTAAACACAATTAAACCTACAAATATTATTTACGAAATTCTTGGAATTGTGGCGTTTTCAATCTGTAGGTCGGCAAACTTTGTTTATTCAATCAGGTATTAAAAACTCGTAAATACCTATTTGTTTTCTACTTGGATCTCATAATTCCATCAAAAAATGAAAAAAAAGGTGGCCTTCAAAAATATTTAGCCGTTTGGCGTGACCTACACCCCCAATTTTTCAAATTAACGAAGTTATATAGGACAAACGGCCCAATATTTTTTGTAGGCCACATTTTTTTTACTCGACTTTGTGCTCAAGTTATCTTACGATTAAAGTAGAAAGCAAATGGGTATATAGGAGTTTTTAGTACGTAATCAAATAAACAAAGTATTTGTAGGTTACGATGAGATGAATCTATTAGCGAAGTTTTATCCGCATGTTAATAATTTGATAAAAAGAGGTATGTACCACGGACAATTAGCCCCACCAGTCCTTTTTTAATACTAACCCATTATTTTACATGATTAAAGATGAAGGCATGATATTGAAAGCCTTAATTAATAAAATACTTCACTGTGACAGTGAAAAATAAAATTGCTAGAATGGATGTATAAAAACATAATAATACTGTAGATATATTATTGCTGATTTATTTTTGTTATAAATGTGATGAATATTTATTATTAATAACAAACAGACCTCGAAAGACGGAGTTTTCCATTGTCTATGTGTTGTTGCTTGTATATATATATATTTTACTTTGTGTAATTTTTTATAAAGTTTAATAAACACGTTTCCATTCATAAAAGATATATATTTATATGTGATTTAACTGAGATTAGGCTTTGATTGATAAAAATTGTTTCCTGTTTTTCCCTCCGAACTTTGGAATTTCCCTAAAAATTTAACATTTCCACCAAATTTAAAAACCTTGCTCATAACGTTTAACACTCGAATGAGGAAGGCTCGAACGTAATACTGACCACAGTTGCACAGACAAACCGGACAAGATTAGTGTCAGTTGGAATTACAGTGGCACGCACACGATAATTATGACAGCCCGTAGAGTTATGGTTATTTATGCGTTTGCACAAGCGAACCAAGTCAAGCCACGCGTTGCGTTGAATGGGGAAACGTTGTGTTGTATCCTCCATTGCCTGAGTAGCGAATTTGTGTTTGTGTATAAATATATATATATATATATATATATATATATATTATATATATATATATATATATATATATATATATATATATATATATATATATATATATATATATACTGAAGAGCGTATATTGTTTAGACAATTAAAAATTCCACTGTAAGATTCAATCATATTAAATGTATCACTAATGAACACTGTACTATTAGTAGACAGATCTTTTTTTTTTTTTTTGTCTATAAAAAATGTATTTGCACCAGTAAACTTATTGTTGACAATCAGCAAATGTGATGGCGATACATGAGATAATGACATGACAGGCATGGGGAAGGAAAGTACTCAGCAGTACCTCTTTCCTAACTTGTTCCAATTACTTAGGTTGTTTAAGGAAGGAGATCTCTCATCCATCGCCTTTTTAGTCTCATCCTCATGTTCTGAGGTATGTCAGCTGTGCCTCTTATAAGTCTATTATTATGTCCGTTTAAATTTGTGTAAAATCGTTGATAAAGAGTCGTTATAGGTTGGTCAACTGTTGGAAGGTGGAGGTCAGTATGTAGAGTTTTGTTAGTCACGTACCAAAGGTGTTTTTGTTATGATTCGCAATAATTTTGATTGCGACGTTTGAAGTTTTTGTAGGTGTGTCTTTTTAGCGATACCGTATATTTGTGATGAATACGTCCATACGGGTTTAAGTAAGTCTATGTATTCAGTTTCTGCTTTAGTTTTAGTTTTGAAGATTTGGCAAAAAGAGAGTAAAGTAGTTTGCTAAGTGTCTTACGTTTCATTTTAACATGAAGGCCCCATGTCATTCTTCTGTCGAAGGTGAGTCCAAGGTAAAATATCGTGTCCGTTTGAGGAATTTGATTGTTGTCAATGAAAAATGGAGGGCAAGTAGACAGTTTTAATAAGTAATAACCTTGCAAATACTTTCGTTTTAAAATAGCGCTCGGGAAACAGTATATTAATAACTGCGGAATTTGTTTTCGAATAATCCGAAGAAATAATCAATGTTGCTTATTAAAACTGATATAGCCATGAATCTGTAACATATAGCCGAACAGTTAACTGGTCCACATTTTGCCAATTCAGGCACTGTTAGGGAAGAAAAAAAACTCAACATAATTATTTTCAAACGAGCAAATATAATATATATATATATATATATATATATATATATATATATTATATATATATATATATATTTATTTGTCTATAATTTATAAAAAAAATTTATATGCATATGGATATACTTGAAAATATATGAACAAAACAATTGGATATATTACAATTTGTATACATTATAGGTCCACAATATAGGCACATTTATATCTTTCCCAGCTAAAAATAAACTTTAATAAACAAAAAATACTTTTGATTTGTCAGTATGCACAAACTTAAATGATAAAAATACAATGTTTTCACGGTGTAAATAGTATGTGAAAATTTCTATAAAAATATTCTCTGAAATATATTTTACTTAAACTTATTAATTATATTTTTTTCCAAATTTATTATAGAAAATTTATAATAAAAATACGTTGAACTGGAGGTGTACCAAACAGAGGTGAATGAATCATAAAATCCTAAGAATTGTTTCTACATAATCACTCCTGAATATAAATGAATATTTAACTAATAGGATATTAATTCATCATTTTTTCTTTTATTCATATTACATATTTGTTTACATTTATATATATTAATCACTCATGTATCTTATTTGTTATCAATTCATTTATTTATTTTTTTACACGAAATGATATTCTCTTACCCACAATATTTTTATAGAAGGAGAGCGTTCCTCTCCCGTAGCCTGCTTCTATTTATGTTTCATTTAAACACCTTCAAGTCTTTTTTTTTGTATTTGTTGATTTGTTCTTCCTTTTTTTTATTTAATTTAATTATCACATGTTTGTGCTTATTAAATGTTGCCTAGTTTGAGTATATAAATAGTTTCCCCTGTATTCCTGCTAATCAGCTGTTTTATAACACCTTCCTCTCCTGTTTCATTCAGTATGTTTTTGGATGGCTTGATGAAACGTCAAAAGAAAATTTTGTTTTCTCTTTCTTTCTTTCTACTCTGATGATGCCTGAATTGGCGAAACATTGGCAGTTAACTGTCCATTCGTTTTTCATGGCATTTCAGTTTGGATTGTAACATTATTGATGTCTCTTTTCGAACCTTTTGCTTATTTTAATAATGATACTTTTGGTAATTAGAAAGTTAACGAAATTCCCTTAAAAATCGCATGTTATACTGCCTCATCCCTTGAGTTTTGATTTTCGATTACGCCGAAAATTTATATTTACTGAAGCAAAAAAGATTCTTATTTGAAGAAAAAATTAGTTGTTTACATTAATAAATAAAAATAAAATTATTCTTAATATGATCATGAAATCAAGGTTACTATCGAATACAAACGAGTTAGTTTTGAACTAAATATTGTTACAAACCATAAAGCTGATAACAATGCCATACGAATCCCAGAGACAAATATATATATATATATATATATATATATATATATATATATATATATATATATATATATATATATATATATATATATATATATAAATCTTTCAATGTATAAGATTTTAAGTCTTTGAGAAGCATTTAATTGATTACTAATATGGTATTCACTCCTCTATATGTATATCATCTTTTATTTTCTCCGATCAATGTACATCTTAGGACATAGATTTGAACATATTGAGGTACAGAAGTAAATCATTTATAGTAAATATTTATCTACTCTTTTATTATTATTTGTTTCATTAATACCATGGTATGTCAACAAATGTAATTTGTCGCTTATTTCAAATTTCATTTAGTATTTCATAGTTTATTGTTTGTAGCCACTATTTTGCAGTATTAGGACCTTATTGTTCACATTATTTCTTCAATATATCTGTATAGTTATGTGAATACTTCTGTTATTTATTTTTTAGTTGTTTTTTTTTGTAGTAGTATGCATTTTGTCCGGATGTTATGTTAATTTTTCTGTTCATTATTGTTATTGTTAAGGGACTTTGTCCGAGAATAAAGTTGATTCTTCTTTTCTATTCTCTCTCTCTCTCTCTCTCTCTCTCTCTCTCTCTCTATATATATATATATATATATATATATATATATATATATATATATATATATATATACATATATATATGCAGCCTGGCAGCTTCAAGCTGTGTCAGGATCTTGCAACCTTATTAGGAGAAGTAAATTGTCCAAAGTATAACAGCCGTGTAACGAGGCAACTTGTACCTCTCCCCTCCCCCCCTCACTCAATTCCCTCACTCAACCCTTCTCTCATCCCCCCCCCTTATAAATTCACAAAGTCTCAACTGACAGGCCAACTTTATCAACTCGAGATTATTTCTTCTATGGGGGGGGCGGAGGGAGGGGGGAAATTAATAATCGACCTTGGGATCATTAATCGATCATTCTCCTTCGCTATGGCAGTTTTATAAGCCGATACCTTAAGAGCTGTCTCAAAATGACAAAATCATTAAAGGAGCTAATTTAACTTTTAGACCTTGGGAATTAAGAGGCCGTGAGAGCCCTCAAGTCTGCAAAATTAATATTGTCATCCACAAGGCCATTTTTTTTAAAATATACTTACATACTTAAAAAGAAGAAAAAAATGATAAATAAAACATTTATATTTGTAAAAGAAAGGTACCGTTCCCTAATTGACTCATTTATCAATGAATTTAAAATTATTATTTTTTTCCAGAGTGAATCATAATTTTCTTTTCACCACTTCAAAAGAAAATAAGGAGTTGTCACGCGTTTCCATTTGCAACATTATTTCCTTTTCCACCATTCAACGGCCCAATATATTTGTGGGTCACCTTTTTTCTTGACTTTGTGCTCAAGTAACCTTACAATTGAAGTGGAAAGCAAATGGCCATATACGAGTTTTTAGTACCTAATTAAATAGACAAAGTTTGCCAATCTCCAGCTTGAAAACTCACTAATTTTGAGAGCTTTCGTAAATAAAATATTTGAAGCTTGCGGTAAGATGAAGCTATTCACAAAGTTTCTGGCGAATTTTAATAATTTGATTAAAAAAAGGGTCTCTATCACGGAATATTTAATTTAAACCAATTTCAATTATTTATTTTTTCTTCATGATTTGACATTCTTAAATAAAATCATCAGAAACAGTTGAGTTGAACCCATGAAACAAAAATAGACTTTTTCTCTACTTTCAGAAAATGACAGATGACCATCTTTTATGTGAAACAACTCATATATTTCGTTATTATATATCAAATTATATATCAAACATATATTTCTTAGACGGTACACTTCGAGTAATTATCAAGATCCATTGATCAAAAATATATAAATAACAAAAACATTTTTTTACGAAGTGACGTTGAAAATCAGAGGTTATCCGAAAAAAGGTCTCGAGATAAGGCGGTATAAGACGAATGCTTTAGATAAACTTGATAGATGATATCCTCAAAGGCTTCGTCTATGGCCTAAATTTTGATATTTTTTTTTTTATAGGCTTCAACAAACCTTCCTCAGTGACATTATTATTTATCTATTTGATTGTAGGAACAATATAAAATATATGTCTAACATGTATTAAATTTATTAAATAGATAATATTAAATAAATACCAATAGAATAAATAAAAAGTCTGCCAAATACGATGAACATAGTTTACTCACCATTTCTGTTGGTTATATAATAATTTTCATTTCATGATCGAATATTTGTCGCTTGAAAATAAAATCTACAGAAGAAACCAGTTTTTAAGTATGATCTTGTCAAGGGAAAAAAGCACACATAATGGTCCTTAGAACTCGGTATTACCACACGCCCATTAATTTCAAGATAGCTGAAGAAGTTGTGTCACTGTAAACTGTAGCGCCTAAACGGATGTACCGATTTCAATGAAATATGTTTAAAGTCTTCTCCTCGAGTCAATTTAAATTTTTTTATATAACATACTTAAGCTGTAAAAAAATTACCAGGGATGGTAAAATTAGATTTCTGAATAACTCGAAAAGTATATACTTTTTTTTTTATGTCGATATAGTTTAAATAGTTATTTAAAGTTTTACAAAACTTCAAGATTCGTTGAAATCGGACGATTTGGTTCTAGGATATGGTATTATGAATATTTTCCGCACTTTCTAATATAAGATGTAATATTTTGTTTTGGTTTTTGATTTTCGGAAAGCTCTTTATCATTTGAGGCATTCGAGATTGTTGTATATATATGTTTATCAAATTACTAATGATGAAAGAAGAAAACTATTAGGAATATTAGGAAGGGCAATATTAGGAATCTCCGTTCATTTATTTTCCTGTATGTGACATGGAAAGTAGTATTACAAAATTTGATACATATCTGGAAATAATAATAATTATATTAGAAAAATAATTTTCAGCGTTTATTGTTATTTCTATTACCAAACGATGAGTTTCGGTTTATATGTTTTTTTTATTAATTCCTTTCTCCATATGATTCATTTAATAATTGGTTCTAAGTTTTTTAAATTTATTTAATTTAATTTTTTGGAGTGAAAATTTCTTTAGGCGCGTTCTGCACTTTTTTGTAGTGAGAGATTGAGCTGGATATTTATATGGATATTTACAAAATAGTTGTAATATTTTGCTGGATATTACAACTGGATATATCGTTGCATGATTCAATCTATAAAGTTGCCATAGCTCTTGGCACTTATTATTATATATTATTATTACTAGAGAGAGAATCACTTTATTATCATAAAATGTTGCTGCCTAATTACATTGGGTTGCTAAAAAGACAGCATATTTATTAATCACTACGGACAATTTTTAAAATAATATATAATCATATAGGATTAACAATATGTATGAGCATAGTATACAATATTTATTTATTTCTATATATATAAATAAGCTATATATATATATATAAGATAAAGACCGGAGACTGGCGATATCAGCCTTAATACCATCTTGTAATGTAAATAAACATAGCGATTGTATATAAGGCAGATTATTGGACGAATAAAGCAGTGTTTATTCCGAAGCCGTGAGTATTGTTTCTCGTTCCTCTTTCCTTCTTTTTTTTTTATTTTTAAAGCCCGGAGACGCTTAACTGGTGCCGAAACCCGGGAGAACGTCAGGAGAACACGGAAGTAAAATTTTTTTTTTCTGTCTTTATTTTAATTTTTTTTTTCTCTTCTCCTAGTCAAGACGAGATGCCGACAGAGGGCATAATTCGACCAGGAGTGTTGAACGCACCTGAAATGTCGCAACCTCAGGAAATGCCGATAGCGCAGATTCCTCAGATCGCCCCTCAGGTTCCGCAGATTCCGCAGATACCTCAGATACCTCAAGTACCGCAGATACAAGAGATCCCTCCCTTACCTAGGGACACATTGGCAGAGGCGCATGCCAATGCATTGGAGTGGATGAAGATAAGGGCAGCGACCACGCAGGATCTACGGAGAGCAATCGCAGACCTGGAGCGATTCGGGGGCGAGATAGGTGAACTTAATCACTTCCTGAAAGGCGGAGACCGCCTCATATCAAGAATCGAAGCAAAGGTGGCGGAGGACCTCGTGAACCTGGGAGACGCAGAAGCACTGAAGGCAGCTCTCGTGTGCCGAGTGAGGAGGAACATCCTCAACCAAATCCAAGCGGACGAGGAGACACCATGGCCAGTGATTAAGGAGCGTTTGAAGAAGGCTTTCGGAGGGGGCCGATGGACGCCGGAAGAAGATATCTTCCAAATGTTTAGGGAGTGTCGGTCCCAACGCCAAACAAGAGGACAGTATGCGGGGGTACTAGTGGCGAAGTACAACCGCATAACTGAGAAAATGCGTGAAACCATGAGTGTGGGAGAGGTCGAGGCTAGGATGGAATTCCTTTCGACAATACTCAAGGTTCAGTTGGCTAAGGAGACTGGGAGAAGGGACGGACTGCCTAGAGAGCGATCGTTCCTCGAGTGTGCCCAAGAAATGATAGATCTGAGTGCAAGAGAGGAAGAGACGCGGATGGAAGTAGAAGAACCAGGGTGGACCCGAGTGAGTGACAGACGACCCCGGACAGCCCATATAGGGTGGAGGAAGAGGGAAATGAAACACCCGAACGGAGAAAAAGCCACGACGGGCGAGAGAAGATCCGGACAGTCCAGGCCTAGGAATGGACCCCGGAGGGAAGACCGAAAATGTCACGGGTGCGGGAAACCGGGACATTTGGTAGCACAATGTCCGCGCACTAGATGTTTCGAGTGCGGGACTGAAGGGCATATTGCCAGACAGTGCCCGTACATGTTTCGCAGGAGAGAGAGACCTCTAGACGAGCCAATGGAGGTGAACGCTCAAAAGTTGAAAAAACGAGCTAGGATGCAGCAGAGAGACGGATCTTCGGAAGAGGCAACCGAGGAGTCGGGGACGTCGGGAACGGAGACTGACGAGCCAGCCAGCAGTGGAGGCGAAGGAGGCAGGAGCAGCCAACGGAGCGAGCAACGACGAGCGACGGCGGTAAGGAGGAAGCGAGGTGGCATCTGAGAAGGGTGTCAGCAGAGAGGCGACCGCACAGCAACCTGCAACAATATTAGAGGTAAGCCATGCTGGTTGCCGATTATCGAAGTAGATGGGGGAGTGAAGTGTCTCGTGGACACAGGGAGCTCGAGTACTATCTTGACTCGGGGGGCGTTGGGGAGAGTGTGCGGGAGCGAGAGGGTACTCCGGATACAAACTTGTGGCTGCCAGCTAATCACTCTGGGTGGTCCCTGTAAAGTAGAAGGGGAAGCGTCAATTACGCTTGACCGGTGGGCAGGGAAAAAGGGGGAGCTAAGGGTGCATGTGGTAGAGAGCATGGCGCGGGAGTACCAAGTCATAATAGGGTGTGATCTGTTAGGACAGGTAGGGGTAAGCATTAGAAACCGTAGAGGAGCTTGGAGTATCAGGCTGGGAAAGAGGAAATTTGGATGTATAGGGGTCGCGAGAGAAAGAAGGGTGCGGATAGGAGCGGTGAACAGGGTGGAGGACTGGAGAAAGGCGTTACAAGCGGAGTTCGTAGATATTTTCTTCAGGGAGGGCGAGGTATTGGGGGTAACAGGGAAGACGGTACACGAAGTTCCACTGAAGCAAGATAGGGTGACCTACGTAAAGGAAAGGAGATACCCGCAGGCGATGAGGCAGCATATTCGGGAGGAATTGGAAAGCCTGAAGGAGCAAGGGATCATAGTCGATAGCACCTCGCCATTTAATAGTCCCCTGTGGGCAGTGAAAAAAGAAGGAAAGAGGAACGAGAAACAATACTCACGGCTTCGGAATAAACACTGCTTTATTCGTCCAATAATCTGCCTTATATACAATCGCTATGTTTATTTACATTACAAGATGGTATTAAGGCTGATATCGCCAGTCTCCGGTCTTTATCTTATATATATATATATATATATATATATATATATATATATATATATATGCATTATTATTATTTTTTTTTTTTGTATATCCTTTATTTTCCCTTTCTCTCACTTCTCTCATTTTATCTATATTTTTTTCAATTTTCCATTAAATAAATAAATAAATACATAAATTAAAACTCAAGCCTAGCCATGCACGTGGTGGTGAATGATTCCCAGGGATATTAATATTATTATTTTATAGTTTGTATGTAGTTTATTTTATAGTTTTTTTTTTGTTTGTTTAATGTTTCTCAATATAAACGGATGTAGTGCAGATACATAAGTTAGGTTAGGCAATATTAATAATATGAAATATAAATTACAAATTATAGCTATAGCTCATTAAGAAGAAAATGAAATGCTGAAAATTCCCTCGCTTACAGTATACGGATCCGTTTTTTAATTTTCTGAGATATTATAATCCACATCTTCAATAAAACTCTTTATCATTTGGTTTTCAACAATATTTTTTCCGTTTCGCTTCTCTAACAAGTCGTCTTATAAGATAAAATTTTGAATTATAGCTTATTATAAAGAGATTGAAATACTCAAGATTTCTCTCGCAATACAGTAAGCAGCTTCAAGTTTTAGTTTTCGAGATATTTTAATCCATAAGCGAAAACACTTCAAGTTTCAGAGAATTAAGCCAATTATTTTAACTTTAAATTATGTTTTTCTTATAATTTTCTAGATGATCAATTTTTTACTTTCACTTACTATACTATATATTTCATATATATATACAGTATTGCGATCATGAAAATGTTTGAATCTGAGTTTTCAACGGAAATACACGGAAATACACGTCCCGAAAAATCTTCTGTGGTGTATGTGAGCTCACTGTAGCTCGAAACCGAAAAATCGTACGAAACTGATATTACATATTTAAGATAGATATATGCCTTAGATTAGATATATGTCCTGGCAACTTTTTACATAAAATCGGCTGATCGGAAGTGCCATTTTATATTAACGTTGAAACACATTTTTCTCAAAAACAGCTCTGACGATTTTGATTAAAATCGGTGTATCATTGTATAATTAAGTGGTCTTTAATATCATTTAGGTCTTATCCCCGTTGATTTTACTTTACTTCATATGCGCCTTCCATAATCCCTACAATCCATAATCAAGCGGTGATATAATAAATAGGACTTTTGTTATTTTAATAGTATTTATGGTTTGTTAACTGCAATCTTTTAGCTTTAGCTCAGTAAAAAAACGCAATTCAAAAAAATTTATAATAGCCCGAATTTGAACAAAGTTCAAAGAGTAAGTGAAAGTTGTGTGTTGCGCGCACCAGATTTTTACTTATACCATTGGCTTCAATTTTGTTCAATACGTGTTATCTTCAGTTGTACTCCTCGGCCCGGTGGCTAATCAGCTAGCTCCCTGCTGCCCCCCTCCTAACAAATTAGTCAAAGGCGAGGACTGCTAAGCCGGTTACTGTACTGCTCCTTGAGGGCGCTGCGGTGCGGCTACCTAATTACCCGCGGGCCGGGAGGGAGGGGAGGGCGCCCCTCAAAGGCTGGCCGGCAATTAAGTGCCCCGGGCCACTTCCTCAAGCTGTCGGTGGCGTCGCGGGGTCGTCTGTATGCTTGGGAAGATCTTGACCGTTACATATTCGGCTAAATCCCAAATTATTATTATCATATTTTTAATTACGTTATAAATATAAAAATCCAAACTATAAAATTGCGAGTCTCTAAGATACAGATCCAATGGCTTTCAATACTAATGACGCGGATGGAAGAGAAGTAATGGGATCTCCTGGGGTCCTGCTTTGGCTTTCATATTTGGGGTACAAAGCATGACTCAGAGTCCCCTGGGCAAATAAAAATATTATATATAGGTGCGAATTAGTTCTATATCTTCCAATTTCATTTAGTTTCTATCTATTATTTTATTTTTTTTTTTTTACATATCTATATTAATTTTCTATATTTCTTTTTCTTTAATGTATGTGTTTTAGTTATAATTTGTACGTACATATTGTGTCAACGATTAATGTAGCCCTAATATTAATGCCCTTCAATGTGGCAGAACGTATTAATTTTCAATTAATAATACAAAAAATAAATAAAACGTTTTCCACAGTCTGACTATGCAAAAACGTCTACAAAAACATTCTCATATTGACCCATCTTAACTTTTTTGTCTGAAACCACTACAAAAACATTCAAATGTATATAAAAATAAAAAAAGCTCGCAAAGATAATTTACTGAGCGACTTACACGAAAGGCATTTATAAAAATCTGATGCGCGCATCACACGACTTTCGATTTTGAACAAAAAGTTACTGTAACATCCCTAGCATATAAAAACCTTAAATATGAAATTTCACTTGCGTACAACTTTTCGTTTTTGAGCTAGAACTGTAAACACACAGACCATTTGCGGGACTTGGTTATTTGGACTCAGGGGACCTCAAAACGTGTATTTCCGTTGAAAACTGAGATTCAAAAATTTTCACGATCGCAATACTTTCCTTTTCTATATATTTCATATATAAGTAAGTGAAAGTAAAAATCCGAACTATAACCTCATGAGTCTCTAAGATACAGATTAATAGTGAAGTTTCCAACATTCCACCGATAGATAGATAGATAGAAAGCTTTATTTCATGTAAATTTTACATATTCCTTTTTTTTTGTTATTGGCAATAATAATAATAAAGTAAATAAAAACAATTAACTTCGGAAAAATTAAACAGCCTTTTGTTATTTAAAACTACCTGATACATATGATTTAAGTTAACTTTTATTTGTCAAAAAATAAGAATGAAATAATTTTTGTTCCATAACCTTAATCTTATACTTAATCTTATTTAATATTAATGCCCTTCAATGTGGCAAAATGTATTAATTTTCAATTATTAATAAAAAAAAAAAAAACTTCCAATAATATATACAAATCGACATGAAACCGCAACAAAAACATTCAAATGTATATAACAATAAAAATAGCTAGCACAGATTATTCACAGAGCGACTAACACGAAAGATAGTTATAAGAATCCGGTGTGCGAATCACACGACTTTCACTTACCACCCTCTTCTTAGCAGGAACAAGTACTTTCAGACAAAAAAGAAGTGAAAGTAAAAATTATAGACCCTATACTTATTTACATTTCATTGTGGGTATTTTTATTTGTTTAATTATCCCATATATATATATATATATATATATATACATATATATATATATATATATATATATATATATATATATATATATATATATATATATATATATATATATAAATTTTTATTTTTATGTAGCAGTAATCTATACAATTAAATATTAAATAATACCAATGATAGAATTTATGAAAGCTACATCTGTATAGGTACATAAGTCCGTATGATATTAAGCTCATGTTACGTATGGAAGCCTGTTATAATCTTTCGGGCGAGTTCGGGTACGCTTCCTTTGGTTCCTCAATTACAACTATTCTCCGTTAAGATCTTTTATTTCCCCTTTAGTTAATTATCAAATTATTCCATATTTTATATTTAACTATCTCTTATATTAAAGAATAATGTGAAATGGTTAACTATTTTAAATAAAAATTAAAAGTACTTTAGAGGAAGCTAATATTGAAAATTAGCCATTTAAGCCCTGTTAGAGAACATCAATGAGAATAAAATCTACATTATTTTAAACACTGCTTAATAATACATTGATATACTGAGTTTAATCTAAATTGTTTGAGCCGTTTTTGAGAAAATCATAAAAATGTGTTAAATCTATTATATAAAATGTCTGTCACTCCCGGTAAGCCGATTTTGACGAAAAAGTTGATGTAACATCTATTTATTTCCATTCTTTATTCTCGCTTTGCGGGGTAAGTTTCTGAGGTGGGAGACCAGAAGTCCAGCCACCTTCAGATTAATATCTATTATTTTTTAGATATTTAAAAATTTTCGAACAATACGTGCCGTATCCAAGAGAACTGAGTGTTGAGCCTCTTTCAGCACTTCAAGAGGTAATTTTAATCCCATCGTGCCTGCCACTGTTGTCTTTGGTATTAATCCATTGGAGGATATTATAATTGGAGTGGTGGTGACGTTCCCCAAATGATACAATTCCTTCGGTTCGATAGCCAGTTCCTGGTATTTTCTCAGTTTTTCTCCAACAGTGGAGCTTATATTATTATCATTGGGGATCCCGACATCAATAAGCTCTGCTCTTTTCTCTCTCATATCTATCAGAAGGATGTCTGGTTTATTGTGACGCACAGTATGGTCAGTTATAATCGATTCATCCCAGTAGAGCTTGAGACTGCCTTTTTGGAGGAGTTTATTTGGGTGGTACTTATAATATGGAGTTTTGTCATCTAACAAGTTGAACTTCACCGCCAGAGCCTGATGAAAAATTCTAGCCACATTGTTATGCCTCTGGAGATACTCGGTGCCAGCCAACACTCCACACCCACCTGTGACATGTTGGATTGATTCCAGCGTCGCTGAGCATAATCGACATTTATCCGTAGTTGTTGCGTCTTTAAGAACATGCCTTCTATATGATCTAGTAACAATAACTTGGTCTTGGATGGCGAGCAGAAATCCTTCTGTCTCGGAGAATATCTTTCCAGCTTTCAACCATTCAATGGATATTTCCTTGTCAAACATCTATTATTATTATTATGATATTATTATCTTATAATATAATTATTATTACAATCAGAAAAAAAAATCAAAACATGTTATTGAAATCTCACCATGTTATTGGATATTTAAAAATAAATTTAATGTTGCATTTGTATTTCAAAGATTAAATAATAGATACGAATTTGTACAATCTGCATACGTTAAACAGAAGGGAGACAGCCTCCATCTGGACCTCTTCAGCTAAAAATGAAAATGTTTCAATCCAAACATGTGGGTCATCTTCAGGGCGTGGTTTGAGCACTGAGGGTGTGAAAGTACTCCCTATTGTACTCCTGTTTGAGTACTTGGAAAAAATTTAAAAAAGCCTGCGCCCTGAATATTTATCACCCATTACTATTTCTTGGGATATTATATATTATCAGTAAAAATTATTCACTGAGCTACTAACACGAACGACACTTATAAAGATCTAATATCAAATTGTTGTCGTTTTCAATTAGAACTGTCGGATGAATTGGTATTAGTTTAATCCAGACCAATGGCGGCGAATCATCGGATTTAACCCGAAGAAGGTCGAGGCGCGATTCGTCTTCATCGATCGCCATTTTATTCTGATGCTGATCCCGCGATTTACACCCCCTCTAAGGAAATAAGTATTACAAAGCCCTTCGTCGCCGAGCGGCGGACGTGAGGGGAAAATAAAATCAATCGAAAGGAGTAAACTGCTGATAAACTGTTCCAGGTAGCTCCTCGCTGCTACCACTACTCCATGTCGATACCCGTAGACCCTCCATGGTACACTATTCCAGCAGCATTCCTTTCCTTTCCAGATTATGAGCCGATTCCGGAGGAAGCGGAGTTGCTCCATACAAATGCAAAGGAGGAGGAGGCAGTAGCATTTTATGGATAGTGCGATCGGTATGGCCGTTATACGTGAGTTCACTTCCGCCGTGGTGGAGAGGTACTTCCTCCCAGACCAGATGACGTTCTTAACGAGTGCCATCCGGGTTCCAAATTGCTTCCTCTAACCGACTCCGCTAGAGGTAAAGCGCTAAAGTATATAAACTTTGTATAAATCCAATTTACTCTAAGCCACATGAGGAAAGTTGAAGGAAGATATAGACATTGCTTTGAGTGTAAAGATAGGGAAAGGTGTGAGGTTTACCTTTAATTAAAAATACTAATTTTGTACACTAAATATATATTTGGAGAGAAGAATAGTTGGAGTGATCAGTCAAATAAGAAGGCAAAAATAAATGTATTTAAATGTAATAAATGTATATTTTTCTTTATCTTTTTCATTCGTATTCTCTTCTTCTTTCATTTCTTATTTCAGTCTTCTCAGTTTCCTTCCTCCTTCCTTTCATCCCTCATCCTTTTTTAGCTCTGTATTATATTACAACATCTCAATTTTCTATCTAACTATTCTATTCACAATATCTTAATTTTACTGTTTATTTCCATTTCTTATATAACTTCATATTTTTCTGTTTTTACATTTTATTCTAAGATTTCCATTTTAGTTTACTTCATCATTCCATACTTTGTACCGCTTATTATCACTTATCTCTTTGTTCTTACTATTGTCATTATTCTAACAACTGAATTTTACTTTTTTACCTACACTACTTATGTTTCTAATACCTTGTTATCAGGTTCTTTTCTTAGCCCTGATGATGGCCTGAACTTCAGGTCGAAACGTCGGCTAATGTCAAAATAAATAGTATCATTTATTTTTGCCTTCTTATTTGACTGATCACCCCAACTATTCATCTCTCCATTATTCACGACAGTCAACCATTTACCAATTATAAATATATATTTCATTATGCTTGTTTGACATTTGTTCTTCTTATAGTGGTTCATTTGCCTATTGGTCATAAATAAATTAATCATAAATTAGTGTTTGGTTACAAAATTTATTTCTACGTTTTCCGTTTCTCTGTCTTCCTCCTCAGCAATATATTATTCCTCCGAGAAAACGGGTTATTAAGTTACAATTCTACAGGTTTCGTCAATGGTACATAATATATAATTACTTTCAATCATAACTCATATTAGATCCAAGTAATTTCAAAAATTTGAGAAGCAGTTAATCGGGGGGAGGGGGGAGGGTGCGGTCAAATTAATACTAAATTAAACAAGTAGAATTATTTAATCTTTGCCGACGTTTCGACCCACTTTGCAGGTCTTCATCAGGGCTATAAAAGAAACAAAACATGGTAAAAATAAAATAAATGAATATAAGTAGATATAAAATAAGAATAAGTTGTCTGATACAGAAATAAAAAGATGATATTAGAGATATAGTTGGGTGACAGTGTAGTTAAAATATCAAGTATTATATGTAGAAGATACAAACAAAAATGGAAAATAAGTATGGATAAAAATAGAAAAAAAAGGAGAATATAGCGTGTAAGTTAAAAGTAAACAGATCGCGCTTAACTTACACGCTATATTCTCCTTTTTTTCTATTTTTATTCATACTTATTTTCCAATTTTTGTTTGTATTTTCTACATATAATACTTGATATTTTAACTACATTTTCACCCACTATATCTCTAATATCATCTTTTTATTTCTGTATCAGACAACTTATTCTTATTTTATATCTACTTACATTCATTTATTTTATTTTTACCATGTTTTGTATCTTTTATAGCCCTGATGAAGACCTGCAAAGTGGGTCGAAACGTCGGCAAAAATTAAATAATTCTTCTTGTTTAATTTAGTATTAATTTGACCCCCCCCCCTCCCGTCCTCCCCCCGATCAACTCCTTCTCATATTATATCAACGGTCAACCATCTCTACATCAATTTCAAAAATTATTATTTGTATTTTTTTGCCGCTCTCAGTTACCTTCTACAACTTTCTATATTAGATATTATTTTATCCAAAATTCTCTGCTTTCCAATGACATATTATAAGTATACATTCTGACTTGTATTTTCGGAGAATCATTTTCGACCTGTATAAGCATTTTTATTTTTTTCTACTTTATTAAATTATAAAATTCTTTCAAAATTTATATTTAGCATTTTTTCGTAACTTTTAATAATGAGAGATAATTGATTATTTAAAATAAACCATACTAAAGGTACTTTAGACGAAGACACATATGAACATTGGGCATTTAAGCCCTGTAAAGTGACATCAACGGGGATAAGACCTAAATGATATTAAAGACCACTTAATTATGCAATGATACGCCGAGGTTAATCAAAACCGTTAGAGCCGTGTTTGAGAAAATTGTAAAAATGTGTTTAAGCGTTGATATAAAATGGCACTTCCGGTTAGCCGATTTTAAGGAAATATTTGCCAGGGCATCTCAGGCATATATCTATCTTAAATGTATATTATCAGTTTCGTACGACATTTCGGTTTCGAGCTACAGTGATCACATACACACAGATACACAGACCATTTTTCGGGAATTGGTTATTTGCACTCAGGGGACCTCAAAACGGGTATTTTCGTTGGAAACTCATATTCAAAAATTTTCACGATCGTAATACTTACACTTACTATATATTACATATATAGGTAAGTAAAAGTTACTTCCCCTCCTTCCGAAGACAATACTTTCTAGGTACGTTCCTCTACCAAATCATCAACAACCATCGTCCTTCTTACGCCTACAACCTTCTCCAGTTCAAATCCTCAGTCCATTCCCTGTCCACAAGATCTCGACCTTCTGACCTTTACATGCCTTCTCACAGATCTGCCTCATTCCAAAATTCCTTTATTGTTCGCTCTGTCAATTTCTGGAATTCCCTCCCTATCAAAATTCGACATTCCCCCTCCATATCCACATTCAAATCCCTCCTATTCCAATTCCTATCACAAAAACAGTCAGATACTTGCTAACCATTCGAGCGGATTTCAATAGAGAATTTGATACATTTTTATTTTTTAATTCTTTATTTTTTTCGGAAAAGTGTATACTGGACTATAAGAGCAAATAGCTTTAAGTTTCTTGTCATAGTATTAATGGTTTTGTTTAGTTTAGTTTGTTTTGTATATAGAATTTTTACCTTATATTTTTTTCACATTATTTCTTTTTTTGATTTATTTTATTTTGGCCAGATGTAATATTTTAATTTTGTTCTATTTTGTTATTCTCATGGGACTGTGTCCCAGAATAAAGTTATTTGTCTATTTTCTATTTTTTTTTTCTAAAAGTAAAAAAATTAATAAAAATCATAAACTGTAGCACTACAACTGAATGAAGGGTCTTGGGCTCAAAAATATTTAGGGAAAGTACTGTTTCTTGTATGCCAACAATTGTACAAGGTGATTTGAGTGAGATCACACTCAAACACCAGGTTTTCGCCCTTAACCAATTATTTAATTAAGGGTACCCACTTCATAAAGGCTGGACTACCCCACTGCGCTACACCACACCCCATTGATATCAGAAGATACTATGATAAAATAATGACGAGTTCGCATTCCGATGATGGGGGTTTTTAACTTTGAAATTAACTCCCCGACAAAAATCCCTATATAGCATAATAGCCTAGAAAAAAGAGGATAAAAAAAAAAGTGTTACAATAAAGTTGTGAGGCAGAATCAAATCCATTTCTCTCGCTCATTTTTTTTTTAGTTTAGTTTAGTTTTATTTTAATTCACCAAAAAAAAAAAATTCTAGTTTAATCTATATATATACAATATTTTCTCGATTGGAAAAAGCGAAAAGAAAATGAGTGTTCATAAATATTTAATTGAATAAATTTAATACTGTCTAACAATAAGTATTTTTATAAATTAAATAAACTAACTTAGTGAAGTTTAAATATCAATATTTATGACCTTTTCGAAAATTTCATCCATCTACAGAAATAAAAGGGCTTAAGTTAGCGCAATGATATTTTATTATCAATGCGCCATATTTTATTTTGCTAAGAAACACAAAGCTGTTACAGGGTTATGAAGGTGTTAATAACAGCTTTCAAAATATAATACTATATACTAAATAATTTTAAACTTCTTGTACGGTAAATACAAACTCAAATTTATGAATCTGTTTTTTTTTTATATTTCAATTTTCTCCAAACGTAGCGAAAGTGTACATTTCGAAAATATTTAATTTCAGAAATATGTGAAAAATTTATCCGTCTATTTGTATTCTCCTACTTGGTCTTGTTGCATACTAAGTTTAAACTTCGTTTAACAATGTTTATGTAATGATCTAAGTTCCATATAGGAAAACAGCATCAACAGTAGATCGGAGTTTATCTTGGATTAGAAGAGAACCGTCGTGATTAGTCGACCCTGCTCTTCCAGTCTTCATTATCGGCCATTTTCTTCTTCTACTTCTTCTTCGTTTTCTTCAGGACTCTCTTCGAACCCTTACTGGCTTTATCTTGTCTTAGAAGCTCTTATTGTGGATTTGTTTCCTTACTTTCGAGTCCTTATAACTTAGAGTAAGTCTTATAAAAAGGTAATATTTTTTCTTAATTAAAATGTTTTTGAATGAATTTTTTTATTGAGTATTTATAGAAAACAAACAACAAAAGTATCCAAGCTCAATAAAAAAAATATTTACGGCTTGGTTCTTAAAACCGTCAGCCTTAGTAAAACTAGTATTATTGATACAATGATATAAACTAAAACCTAGTATGTTAGTGTTAATAAATGCAATGTAAATGCTAATAAATACAGAAACAAAATATATCAAATCTTAATATCACAATTATAAACACACAATACAATTTTGATATATAAATACATACAAATTTTTAATATAGATATTTTAATATAATTAGATAAATGATTTTTTTCGGCTTAAACATTATTCATCAACTAATAATTAAATTCTAGGCATAAGGCATATCTGTATTGCCAGGCTGCTTCACAATAATAGGATAGATGTAACCAATTTATTCCATTCAAATATACAATTATTTCCCCGAATGTCGGGCTATCTTTTCCAAAATATCTTCTAAGTTAAACCAGAAAATGCACGATATTTTTTATCTCATTCATATTACATAATGAACATAATTTATTATTTGCTTCGAAATATAACATACAGTTTAATTGTATTAATTCTCCTCTGGCATTAAATATCCATTTTATTATTGTTTCATTGTATTTCTTATTGAAATAATTGTTTCCTGTTATATCATGATTCAAGTCTTTGTATATATTAGTTTTATTTGAATTTTTTGCTAGGTTTTTGAGCCTATTTTCTAATTCTATTGTCAGATTATCTCTTATTTTCTGAAAAGGCACATTCCATATATTTGTATTATTATAATAAAAAATTATTGAACATTGATTAACATTTTCTTATACAATTATAATGCATAATTAATAATAGAAGAACAGATTTCGGTTTAGGAAACAAATGAACTTGAAACTAAAAACAACAATGAACAAATGAAAAAAAAAACTTGTATTCATAGTAATTCTTCTTACTGAATTATTTCTTACCTAGAAGAAAATCCTTTTTCGCATTTTAAAACTTTTTTTAGGAAGATATTATGAAGTAGCTCTGCGGTTCACGCTCTTTTTTTTCGTAACTTATTTTTGTTACCCATTTACCACGCAGCTGATCTCTTTGGATTATTACATCAGAGGCGAGAGGCGACTGGTAGTACGCCATCTGGGTCCACTTGCCGCTAAGTTGAGCCCATTCCATAGGTCCGGGGGAGGGGAGAAAAGGGGGGGAATATAGTGCCCAAAGTTGCCTCTTTGTCTATTCAACTTGGGGGCCCTCAACTTTACCTGCCCCCATTCCCAACTTGGCAGTTTCGTTCTCCGCGGCCACCGCTGACTTCGCCGTTCGCCAAGTTGTCGTAGCCGACTCCGCGCAGCCCTGGAGTAAGGATGAACCTTGGAGCTGGAGGATTATACAAACATTTGACTTAGCGCGCCGCCAGAGCGAGCTGGTGCAAACATCCGGCGACACGGCGCTAATGGCGGGCGGGCGTGTTCCGTAATGGATCGCGGCCAATCAGGTCGTTAGGTCTCCTCGTCGTATCATGCTCACTGCCTTCATCATCATCTTCGATTCGTATAATTATAAAATGCAGTGTATAAAAAAGACACCGCTTATAGTAAAATATAAGTTGGAGGATCATTATATAAATAGGCAGACACAAACCGGTTCAGCTCATTTTACATTTCTCTTGTTGTTAAATAGGTATTGACGAGTTTTAGTGTTATTAATAAAGAAAAATTTAAATAGTATGTAAAAAAAATTATAAATGGTAGTTTGTTCAAAACGGCTAATCTCCGAAAGTTCTTCACTGATTTCTTTTAAATTTTGACACAACGTCGCTATTTGCTTTATAAGTAATTTTAATAATAACCCTTGACAGTATAGAGTTACCAGGCGAAAAATTCATTTTTATTGAGAAATAATACATTTTATCACACTTGAGGGCACTGAGTACTTAAGCTGAGTGAGGCACATTCATACCATATATACAATACAATAAAAATAAATAAATAAATAAATAATAAAAAAATATACATCCATATAACAAAGTCAAAAAATATAATAAACCAAGGAAACGTAACTAAGAGTTAAAATTAAATAAAATACAGAAATTCGTAGCAAAATTAAATAAATTATAAGTAAAAGAAATAAATAGAAAAACATTCATACTTAATTACATCAATAATATTTAGAAGTGTTTTTGTATGAGTTTCATTATCATCAGGCCTTTCCTTTCGAAATGGCGGCCGAAAAACGTGATTCGCTTTAGACTGTAGCGCCAATACGGTTTCAACGATTTCAATGAAACTTGGCTAAAGTCTTCCCTTTGATAACTTTATAATTTATGTATATAACATACTTTCTCGAAAACAAGCTGCATACATTTTTATGATGAATTCATTATTTTATTCGCGAATAACTAAAAAAGTACACATTTTTTTTAAAATGCCAATATTTATTTGAAAGCTTTCTGAATTCCCTACAAAATAAAAAAAAAAAGATCATATAAATCGGACTATTTGTTGTAGAGATATATCATTTTAAACATTTAGTATGTTTTATTTTGCAAAGTCGATTTCCATTTTTTTTTTTTTTTTTTTTTTTTGATAAATCGATAATTTTACATTTATTGAAGTAATCTGGACTATTATTTGAAGATATGATATCATTGAATGTTATTGGAATGTTTTAAGTAAATTCCAATAAGTTGTGCTCATTCTTAGCTCGAATACTGGATAAAAATTTGTTTGAATTAAAAAATTTTAATTCCAAGAATTAATTTAACATTTTTTTTGACACAATACTTACATTCGACTTTCAAAGAACAACATTCTTATTAATATCTGCATTTACTATGACCATAATCAAATCGCAGGGTCAAAGTTTTGGAAAAATGTGTGTATTATTACGACATAATTTCTCATAGACAATTATGTGTGGCAACAAGTAAATCATGTTCATTTAAAATATTGAATTTATATTTTCAATGGCAATGGGCAAGGCTGTGAACTAAACAATAAAAGAACATTTAAAAATAACACATTTACAGAGCAGTTCTGAATAAAAATGGATTTAAAGTGCATTGAAATTGCTAATTTAAATTTATGTTTTACTTGCTGAATCATAACATTAATTTATTGTGATAAGAAAACAAATAAATTAGATATTTTGGAATAAGTCTATTTTGTATTACTTATAAATAATTTTAAGTATTTTAAGCTCGATTTTTAATTGAAATTGAAATTTTGTTTAAATTAATAAATGAGGATTTTTTAATCGTGATTTACTCTTTATTTATTTAATTTATTTTTTTTATTTAATTATATGTTTTCCTCAAATTTTTAATGACGATGGTCTAACACTAGTATTCATAAAATAATCTACTCTGCATCGCTACTGTTAATATTTTGTAATAAAAGTAGCAATCTAGTGTAGATAAGAACCTTATGTCAGTTATAATAGATTTGTAACAGATTAAAAATAATAAAGGATATGTTTCAGCAGACAAAAAAAAAAAAAGAATTTACACTAGAGTTATTCCATTATTATAGAGTTATTGCTTAGTATTGTAAACCATTTAAATGTTTAAAGTCGAGAAAATTATTTACGAAATATGTGTTAAATATGGCCGTCAGCACTCGCGATTTTAACGCAGCGTTAGGGTCCTGTAAAATGTTGCTAACTTCGTAAACGCAAGAAGTAGGTTATTGTAAGGTTTTGGTGTGTTCTATTCTTTATTTGTTTACAATATGCACAGAAATGTAATGTAAAGACAGCTAGAATGCCATCTGTGTATTCATCAAGTTCTTTGCTATCTGAATCATCTGAATCTTCATTCCTGCTTTCTAATTTTTTTTTTACCAAATAATCCAGCAACTCAGTCTTTTCACTTCACTCTGGCATTTAAAAACAAATCAAAACAACGTTGATAGATCGAACAATAACTCCCAAACTTTGTTTACAGTACAGTCATAACCTTACTATAACTAATAACACTTTAGCAAGTTAGCATGATAGCACATTGAGCATTTACAACAAGTTCATGAATACCCCTACTGTGTATAATACGGAAGAATAGCACTACTGTTAGTGTCAAAGGTCATATGTAAAAATTGCTTTTTCTAACAGAAGAGCTGTAATAAAATTTTTTAAACTTCTTTATTGAGATATTACAATCTGTCACATTCAAGGACAATAGTAATAGTGATATAGAGTAGCTCATTCATACCACACAATAAATAAAAATAATAAACGGCAATATAATAATTCTAAAGTAAATTGTATATAAACCAAAAGATATTAAATTAAATAAAAATAAACCAGACATACACGGCTTGAGTGGAGAAACTGGCCATTGCCATAACTCCTATATATTCTTACAACAAGTCTCTGGGCCACTGCCACTTCAACCTTCCAGGAGGATTGCAGGGATGAGTAGAACTAGAGAGGGATTGTGTAATTGGATTTGGATTATATGTAAGGTTTTGGTGGAATTTGGAAAATTGTTGAGGGATAAGGTCTAGGACAAATGGGTTATTAAGGTCACCCTACATCATGACCATAATATCCCATTTGTCCTAGATCTTATCCTTCAAAAATTTTCTAAATTCCACCAAAACCTTACATATCATCCAAACCCAATTGCACAATCCCTCTCTAGCACTACTCCCTCCCTACAATCCTCCTCGAAGGTTGAAGTGGCAGTGGCCCAGAGACTTGTTGTAAGAATATATTGTAGTTCTGGCAATGGCCAAATTTTCCACTCAAGCCATGTATGTCTGGTTTATTTATTTTGTTAGATTGGTTTATATTTTATTTGGTAATAAAATAAATAAATAAAATGAAATAAGAAAAACTGATTATTTCTGTATAATAATAAAAATCTGATTCTTTAAGTCACTTGAGTGGACACACTAAGACTTCTTTAAGTCACTCAGAGTGATTGTATATACTCTGCAACTATTCCTTTATAAGGAACTATCATTATAAGATGATACCTACCACTCACTACCTTCTTGACAATGCATTTAATCTATTGTCAAGTTAATTTTATTAACTTGGTCGGGCTCTACTATGTTCCTGTCAATAAAGCATCTAAATGTAATTATGCAGCGTTTTAGTCCGTGGTACAGACTATTTTTTTTTTTTAAATCATTACCATACACCTAAAACTGCGCTAATAGCTTCATCTCATCTTAACCTACAAACATTTTATTTACGAAAATTCTCTCTCGGAGTTGGTGAGTTTTCAATATATTTTTTTTCCTATGCCATAGTCATTGGTCATCCGACATCTTGCTGCCCAGTATAATTTAGATATTTAACAATATTTTTTCTCTTATGTCAGTCACAGCAAGGCAGGACATGCGTCTAGATGGTCTGCATCCATTTTTTCTTGTTCACATAATTTACATCTAGGATCCTCAGCGACGCCTATCTTGTGGAGATGACTCTGCAGATAGTCGTGACCAGTGGCCAGGCGGAAGCAGGCTACTGTATCTCTTCTTGGTAGGTCTGCTGGGATCGGGTTTTCCATCAAACATCCATAACGTCTCCCCTCCACCTTGCATTTGTGCATATTTTATATCAAGAAAAAAGTCAAAGTCAAAAATATTGAGCCATTCTGCATGACCTACAATCCTTGTCAATTGTCAAAAAAAAAAAAAACATGCAGTTTTGTATCGGGTTATACAGTCCAAACAGCCCAATATTTTTTAAACAGGTCACATTTTTTATCGATTTCGTGATCAAATTATCTTATTATCTAAGTAAAAATAAAATCGGTATTTACGAGTTTTTAGTACCTAATCTAATTAAATAGAAAATTTTTGCCAACCTCTAGATTGAAAACGCTCCAATTCAGAGAATTTTGGTTAATAAAATATTTGTTGGTAAACAGGATAAGCATCGAAGTTATTTTCGAAGTTTCAGGTAGATATTGATAATTTGATAAAATGGGGTCTGTACCTCGCGCCAACAGGTTCCAGGATTTAATTTTGGTGGGAGGGGAGGCTTCAGCCCGAAATATATTTTTTTTTCGTATACATATATTAGGATAATTACTTCGAAAGAAAGAAATAAACTGACCAATTATATGAAATTGTGTTTAAGTGATTCTTTAAGTAATATTAAATGTAATTAGACGATAAATAATACTTTTAGAAATAATTTTTTTCATAAAACATGGTTATTTATTACCATTTTGGAGGGGCTTCAGCCTCCCTTGAGTTTTGAAGCTACTTATTAGCTTATTGCTATTTATTAAAAATGTTACTTTAGATCTTAGGAAAATAGTCTGTGGCACCACAGGCTTATCTACATAAGTAGGGAAAGGGAGGAGTTCCCTACTTATGTAGATAAGCCTGTGGTGCCACAGACTATTTTCCTAAGATCTAAAGTAACATTTTTAATAAATAGCAATAAGCTAATAAGTAGCTTCAAAACTCAAGGGAGGCTGTTGCATTTGGGCAGCACTAATTGAAATAGTACGGTACTTCAGCCACAAAAACTCGTGTAAAGTGGCCTTCAGACATTTTAAATTCAATTTTTGTTTTCTACTTAAGTACATGGTTTATGGCTGTGGGCCTCCTTACGTTTAATGCGGCTTCCTATCCACCTTAATTGCGTTTTAGTGACTTTATTAACCTCGATGTATTGGCTGCTTCGTTTAGGAACGACAAAGGAGTAACTTCGTCTGTAAGCATGAGACGGTTGGACGGCTTCATACCTAACAAAACAGATCTTTTCACTTAACGACTTCAAAGTTACGAATGTTATGGAGAAAACATTAAAAACTGCGTCCCCACCTACCTTGATGTCCATTAACCTAGGCTTTTCTTATTCATCTTTTTTTTTTTTTTTGGAGGGAGGGGGGAAGGAATTTTTTATCGTAATGAAAAAGTTCCGTTTGTGTATTATAATAAAGATAGGGGGGGAGGGAGTTCAAAGACTACGCCGGCCTCGCTTGTTCCTTTTGTTTCAACGCCAACTTGCCCCGCGCCCCCTCCCTCTTTCCTCTCTCCCATTTAGGCCTTTTGTTCCCTGATAATTTTATGGGTCAGGTCGGCAAAGCGTAGCCGAGCCTCAACAAAACAAATGAAAAGAAATCTCATTTTTAAGCTCGAGTTGATTCCGGTTCGCAGTCACTCGTGTTCCCTCCTCACGTCCTATTTCATTTATTCGCGAATGAAGAGGGATGAGGGAAAAGGAAAGAGAGGTGGGTTCGTGTGTCAAAGCCTGTCTTTTTTGTTATATTTTTACATTTTAGATTTTGTTTAACACGTGTGCTTTCCTACCTATACTATGTAAGGGAAGTATTGCGATCAAGTCAAATTTCAGATGTGCGGTTTTCGACGGATCTATACGTTTCAGAGCCCCTTGAGTATAATATACGTGAATATAAATATATATATATATATATATATATATATATTTTTTTAGTATATATATAGTATATTAGTATATATATATATATATATATATATATATATATATATATATATATATATATATATATATAAATATATATATATATATAGTCCAATATATATATATATATATATTGGAATATACATCTTTTTCTGAAGTCGTTTCTACGTCGCATGCTTCAGGGATAAGGATTGACAATTCGCATTAGATTACATTAGCATCTCATATATAGGTAAGTGAAAGTAATGAAAATGATTTAACGAAAAAAATATCATCGATAAAATAAAAATTAGAACTTAAAATAAAATGAATCCTCCATAGTATCCAAATAAAAATAAAAGTTGCGATATCATCACAATATTTAAGAAATATTGCACGTTAAATTATAAAATGTTTGAAAAAATGATTCAAAAAGTTATTTATTTCTGTAAATATTTGTAAGTTTATGTTTATTTTATTTTAAAAAAAAATGTTTTTGAAGTGAAAACTTCTTAAGGCGCGTTATGCACTTACTCATTTAACAGTTATTAGGGAGCATAACTGTTAAATGAGTAATAACTTTGATTGATAAAACGAGATTAATAACTGTTAGATGAGTAATAACTTTGATTGATAAAACGGGATTAATAACCGTTAAATGAGTAATAACTTTGATTGATAAAACGGGATTAATAACTGTTAAATGAGTAATAATTTTAATTTATAAAATAGGATCAAACTAGCTTACATTAGCGAGAACTAAAACTAAGAATAGATCATATTAGGCTTCCGCAGCTTCACTTAATTACAAAAGAGAAGCCCATTTATCAGAAGCAGTGTTGCCCAAATGCGAGACCAAGATGAGTCTTGGTCTTTCGCAAGAGTCTCGCAACAGTCTAGCAGTTACTTATTAGCTTGTTCCTATAACGATATTACTGTAATTTTTTTAGATAGGAGAAACCTAACTAAGCCCGAATGAAAAATTAGAGGAATTTAATGCAGATTTCTTTTAACCAGCTCTGGTCTTAAATAAATAATAAATAATAGCTCATTTTAAAGAGGAATGCTGAACATTCACCTCACTTACAGTATGAAGTTCCGATTTTTGGTTTTTGAAATATTTTAATCCATATGCAAAACCATTCCAATCAGTAAACTGCAGCCGGCTTTACTCGAGCGTTACACATCGGAAATCTGACGGATCAATCTAATTCACTCTACAAAAAAAAGTGCATAACGCGCCTTAAGAAGTTTTCACTTCAAAAACATTTTTTTTTTAAATAAAATAAACATAAACTTACAAATATTTACAGAAATAAATAACTTTTTGAATCATTTTTTCAAACATTTTATAATTTAACGTGCAGTATTTCTTAAATACTGTGATGATATCGCAACTTTTATTTTTATTTTGATACTATGGAGGATTCATTTTATTTTAAGTTCTAATTTTTATTTTATCGATGATATTTTTTTCGTTAAATCATTTTCATTACTTTCACTTACCTATATATGAGATGCTAATGTAATCTAATGCGAATTGTCAATCCTTATCCCTGAAGCATGCGACGTAGAAACGACTTCAGAAAAAGATGTATATTCCAATATATATATATATATATATAATCAAAAGAAATTCTATTCAACAAACACAATTGGTGGTTAGGTAACGTAAGTTTTATACTTTACCACGAATATTAAAATAAATTTTAATAAAAATAACCTAATAAATGATTAGCTCGACCCACAGGAAAATATCACTCTAGTTTAATCGTTATGTAATAAGACACAGCTATCCCAGAAACTTGTTCTCGACAGACAGACAGACAGACCAATTGCTGAAAATGTTTTTTAATTAATCTAACAGTTATTAATCTCGTTTTATCAATCAAAGTTATTACTCATTTAACAGTTATTAGGGAGCTGCTATGTCTTCGAGTAACAGCTTACAGCGACTATCGGAAAGCTATAAAAACAGGTGATGTTATAGTAGACAATAAAATCAATGGGAGGGGGGGGCGATGTTTGAAGAAAGAGTAGTGAGTTGTTACTGCTATAGTGAGGTGAAGGGGGGGGGGCGATTTTTACGAGTGGTTCTCGACGAAATTTAGTGTTGCCACCGACCGGCAGTGAATCTCTCCCGCAGTTCCCACCCACCGTCTTCTGTTCTCGCTTCGATATTTATTATCTTCCCCTATTTCAAATTGTTTCTGCTTTATTCTTCTTTATTATCTTTTAGCCCTCATCTATCTCGGATTCACTTCGTCTGAGGAAAGCAATTGTTATTTGATGTTTCTAGTTCCCATTCACCTTTCTAGTTCTATATTGCACTTACCGATTGTATACCGATGGCTCCCAGAAAATGTAATCAAATAAAAAAAAAAATTCTCTTGAATAATTTAATACAGTATTCTGTAATCCAGACGGTATTACATTTTATCAACATAAAATAAACTGTAGCAGTATAGGACTTCAATGCGTGTCTTGGGCCGACGAAAGTAAAAAGAGAATCACTCTATTATCATAAAAGGGTGCTGGCAATTACATTGGGTTGCTTCAAACACAGCATACTTATTAATCGCTACAGACAATAAAACTGATATACAATTATATAGTATTAACAATATGTATGAGCATAGTATACTAATTTGTGTATATATGTATTATTATTTTATATATATATATATATATATATATATATATATATATTATATATATATATATATATATAATATATATATATATATATATATATATATTATATATATATATATATATATATAAAATAAAAAATAAACTGTACAAAACCGCAGTTCGGACAAATTTTTAATTTTTTTAAAAATCAATATTGTACATTGAGACTTATAGCCAATTTATATTATTATATAATTATAATTATTCTTATTGCTACTTTGTAACCATAATATATATTCAACTTGTCCAGCTTCATATAAATTTTCTTTTCTTTATTGCAAGGTTTTAATTTTCTTAAAAAAAAAATGTTCTTCTGTTTTGAGTATGAAACAGAATTTCTATCAAAGCATTGTGAGTAGGTATATATATATATTCTTTTTTTGTTTCTCTTATCTTCTACCTTTTCTGTTCATGAGATTGTATTATTTGGATGTGTATTTTATTTTATTGAAAATTTTTTTATTTTTTACTTATCTTCTACACACTCCTCTCTATGTGTGTGTGTATATATATATATATATATATATATATATATATATATATATATATATTTTTTTTTTTTTTTTTTTTTCTGCTCGTAATGATAGGTAGCATTATAGGTAGATTGCAATACTTTTCTAGTTTTTCACAATATCTTCACGTGTTTTCACTTAAGCATCTTAAGGAACATATGTAAATTGTTTATTTACTCTAGTTATTTTTATTTATTTTTTTGGTACTAAAAATGGTTACCTATAAAACTTATTTAGCGTTTCTTTCCAATGTTTTTTTATACCGATATTATAATATTGTAAACCTAGTACCCATCTGCTTTCCTTAATATACCCTCCAAAACTATGCACACGCTCATTTTATTATTTAGATTTTAGTTACTCTTTATTATAATAAGTCATCTGGCCAGATTTATTGTCAATTGGTTTAAACAATATTGCTATTCTTAAGGGACCTAGTCCCAGAATAAAGATGATTTTCTATTTCTATAAGCCCAACAATAATTTGAGCCTTTTATTTCTAATATTTTCAGTTTTCGTTTTATTGTGATCCCTTTTCTGTTTTATAATAATTATCATTATATCCTAATATAATATTACATATAATATATTAATTATATTATAGTAATTATAATGGATAGTATTAGCTAACATGAGCTCAACAGATATACCATTAAATGATCAGCTGTGTAATCAGTGTTAATTATACAGCTGATATGAGAGCTTCTCTAACATCTTATGCTTCTAATACAAACATAAAATAAATTATTAAATACACATTAAATAAAAAAGTCTACAATATCAAGCTGGTCATATAATGCTCACAATTCAATGTTTTTTTCTTATTTTCCACTCTCCCCTAGAGTAAAATTTATATATTTTCTGGAAACTCGTTCACAGGAGCTTAGTCGTCTTTCTATATCCTGCATCAGCAGGGGTGCCCATTGATGGCGCATAGACCTCCTTTCTCCCTTCCCAAAGAAATTTTATTGCTCTCCTCTTCTTTAAAACATTAGAATTAAAAGCACCGTAAACTATATACAATTACACTTGCTGAGGTTTGTTCCATGTATTCCTTTTGTCTCTTTGTTTGAAACTATTCAATCCTAAAATTTAAAATTACGTCGAAATGTGCCCTCTAAAAAATTCAAAATTCCATCAAAATATGGTGTACAATGGTTTTATAAATGATCACTTTTGCGCTCTATGAAAGATATTTGAAGCTTAATGCCTAGAAAACTCCAAAATAGCACAGATTTACTGCTGCTCTCCTAGTCTCAATTTCATTGCGTTAATTTTATTTGGCGACAAACTCTGTCTGGCCTCGATGGAGTGTTTCGAGCGCACCGCAGATACTCCATGTTTTTCTCTCATCCATACGATGTCTTCTTTGTAAGATAAGTAGAGTAAGAAAAGAATATTTTAAAATCCGTCGTCCGTCGTCTACTCTGTCCACTACTTTAGGCCCGAAGACTACTTTTTTTTTTGTCCTTCCCTTCCTCGCCGTTAAGGCTATACGGGATTTTCCCGAGCCAGGGAGTGTGAGCGGGAATTTAAAAGACTCCCCGGTACCGGGACGCGAACTTGTGACTATTTTTATGTCATTGATTCGTTTATCAGGTTGTCGGGCAACGGCGGTGCAGTGCACACACGTTAGCCCATTCGGCCACCCCGCCCACAGGCCCGAAGGCTACTGCGCCGATTGTTTTAAAATTTGGTATAAATGTCAGAAGACACACGAGGATGATCCTCGTAACTTGACATTACCATCCGACATTTCCTTTCGCAATAGTGGCCATTAAAAAAATGCTATCAACAGTAGCGCCTAAAAGACTGTACCGATTTTAATGATACTAGTCTAATTGGACGTCTTAAAAAAATTCATGAACAGAAGAACTCGAAATTATATTTTAACAAAAAAACGAGAAAAAAAATCTTAAACAAAACAATATTAGCATTATTTGATCTCCTTAATTGGTATGGAACGTACTGTTTCATGCTCCACATCTTTAATATATAACTATTTTGAAATAATAAAACATCGTGCAATAATTCACAGCGTTTCTTCTTTCACTTAATTCACTTAATTACACATATATATATATATATATATATATATATAAGGGGGGGGAAATGGAATTGTGAATAAATTGTAATCCGAGTTTTCAACGAAAACACATGTTGTGAAGTCTCCTACGTCTAAATAACCAAGTCCCTTGATGAATTTATCTTTAAAAAAAATTAAATTATTGTACATTTTTGTAAATAAATATATTTTTTATGTTTGTTGAAACAATGTGAATATATATCGTAAATATATTATTTTTCTGTTGATATTAACACAAGTGTGGGAGAGGAATTTAACAATATATGTATATGAGCTTAAAATAATAGATATCTATTTTTATTTTTCGCAAAATCGTTCTTTTAAGTTTCAATAAATGAGTCGATTCCAGCAACTGTTAACTATTAATATGTTGAGTAAAACTATTATTTTTTTTATAAAACGAACAGATATGTATCGAGTTTACAAAAATATTATATTCCTGAAATTATAAACATTTAACTACAAGGAAAAATAAAAAAAGGTTTACTTACGTTTGATCGGCAACAACGAAGGAAACGAATATCCGGATAAGCAGCTTTGGTCAGTAAAACGATGTAGAGCAAATCACTAGAACAAAAAAAAAAATCGTTTACACCTTTTTTTGTGAATTAACTTCATGAATGAAATTTTTTTTATTTCATAGTGTACTAATACTCTCTGCCACATTGAACGGTATTAAGTATTGAATGATAAGGGTTCATTCATATAATATGTACATACACAAGGGAAATAAATATAAATAATTAAAATTTAAGAGGTAAATAAGATAAAGATAATTAAATTATTAGAAATATGGATCGTTTTTAAGTATCGCCAGTTACGTTTTGTCATTTAAGTATCATCAGTTACTTTTTGTCACTCAAGTATCGCCAGTTTCTTTTTGTCACTCCTTATAACCGTGACAGATTTGTACACATGATTTCATTAATTATAACGATTTTACTATGACGTTATAACCTGAATCAAAAGCATATTGTTTTAATATTGTGTGGAATTCCTCGCGCGGGCTCATTACCGCGTATGGGGAGCGTCCCACGGGTGGCGGATGTGGGGATGGTCGGTGGAAATTCCTTGGAAGTTCCTCCCGGCTAAGTCCGATGGACTCGCTGACCAACAATGAGAGGGGCCCTCCAGACTTGCTGGAGGGAGGGGACCTCCAGACTTGCTGGAGGTAGGGGCCCACCAGACTTGCTGGAGGGTGTGACGTAGGATTGAACGCCCTACTTACATATCTTTAGTTCACCAAACACCACAAAAAGTCATGGATCTCCCTAAGGTAAAACGCTCATTATCCGGAGGTAAACTAGTCCCCCGTTCGGGTCTCCGGGTGGGGACTGCTTTAGGGGATTCATGGCGCAAGTTGAAATATAGGGATTTAAATATTGGTACGTGGAACGTAAGGAGTTTAAACACAGCAGGGGGGCTAAAATCGGTCGCGAATGAGGTAAATGGGTACAATTTGGATGTCGTAGCTCTGCAAGAGGTTCGCTGGCCAGGGGAGGGCTCGATGAGGGAAGGAAAGTACACTATTTGGTACGGAGGAAGCGGGAATCATTGTTTAGGTACCGGGTTTCTAATTAGGAGTAGCTTACTATCCGCTTTGAAAGACGTACAATTCTTTAGTGATAGAATTTCGGTAGCTACATTTCAGGGACGTTGGTGTAAAATCGCATTAATAAACATACATTGTCCGACAGAAGACAGTGACGATGAAGTCAAAAGTGAATTTTACGATAAACTCGAATGGGTTTATGATAAACTACCGCGAAACTACATAAAAATAATTGTAGGTGACGCAAACGCAAAGGTAGGAAGGGAAGAAGTTTATATTCCGACGATTGGTAAAGAAAGTTTGCACGAATATAGTAATGATAATGGGATCCGTCTGATAAACTTTGCCATCTCGAAAAACCTGATAATTAAAAGTACGACGTTTAAACATAAGGATATTCATAAATATACTTGGACATCACCGGATTCGCAAACACGAAATCAAATCGATCATGTCTTGATACAACACAGCTGGCAAAGCAGTATAATTAATGTACGGTCTTATCGCGGAGCAGAAAGTGGGTCGGATCATGAATTAGTAATCGCGAAACTTCGACAAAAACTTAATATAAAAAAGAGAAAAGGAAATCGTTTCGATTTTGAGAATTTTAATTTGGAAAAATTAAAAAATCCATCAATTAGAAACCAATTCGAGCTAGATGTTAAGAATAGGTTTGAAGCTTTAGAGCTTCCTGATGAGGACCACGAGGATATTGACAAGTTATGGATAGAGATCAGAGATAATATTAAAGCGGTCGGTAACTCGTGTCTAGGAAAAAAGGAAGATAAGAATAACAAACCGTGGTTTGATGAAGATTGCTTAAACATGTGTGAAAAAAGAAAAACCGCTAAATTAAAAGCTCTAAATAATCCTAGCGAAGACAATCTGGGATACTTCCGAATCTCAAAGAACGAAACGACAAAATTGCTCAAAAATAAAAAAAGGGAATATCTTAAAAATAAAATAATTGAAATAGAAACTAATAGAATCGAAAATAACGTAAGAGACATGTACAAAGGTATAAACAGATCACGTAAATATGTAGGTGCCGTAACGTCTGGAATTAGGGATGATAATAACGATATTCTGACCGATCCGGTTGACATATTGAATAAGTTTAAGGACCACTTTGACAATATTTTAAATTCGGGAAATTATGATCTGTGTCCTCCTTCTGAGTACCAGAGTGCTGAACCATTAATAGAAGGACCAAGTAAAGAGGAAGTTGAAGGAGCTATCGGAAAATTAAAATCATATAAAGCAGCGGGAATCGATAATATTCCTACTGAACTAATTAAGGCATGCGGGGAAGCTGGAGTTTCTAAAATACATCGGTTGGTTAAAAAGATCTGGGTGAACGAGAAATTACCTGAAGAATGGAAAGAATCTATTCTTATTCCGATTCACAAAAAGGGTCTGAGGACGGATTGTAATAACTATCGAGGAATTTCACTCCTTCCGGTATGTTATAAAATATTCACTTCAATCTTAACCAGTCGAATCACGGAATACGCCGAGGAAATTATCGGAGACTACCAATGCGGATTTAGACGGAATCGTTCGACTATTGATCAAATATTTTCTTTACGGCAAATATTAGAGAAAAAATTAGAGTATAACGGTATTGTTCACCAGCTGTATATAGATTTTAAAAAGGCTTACGATTCTATTGACCGCCAGAAACTGTATAATATTCTAATCGAGCAAGGGATTCCAAAAAAGCTAGTAAATCTAGTCAGGATGTGCTTGACGGAGACACTCAATAAAGTTAGAATCGGTAATAATTTGTCCGAAAAATTTGAGGTTCGTTCGGGCTTAAAACAGGGGGATTCTCTTTCGCCTGTCCTGTTTAATTTGGCATTAGAACATGCCATTCGGGAAGTGATGCGAACCGAGAAAGGGTTGGATCTGGGCGGGACAACATCCGTGCTGGGCTATGCTGATGATCTGGTACTGTTAAGCGAAGACGTTGAAACTATAAAACTAAATACGACAACGTTAATGAAAGCCGGTAAAGAACTAGGACTCGAAATAAACGTGGATAAAACAAAATATATGGTTAGCTGCAAAAATGGCGATACTACTGGTGATATCGATATAGATGGTAATATGTTTGAACAGGTAGATAAATTTAGGTATCTAGGTTCTACGATAACTAGAAAAAACGAAATTGAAGAAGAGATTAAGGTTAGACTGAAGGCGGGGAATGCTTGTTATTTTTCTGTGACAAAACTACTTAGTTCGCGCCTCTTGTCCCGAAACTTAAAAATTAGAATCTATAAAACAATTATCTTGCCTACAGTTCTTTATGGATGCGAAACTTGGCCGCTTACATTAAGGGATGAGCAGCGTCTTAAGGTTTTTGAAAATAAAGTATTGCGTAGAATATTCGGACCGAAGAAGGATGAGTTAACCGGAGAGTTCAGACGGTTACACAACGCCGAATTGCGTGAGCTGTATCCGGGTAATATAATTGAGGTAATTTCATCGCGGCGAATCAAATGGGCTTGTAAAGTTGTTGGGCTTAGTAACGAGAGAATTCCTAAAAGGTTAATATTTGCTGTGCCGAATGGTAAGCGTCCGAGGGGTAGACCGAAGCGAAGGTGGGGAGATTGCATTAAAGCCGATCTGAAGGGAATGGGTTTGGACGGCGAACGGTGGAGGGAGGTGTGTAACAAGCGATTGGTGGTGTCGGCATCGAACCTTCGGGTTCGCTAAGCCTTATTATTATTATTATTATTATTGTGTGGAATTAAAAAAGAAAAAGAACTTGTTAAAAATTAAATAAAATTCTTTTACTACTAATGAAGAGCATCAAAATTATGATGAAGAAACGAATATTAAACAGAAATACAGTTTGATTTAATTTTGAATAACGTTTTTTTTCTTCTCTGACATATGATATCTAAATAACTGTTACTTTACTAAAAATAGCTGTTACTAAAAGTTGGTGGCGATATTTAAGTAAACCAGACCCCGAATTAAATACATATTAATGGATGATTGATATTAATGAAGCTGGGTAAAATTAAAATAAACAAAACACATTCCTTGCTGTCGGTAAGAAATATAGTTTGTTCTATTACGTTTTTAAAAACATTTAAATTATTTATAATCCTTAATTTTATCAGTAATAATGATAAAGACGATACAATTCGATGCAATTGCTGTCAAAACACTTAACTTCCTTAACGTAATACTTTACTTTCAAAAAACTTAAAACGTTGTTTATCCCTTAATTTTCCTTGAATTATACCAGTTTTGTGTGATTAAAAAGAAAATAAATGGCTGCTATTTGAGTTTAGAAAATGATAAAAAAAATTGTTATTATCAGTTTGAACACATTAAAAAAAGTCAAATCTGGAATTTTTCGTAAAAAAAAGAAATACTATTTAGAACATAATTATAAATTTTAACTTAAATAATCATTGATCCCCCCCCCTTCAAATATAATATTTATTCTTAATGTTAATGAGATATTTGAAATTTCCAACAGGAAACTTTTAAAAAAATGACTTCTTCTAAAAAAAAAAAAAAATCTGCGAAACGACTTTATGATGGATAGTTTGGATTTCTGACTATCTCTGCGTAATATAACTATTATAAAAAAAGTTTTTAGTGTATATCATATTTTATTTTATTTTAGTATGAATAAGAGGTTTCAGGAGATCTCCTGGCTAGCTCTATAATTAGAACTAATTACACAGCTGTTCATTTAATTACATATGTTTCGAGCTCCTGTTATCTAATAATTTCCTAATACAAAATAAAGATTTTAGATTAGAAATTTGTACGGGAATAGGTATTTATTCATCTGGAAGTGTTAATTTGATTTTACCTAGGTGACGACAGTTATTCTTCGATCTAGATATTTGCTCTTGAATACGATATATTAATTATTATATTATATATAATATTATTTATATTTTATTGTGGTATAATTATAATTATTATAAGGAAGCACAACATAACGAACAATGAAAATATTTTAAATAAATGGCTCAAATTATATGAAGCTGGACAAGTTTAATGCATTTTATGGCTACAAATTGGCAATAAGAATAATTAAGGTTATATAATAATATTAATTGGCAATAATCCGAGATGAATTACCCATTAATTTTTAATAATAAATAGCTAATTACAAACAGGATGAAATTATGAACATTTCCCTCGCTTACAGTATGGAGGTCGGATTTTTAGTTTCTGAGATATTTTAATTCATACGCAAAAACAATTCAATCAGTCGACTCCTGCCGACTTTACCCTAGCGTTACACATCGAAGATCTGACGGTTCAATCTAATACACTCCAAAAAAAAAAAATGAAAAAACGCCTAAAGAAGTATTTACCTCAAGAAAGTCTTGAATAAAATTATAGTACTTATGAATAATTTTTGATACTTATACCTGAATAGAAATAGTCTGTGGTTCAGACCCCTTTTTATCAAATTATTAACATCTGGCTGAAACTTATTAAATAGTTTCATTTCATCGTAACCTACAAATATTTTATTTGCGAAAATTCTCGGAATTGGGGCATTTTCAATTTGGAGGTCGGCAAACTTTGTCTATTTAATTAGTTACTAACAATCCGTAAAAACTCATTTGCATTCCACTTGAATCGTAAGATAATTTGAGAAAAAAAATGGCCTTCAAAAATGTTATCCCGTTTGGCCTATCTAACCTCGTTATTTTGACAATTTGGGGATGTAGGTCACGCTAAACGGGTCAATATATTTGAATGTCACCTTTTTTTTCTCGAATTAGTGCTCAAGTTATCTTACGATTAAAGTGGAAATCAAATGGATATTTACGAGTTTTTAGTACCTAATTAAATAGACAAAGTTTGTAGACCTTCAGATTGAAAACGCCCCAATTTCGAGAATTTTCGCAAATAAAATATTTGTAGGTTACGACGAAATGAAACTATTTTGAAGTTTCAGCCGGATGTTAATAATTTGATAAAAAGGTTTCTGTACCACGGAGTAAAACTTTCCAAAATGTACAGATCCGAATAACTTATGTTCTACTTTTTGAAAGGCTATCTTTCTTTTATTTTTTAAAGATCATCTGGTACTCTATAGACTTTCCTAGAACTCCAGTGGAAAACTTGTTGAAACGTTAGCAAACTCCGACGAAAAGTATAATTTAATATTAATACCATGACCCTAAAAGTTTTCCACTGATAGTATATTTAAAATTTAAATTTGCCTTCGGAGACAATTTTAAAACTTTTTATATTCATCATCTACTTTGTGTATACAGAGCTTTTTTTTAGTAAAGTATGCTGGTGAAGTTACTTCGATCATCGGTCCGCATTAAGAATAACTTTTGTATTTGAAGGAAAAGAAAAATATTTTCTAAACTAAACTTAAGCTTATATACACGCTTATAGAAACTTAAAATTCTACTATCAACGTTCTTCCCTCGTTTACGGAATATTATGATTTTATTAAAGTGTTCGAAATAATAACTTAAATTTTTATAATTTTCATGACTCCATCATCACCAGTTTTTGTTTTAAAAACAGCTGTGGGTCTTGTTTAGAGTGATTTTCAATGATATTTAGTAACAGTTGTTATGAAACTTGATACCATTGATATAGAAATAAAATCAAATATTTAAATATTATTTAATTTAATATTGTTTTTGTAATTACGTTTATAAAGTGATAACACGATGAATATTTTTGAAGTTTACTATTTTTGCAAAGAAGAGGAACAAGCCAATTTGTGATAATCTAATGAAGGAACGAGCTTATATTTAAATTATAAGATTAAGGAAATGCAATGGTTAAACCATCGCAGATTGTAAATCATTTATAAATGATGATATATATATATATATATATATATATATATATATATATATACACGTTTGATACTCAAAGGTTTAATATATATATATATATATATATATATATATATATATATATTATATATATATATATATTAAACCTTTGAGTATCAAACGTTATTGAATGGAAGTTGTGCTGACCCTTAATTTATTAAAATCAGACACAAATATTAAGTTTTTGGAGATTATTCGCATAGGTCAGCTAGTGTAATGAAATCCCGGTCCAAAAAAAATATGAAAGATACTAAAAAACATAACATAATAATCTTGCATTAATTTAGGCTTTAATAAGAACAGAATTTCCTTGAGACAGATTGTAATATTTTTCAATAAATAAGATAAATTATAAATATAAAAAAATATAAAATATGAACAGAATATTTGTGTGCCTATCCTTTCTCGTGCCTATAATGCTAATATTTATTTATAACAACACTTTTTAATTTTAATTCTTTATTATTCAATGTTTATAGTTTCTTATACCTCCTGTTATCTGGTTCTTTTCTCAGCCCCGATGATGGCTTGATTTTCGGGCCGAAACGTCGGCGAATGTAAAAATAAATACAATTATTATTACAGTTTTATTTTGACTGAACACCCCAACTATCCTTCTCTTCAATTCTTCAGTGCAGTCAACCATTAACCAATAATTAAACTTAGTTAGGTGTTGGATTAGTATTTGTATTTTATTTAATTTGCCACACACCCCGATACTAAGTATAAATATGTATATGTATGTATAAATATCTGCTTATTGTCAATACCATGATTGGTGCGGATAAATAGTTGAAGAGAAAAAAAGGTATATTTGAATTTCACCGTAAAATACTTTTGGTGGAATAAATAAATAATCTTGTTACTTCAACATTTAAAAAATTATTAATTATAGTTTTGTTTAAATTTTAAACGATATTTCATTTAATTTTGCTTGAATTGATAAAAAATCTGGTTTGCCCACTCACACAACTTTTCCACCTATTTCACGAAATTTGGTTATATCTTCACATATGTTCATCAAGAAACAAAAAAAAAAAAAAAAAATGAATTCGATTTATTTTAGTGAAAATTGATCAAAGAAAATATTCGAGTACGATTCATTTGATAAATATAAAGCAATGTAAACCGGCTTAAGGTAGATCAGTATAAAAATTTCAATATCCTCTAATATTGCTTATCGACAACGAAATTTGCCAAAGAATAATTTCTGTTAAAATTTTGAGAAAATAGTGAAGGTTTTGTGATGCGGGCAACTGATTTTTTTGCTTTCACGTAGTTATCTTTTTTCTCTCATTTACCCCTTTCTGATTTTAGGAAATGAACCCGTAATCTTGCATTGGAAATTGAATAGCTGTAACTCCGTTAATAGTTGTCCGAAATGAACGATTTTTATATAGAAAATTGAGATATTGTAAAATCTATCAAAATGTACTGGTTACGTATAATAACAAAATGTGTACAGACTACGTTTAATACAATAAAGAGTTAAAGGAAGAAAGAAAAAAAAAAAAAAGGATAAAACTAAAAAAAAAAGATAGAAAACCAACCAGTACATAGTCAGTTCATTTTGATAACTTTTTATATAGTTTTGTAGAGAATTTCATTACCCCTCCCCCCCCCAAAAAAAAACAGGCTAAACGGTGTTTAAATCTTGGACAGACAGACAGACCAATGGCTAAAATTGTATTTTTCGGACTGAGGGTGCTCTGAAACGTATAGATCCGTCGAAAATGGCATATCGGAAATTTGACCCGATCGCAATACTTTCCTTATCTAGAATAGGGAGAAAAAAAAAAAAAAGAATATTCAATATAGAATATAGAATCAAGGTGAATATTATCATCAAAACAATACTTCGATATAATAACCTATAACTACTGCTTAGCTTCTTCAAAAGCGGTCAGAAAGGAGCAGCTTAGGTATGAGGTCATACGAAATAGCTGCTTTCTATTCCACTAAAGCAGTGTTCAACTGCCAGCAGTCGCTGCCTTGGGCAGTACCAGCTAAATTGTACCTTTAGTGAACTCTGTCCAAACATTATATCATTCTAAGGCGACTAGGCCTTCCTACATTAAATTAATAAACCACGTTAATTAATTTATTATTGTTTATTTATATGCTTTATCTTTTCATATGCTCATAATGCCTAAATTGATAAGACCATGATTGCTATGTTATTTAGGAGGCACAGGCGGGAACTTTGAGTCGCGCGTTTGACCAATTAGTTTTGTGTCCCCGCCGGGTATTTCACTTCCTCGTGGCTTGAATTAACAAATTCTTGTTAATTATCGGTTTATTTAGGGTTATATTTAATTACTGGCAAGGTTTTGTAAACCGATAGCTCCTGTGCCTTCCACTCATCAGCCAACTTTTTAATTGGTTCGCTTTTGAAACACTTTTTAAAAAAGATTGAAAACGTTATTAAAGTCTCAAGTTTAGTTATTGAAAATTTTCAACTCGATACCACAGGCCATCTTATTAGAGGCGAGTATCTATAAATACTTTTTTTTTTTTAATTTTTAATTGAAATAAAAAATGCTTTATATATCCACCCGCTGTCCTTGTGAACTAATCTCTGTTTCAAATATCATATTTCTTAATAACAAGTCTTTATTTCGAAATGATTTTAAGTAATTAGATTAAACTTTAAATCCATACACTGCAGCGGGTGATGGTCCCCGGTAGGGAACCCATAGATAGTAAATATTATAGAAATATCAATATTTTCATTCAGATATTAAATATTTAACCATTGATGGTATCTACTAAGATATTATCAACTATCGATATCGTCCCTTAATCGATATTTTAATTTTAAAATTAATATACAAACTTTAGTTTTTGAAAAGAGCTAGGGACTACACATAGTTCTGATAGTTAAAAAAAATATACTCATCTTGCTTGTTTTATATAGAACGTAATGCTTAGTAAAGGAAAATATAGATATTTCCATAATATCAACTGTTGTTGGTCATCCCTAAATATCGCCCCTGGGAAGATATATATTTCTAATAAATAAAATATATATCAATGGGTGACCTTTCTGCTCTCAGTAATTGACTTCTATAATCTTAGTAAGTGATAGATCTACAATGTAAGGTTCTTCTCTATCAAACGAATTTGTCTTGAGGCTCGCATAATAATGGATTAGTAGAAGTTTAGGGATAGCTTTGTCTCATTAAAAAACCTGTACCACTACAACCCATCAAGGGTCTTGGGTTCAGTACTATTTAGGGAAAGCACTGTTTCTTGGTCTACGGTTATGCAAGAAGGTGATTTGATCGAGATCACGATTAACCACCAGGTTTTTCTCCTTAATTAACTGTTTTAGTTAAGGGTGCCCACCTACCCAGGGCCAATGAAACAGAATACATAATTTTTCTGCCATGAGACGGAATTAAAACCTAGGAACTTTTGCATTGAAAGTTCAGTACCCTCTCAATGGGCTAACCCGCTTCCCTGTGTCTTATTGCCTAGCTATTAAACTGAAAGGATATTTTCCAAAGGGACGAGCTAATCAGTTATTAAGTGAAGTGTTACTTTAACAGTTGTGGTAAAGTATAAGTTCTTTGCACTTCGCATTAAGGAGAAGGGAAGCAATGTAAGTGAAAGTATTCGCTAAGGTACACTAATAATTTTATTTTATATATTTTTCATTAAATTTGCCACTGCGTTGTAACGCATCAAGCAAATTTGTTGGAGTTTATTGTATCTCCTTGATATTTCTTAACTTGCCTGCAGAAGATCTCTAGCCCATTGACTTTTTATTCGTCGTTGAGGCTCGACGAGTGGATTTGGATGATTGAGTGTAGAAGAATGAAATGTTGTGTACTTGTTGTGTACGCAGGATTTCACTTTTGGTATGTTCATGTCTTTGTGTATGGCGTGATTTGAAGTAAACCAAGGAGCATTGACGATTTTACGAAGTATTTTGGATTATGTGGTTTGAATTTTGTTTATGTGTGTGTTTTGCGGAACCCTAAAGTTCTGCTCCGTATGTCCAAATAGGTCTTATTATGGTAGTGTAGATTAGTCGCTTGTTTAGTAAGTTTAGTGGAGATCTGTAGTCCTAAAGATTTGACAGTTGTTTGTATCGTATGGTCAGTTCTTGTTTTTTTATTTTAGTGTAAATATTCCAGTTGTTTTTTGTCCAAGTATAGTCCGAGATACCGTACATGTGTTTATGAGGTAACTAACTGGCTTATTATCTATTGTTGCGGCAGGACACGAGATCTTCCTCAGGGAGAAACTAACATGAGTTGACTAGCTGGGATTGATGTTAATTCTCCATTTGTGAAACCATTTTTCAAGGTCGTGTAGGTGATTTTGAAGGGATATTGAAGCGATAGTGAGATTTTTATGAGAAGGAAGAATTGCCATATTGTCAGCAAAGCTATAGAGAATCGTGCGAGGGTGCTCAGAGATATCAGATGTGTAGATTGAAAAGAGAAGAGCACTTAAAACACTACCTTGTGGCCCACAAGTTGAGGAAACAGGCGAGAAGTAGAGGAATCAATAGTAATACAGAATAACCTGCCAAGAAAGAAAGATTGAAGAATCAGAAAGTAAGTTGAAGGAAGGTGAGGTTTTATTTTCCAAAGTAAACCTTTGTGCCAGACGCTATCAAACGCTTTCTCGATCTCCAGGAATATCGCTGAACAGAATTCTTTTTTCTCAAAGGTGAGTGAGCGTTTACTATACGATGACACTGTTGTACAGTTGAATGGTAAGAACGAAAGCCAAATTGATGATTTGGAATAACTTCCCGATTTTCTAGGATTAGCTTTATCCTAAGAAGAAATAATGTCTCAATTATTTTCCCCATTATACACTAATAATAATTACAAAAATAATTATTACTAATCATTTGTTATTCAGTTTATACTATTAATTGCTTAAATTATTTTTTAAAAAAAAAGTATATATATTATTTCGGAAGCAAAATCTGAGTTTTAGAGAAACATTATTGGAGGTGCGGTAGAAGTTTGTGATTTATATCTGTTACGTGATCAGGAGCCATAGCCCCCAAGAAGAATATTTCCTTCGCGGCTATTCAATATGGCCCGGGCAGTTCGCTTCGGAATTCAAAACTGTATCAGTGCGAAACACACAGGACTGTTCAACGAGCTAACCAATAGTACAGCGTACCAATAGTATATCATAGTAACACCAAGAGGGAGCTACGAAAATTACTTGAAGTGGCGTTGGCATGTATGAATTTAGTAAAGTACAATAATTTATACAGTTTCAGTTCGAACTAGTCTTGTCCAAATGCAAAACTCGTCTTGGTCTTGCCCACTCAATCTTGCACAAGAGTCTTGCAATTACCTATTAGCTTATCGCTATTTATTATACACGTTACTTTAGACTTAAAAAAACGCAACAGGATAGGTACATTTAGATATTTTACTGACACAAACATAATAAAGTCCAACCAAATTAATAAAATTAACTTGACAATACATTTAAAGTATTGTCAAGAAATATAGTGATAGGCCGCACTTTGGAACGAAAGAGTTGAAGAGTGAAGACAGTATACAGAGTATTACAGGGTTAAGTGGCCAAACTGAAAATATGAATTAACGATCCCAAAACAAGAAAAAAATTCCTCCGAAGGTATGTCAACAAACGCTTTGTTTAGGAGATATTCACACCTAAAGATTTTCGTTGTTATGGATTATTTACGTCATATGAAATAACTAAAATCAATTAATTTGTTCTAACTACTTCAATTATTAAATTTATACATTAACATTCATATTAAATGTTGTTCAAAGTGATTTCCTTGAGCATTAAAACAGGCTTGGCATCTTTCTTCAACATCAGCAGTGGCAGAACGCCACTGGATATGTGTTACTGTCTCACAAGATTCAATTATCCTTCTTCGTAAGGAATTAAGGCCATAGACTGGCCTTGCATGAACACTTTGTTTAAAAAATCCAGTTGTATTAGGTCTGGAGAGCGTACAGGCCTAGCCACTTGTTCTGCAGGGCCAATCCATTGATTGGAATATGGGATATGATTGAACAAGTCCACTTAATTCCTTACGAATAATGATAATTGAATCTTGTGAAAAAATAACACATATCCAGTGCCGTTCAGCCACTGCTGCTGTTGAAGAAAAATGCCGAGCCTGTCTTAATGCTCAAGATAATCACTTCGAACAACATTTAATATGAATGTCTAGGTTTAAATTTAATTAATAAAGTATTTTGGAAAAATAAATAGGTTTTATTTATTTCATATAACGTAAATAATTCATAATAACGAAAATCTTTAGGTGTGAATATCTCCTAAAGCATTTGCAGACATTCCTTCAGAGGAGTTTTTTTTCTTGTTTTCAGGTCTTTATTTCATTTTTTTTTTCATTCGGCCACTTAACCCCGAAACACCCTGTATACATAGAAAAGTCACTCCTTCCTATTTAAACATTTTTTTTTTTCAATTTTTAATATGTTCATTAAAAATATCACGATTGAAGTGGACTAATCTTTCTGATTAAATCAGTGAAATCATTAGAGTATAATTTCCTTCATGAATTAAATCAATATAAACGGGAAAGTACATAATTATTAAAAAACATTGTATACAATTCAATGCACTGGAACGTTGCTAAATCTAGTCGGATTTAGACGACTGCAAAATCTTCTGATAAAAATATAATTCCCGCAAATAATTAGTTTTATCGGAAATTCAGTAATCATTTAAAAATTTTGCCATCTCATATAATAGAGATTTTACTGATATTTTTTATAAAAAGAAAACTTAACTACTGGAAGAGTTAAATGCAAATATATATATTGGTTCTACCATTCTTTATATATAGTAACTATTTAGCCTTAATTTTTATTTGTAAAAAACGCTTTTTTTTTTACCAGTTTCGGTCTTGTAACAATTAAGCGGTTTTGGTCTTGGAAAGCACCACCTACATTAAATTCAATAACAAATTTTTCAAATGAAAACTAGTGAAAGAAATTAAGTAATTCGATTTCGTCGAATAAAATGAAACAACTAAATCATTTCCGGTCTATTTTCCATTCAATACGACCTCATTGACGGCAGAGGGGTTTCCACACAAATGTGGTTATAACCATAAAAATAAAAAAAATATTTATAATAATAAAAAATAAAATAAAATGTGTCAGTTCACTGTAAGTTGTACGAGACCTTTCTCCAAATCAATAAGACCAATTTAATTTAGATTTGTCTCTATATAATGATAATAAAAATTATAGAAATAATGAACCATTGTGTAATTATTTTACTGATTATATTTTTCAGGAAATATTTACATAATAATTAGATAACTCCATTCTAACAATCGCTAATTCAAATTATTACATTATTAAAAAATATATATATCATGATTCATAATTATTGTGAAATACATTTTAAGCTTACTACAAAAGTCTATGGAAATATGTGGACATGATCGCTTTCTAGAAAATATTTTTAAAATCTAGTAACGCATTAGCAATTTTGATTCTATTTGACAAGTAACGCCTGGTTGATGGGGAGGGGGGGGCAAGATCACATTAATCAAACATTACATAGAATCGCAAAAGTAGCCTTCGACAATGAATTGTTTAAGTGTTTTTGCATTTGTATTAAAATAACTCAGAAACTAAAAAATCGGACTTGCATACAGTAAGCAAAGCAAATATTCATCATTTCATCCTCTTTGTAATGTGGTATTATTCAAAAGTGTATCGTAACGCGACGCCGTGTTAGAGGGACTAAAAGAGAAACATAGTGTCGAAAACTAGCTAATAATAAGTTTGATTGAAGATATGAATTAAAATATCTTAGAAACTAAAAATTGGAGCTGCATACCGTAAGCGAGAGAAATCTTCAGTATTCCATCCTCTTTGTAGTGAGCTATTATTTAAAATTGTATCTTGAAGCGACGCCGTATTAGAGAAGAGAGAAGGGGGAAAAAGATCGCGCCACTGGTGTGCTCAAAGTAGAAAAGAGCTAAATCAACAATTTTAGTTGATGAAAGATCTAAAATTTTAAGATTAGAAAACATCTTTTTGGGATATTCCATTTTAAATAAGAAACGCGGTTGAACATGAATTAAAGACCAATGTTTTCTTGTAAATCTAAGGTAGTATTATACTTACACTATACTTTATCGAGATGTCTTAAAAAAACATTTTTGGGTAATTCTCACGATATTACTCAATTCTTCTTCGGTGCATACTATTTATGCATACTATGTAAATGAAATCAAATTTGCAAGCAAACCAATTAATAAATTAGATAAAATTTATTCGAAAACTAAAGATAAAGTACCTATCGATAAACTAACGAATATTATTTATAAAATAAATTGTAAAAATTGCAACAACAAAGCATATTTTGGACAGACATCCCAATGATTTGAAAAAAGGCTTAAACAGCATAAACAAAATTGTAATTCAAAAAACACAAAAATTAAATTAGCTACTGGACTCTCTCAACTAAATCCTAATAAAGCCAAAATCCTACATAATGAAAGAAATACGAATAAACGTAGAATTAAAGAAGCAATATACATAACTAAAAACTTAAAAAACTCAGTAAATAATCATACAGACGTGGATAATATGAATACTTTTTACGCTAGTTCAATAGAAAAAATCAAAATTTGAAATAAATCAGCTAATATTACTTAAAATAGATCCACATATAATATTGAGAAACAGCATTATATATGTTCATAATAAATAGTCTTCCCCTACTCCTATAAGAATAACCAGTCACTGAATAGAAATAAGATGGATGACATGTAGGTGACTCATGAACAAGGTAATTTTAACTTATTTGAATCATTTAATAGTAAAGAATGGATTAATAATAATATTGTAAAATAATTAAAGGTGGACATGACAATAATAAGGAATTTTATTATGAGTAGACGCTTGCAATTTGCATAAGTGAAAAGGACAGGTACATGATGGGTATTTTAGGTACATAATAAGAATCTTTATAATTTGAAATACGTTAAAGTTAATATATCATTGTAAATGAAAAAAATTTTTTAGACTTGAAAATGGCTCGACGAGCCGAAACGTCGTCATTGTGATGAGTAGTCATTAAGTGACAATATTTTTTTTTTAAATTGGTGTAAATATGGCTGATAATAAATTAACTTGAAAATTTTTGGGTAGCTTTGTTTAACCGCGTCCCCTATCTAGAGCCTCTCTTAAAAAGAAGTTTCAAAAGCACAGTTTTTGTATATTTCAGTGTCTTTATATTTCAAATTATCCTCTAAATATAGGTCTCCCTAAAATAGAGAGATTCCAATCGGGAGGTTTCACTGTATTTGATTGTTTTTATACTAATCATGCCTTACTTGACAGAAGGTTGACAGCTAACAGGCATTTCAGAGACTCAAACTCTATAATAAGAGGTTTTAAATCATATCACTAAAACTAAATCAATATTCTTAAAATATTCTTCCACTTAGTTATCCTCTTTTTCAGTAAATTAACATTCTATCTACTCATCACGATTAAGAGATATTACATTTCTATTGTAAACAATGATGTACTCACCTATGTATTTGTGTGTGTAACGAAGTTTTCGTAATTCATGGTTAGTGTGGGAGTGTATGTGTATGTGTATCTATTTTGGTATTTTTTTTTTAATATTTGGAGCTCAATCACTGACACAAACACAAAACAAAAGTGGATTGGAAATTTTGTCACGTCATTTCTGGACTGGTGTTGGTTATGTACTGAGACGATTGTCACATTGTTACAAAGTGAGGGAATTCATCATATGTCTCCCCCGTTATATAGAATTAAATCGATATTGCTTTCGATCGATAGTTCGAACCGTGGGTGTTCGGCATTGCATAACCTACGTCAATACACAACAGGAAGAAAATATTAAGAAATTATAATTATTTGATAACACATTTTAGAGTGTGATACAGAGGAATTATTTATACATTGTAACAAATAAAACAATGTCATATGAATATTATTGAATATTAGACGTTAATTAAATCAATTAAAGAAACATATGGTTTTTATTTACAATTTTTCTCTATACTAGTGTTCGCCCAGTGGTCGAAATTAGACCACAGCCATTAAAAATTTGAGGAAAACATATAATTAAATAAAAATAAATAAAGAGTAAATCACGAATCAAAAATCCTCATTTATTAATACAAACAAAATTTCAATTTGAATTAAAAATTGAGCTTAAAAACTACTTAAAATTATTTATAAGTAATACGAAATATACTCATTCAAAAATGTTTAGTTTTCATTTTAATTTATGTACGTTATTATCACAATAAACTAATGTTATGATAAAGCAAGCAAAAAATAAATTTAAATTAGTAATTTCAATTCACTTTAAATCCATTTTTATTCAGAACTTCTGTTCTTTTTGAATGTTCTGTTATTGTTTAATGCATAGTCTTGCCCATTGCCATTGAAAATATTCATTCATTCATGTATGGCACAACATCCCGTCACCGAGACTGGGCCTCCTCCAAGAGCCTCCGCCAGTTGGCTCTGTCTTCTGCTGCAGCTCTCCAGTTCCGCACACCAAGCAGGGTTCTCGCATCATTGGCCACGTTATCCAACCATCTCGTCCTCGGCCTTCCTACCCGTCTGACGAGGTGCAGCTCCTCCATCATTATTTTTTTTGGTATTTCAAGGGTGCTCATTCTGGCCACATGCCCTGCCCACCTTAGTCTGGCCAGTTTAATATACGTGACTACGTCGATGTCTGCATAGAGAGAACTGAGCTCCCTATTTTTTCTTTTCCTCCAGACATCACCCTCCTTTACTGGACCATAAATCCTTCTGAGGACTCCTCGCTCAAAGACACTCAGCTTCATCTCATCCCTTTTGGTCATCGTCCAAGCCTCTGAGCCATATGTCAAAACAGGCCGAACAAGGGTCTTGTATATGATCAGCTTGGTCTTCTTTGAGAGGTACCTACTTCTTAAGTGTCGGCCAAGTCCAAAGACACATCTATTGGCAGCCGTGATCCTTCTTTGTATTTCTTGAGCCATGTCATTCTTGCTATTGATTTCAGACCCAAGGTATATAAAACTTTTCACTCTCTCAAACTTAAAAGAACCTACCTCAAATGGAGAGTTCAGATCAACCTCACCGCCAACTCTCATATACTTAGTTTTCCTCTCGTTGACTTCTAGACCAAGTGGTCTTGCAGCTGCTTCAAGGCTTATAAACGCTTCTCTGAGAGCCCGTTCAGACCTACCTACTATGTCAATATCATCAGCAAAACCAAGAAGCTGTGTCAGGCGATTGAAGATTATATCTTCAATATTGAAAATATAAATTTCAATATTTTAAATTAACGTGGTTATTTAATTTAAAAGAAATCAGTGAAGAACTTTCGGAGATTAGGCGTTTTGAACAAACTACCATTTATATCTTTATTTACATACTATTTAATTTATTTATTTATTGATAACACTAAAGCCCGTCACTATCTATTAAACAAGAAAAGAAGGAAGAGAATCGGTTAAATAATAGAGGAGTAAAAGGGGCTGAACCGTTTTGTGTTTGCCTATTTATAAAATGATATTTTATCTGTTTATTTTGTATTATTAACAGAAAAAATGTTTTACTAGACAAATATTTGTTATAATTTTTTTTTATACTAAGATTTTTCAATCCCACAATATATATAAGTGCGAAATAAAAACATATGTTGCAACAATAAATTTAATATGTTTATTTATTTATTTATTTGTTTATTTAGAAATATTACATTCTGTCACATCAAGGACATTTATAATAGTGATCAGAGAAAGCACACTCACACTCTATTTACAATAAAAAAAAATAAATAATACAGAAACTTAATAATAATAAATACAATAAAATAAAATAAAAATAAATACAATAAAATAAAATAAAAATAAATACAATAAAATAAAATAAATGTATATAAACAAAAGAACTAACCTAATCATACACACTCGGGCTTGAGTGGAGGATCTGGCCATTGCCAAAACTCCAATAGATGCTTATTTACAAAAGGTCTCTGGGCCACTGCCGCTTCAACCTTCGAGGAGGATTGTAAGGATGGGTGGTGCTGGATAGAGATTGTGCAAGGGGATTTGGATGATAGGTAAGGTTCTGGTGAAATTTGGAGAATTTTTCTGGAATAAGGTCTAGGACAAATGGGATATTAAGGTCATGGTGTAGGATTTTGTTATTTACATAGAACGGAGCATCAACTATTGTTCGAAGGACTTTAGATTGAAAGGATTGAATACGTTTGATGTTAGAAGCTTTTGCTGTCCCCCACAGTTCAAGTCCGTATGTCCATATAGGTTTCAGTATTGTCTTGTAGAAAGTAATTTGTTTTCAATAGAAAGTTTGGATTTTCTGTTTAGTAGTCTGTATAGCTGGCCGTATCGTCGGTTGAGTTCTTGTCTTTTGAGTCTAGTATGTGGGTTCCAAGTTAGTCTTCGGTCTAAATGAAAGCCAAGATACCGGACTGTGTCTGAGTAAGGAATCTGGATGGAATTAAAGTGTACTGGTGGACAGGAACTGCGTCGGAGTGTAAAGGTAATATGTTGGCTTTTAGATTCATTAACTTTAATGCGCCAGTTATTACACCAGTGCTCAATCAAGGTGAGGTGGTTTTGGAGATTTAAGGATGCTATGTTGGGATCAGAGTTGGATGATAAGATTGCGGTGTCGTCAGCGAATGTTGCAAGAAAAGTATCGGGATGAACAGGGATGTCAGCAGTAAAGACGATGTAAAGCACGAGACCCAAGACACTTAATATGTTTAAGAAATTACCTAAAAATCGTTAAAATCGGACAATTAGGAGCAAAGATATAGTCTCTAGATGTTTTTTTATTATAATCGGTCACTGGAAAGGTAATGTTACTTTAGATGTATAATTGTTGGAAAATAATAAACCTTTGTGAAATAATTTGCAGCGTTTTTGTATAGAATGAAACGGCTTTCAACCGACTGAAAGAAGTTGTTGGTTTAGTTGAAGTTTACCTAGAATTTAAATTAATTATTAGCCGTAAGTCCTTTAGTTAAGTGAAGCAGTTGGTAGTAACCAGTCTAAACTGTTTAAGTGAATTACTTAATAATGGATAGCACTTCCTGATCTCTGTAGTCGGGTTTGGATATTAGTAAAAATTTTTGATTTATTATTTTAAACAATGGACCATTGTAATCGAGAAAAAATTCAAAAAGTTAGCATGTCTCTAGATTTAGACCATCTTAATTCGACATTACCATCCGCCCTTTCTTTTCAAAATGGAGACCGTAAAATCTATGTCGATATAGGCCTAAACTAATGTAACGATTGTAATGGAACTTGGCTAAAACCCTTAAAGCCCTTTTAATTTATGTATATAATATACTTCGCCGAAAGATATTCTCCTACCAAGATAGCGGCCGAAATACCTGTATCCAATAGACAGTAGCGCCTAACCGATTTCGATGAAACTTAGTTAAATTATTGTCCTTCGATGCCCTTTACTATCTATGTAACAGTTCCTGTGTTATCTATGTAACACACTTCACCGAAAGTAAGCTGGAAGAAAAGTTATGAGGAACGGTAAAATTAAATTACCGAATAACTTAAAAAGTATACTTTTTTGTGGTCTCAATTGTGTTCTAAATTTTCATGAAATTTTCTTAAAAATAAGCTCGATACAGTTCCATAAGGCGGCGATAAAAATCGCCAATAACTTATTTTTTTTTTAAAACCGCACTAGCCAAGTTTAGCCGCTCAAAATAAGTTTGTCACTTATAAATACACATCAATTCCTATGACAAAAATCTTGGAAAAAAACATAATTTCATAACAACCTTACATAAAAAATATTTGAAAAATCGTTATTTTTATATTTTATATATTTTGAAATAGAATGTGTTTTTACGCAACTACATTTATTACAATACATCTCATATAACTGAAAAATAAGAAGTAAGAGCTTTGCAATAGTTAATTGTCACTTTTGATGAAAATTGAGTACTTTTAGGTGACTGGATAGAAAATCGTATCATTTCTTTTCACAACTTGAGATAAATCTCAAAATGTTTCATAATAAACCTCAACTTAATTAATATAAACTTAAAGCTTATTAAAAGAGAAAGTTTTTCTAAAAGTATGGGTAAATGTAGTACAGTTTGAGGGTGATAAAAAAAATCACAAATAATTTATGATTTTTTTAAAAAAGAAACTTTGCTTAGTTTAGACACTCTTCTAAAGAAGTCTGCTTTAAATATTTTTAATAATGACAAAATCTAATTTCATTTAAACTAAATTTTATCTAGTTTATTATTTTTATTTATTTAAATAAATTCATAAATTAAATAAATAAATTTTATCTAGTTTACTATGAATCAATGGTTAGTTACTTCCATTGCTGTTAGAGCCTAGCCTTGTCCTCTACAAGTGGGAAAAAGGGCTGGACTCGGATCTCCCTTGGCTTATTATAAATAAGTATGACTGTTAGTTTTTTTTTTTTTTTTTACTCAATTCTAATAATTTATTATCATTAATATAATTATATTATTAATATTAATATTAATACAATTAACATTAATTTAACTGTTTTTTTACTTATGAATTTTCTGTATTATTTCACTATAAGCTATATTTCTTTGTTTTATATTTTTGTTAAATATAAATTATTATCTTTTATATTTTATATATTTATGTATTTCATTTTTTTTTATTTTATTATATTTCAAATATGGTATGAATGTGTCTTACAGCTTTAATACTCAGTACTCTTAAGTGTGGTGAAATGTATTATTCATCAATAAAAAGAGTAAAAAAAAAATTCTGGTGTGTCCACTCACACGACTTTCCTACCTATTTCAGATAAGTTTTTATATCTTTACATATGTTCATGAAGAAACAAAAAAGAATTGAACTAGATAAATTTTCCTGAAAATTGATCAAACATGAGATTTGATTACGATTTAATAAACTAAAGCAAGGCTTAAGGTAAAGCAGTGTAAACATTTTCATACTTCCTAATATTGCTGATTATACAACAATACAATAATAAGCTATGGCAAAAACTTTTTGCCATAGCTTAGTATTGTCATACAATAATTTCTATTAAAAGTAGAGGAAATAGTGAAGATTGTGTGATGCGGGCAACACAGTTTTTTACTTTCACTTAGTCATATTTATTCTCTCATTCACCCCTTTCTGACATCAGGATATGAAACTGTAATTATACATTGGAAATTAAATAGCTGTAACTTCGTTAATAGTTGTCCAAAATAAATGAGTTTTATATGGCTTTGTAGGGAATTTCATTACCTTTCAAACGACAGTCTATAGAAAAACATGTATTGCGCGCAAGCTAAAGCGATGGAGCACCGATTTTCTGCCACAGGCATCAGTAGTCAAAACATTACAAAATAAAAAAAGAAGCAATAAAATCGGTTCTGTAGTTCCCGAGGCAATATTGGCACAGACAGACAGACAGATTGCTAAAAATGTGTTTTTCGGACTCAGGGGGCTCTTAAAGGTATAGATCCGTCGAAAACCGCATGTCGGAAATTTGACCCGATTGCAATACTTTCCTTACCTAGTATAGGTAGGAGAGTAAAATAAAGTTCCATTAGTTGCAATGGACCAATATTGCCAGAAAATAATTTTTATTCTAAGTAGACCGGTAAGTGAAAGTTGTATGCACGCACCAAATTTTTATTTATAAATTGTAAATTGGAATTTCAAAATGCTAAATACTTTTTTTATCACTTGAATTCTACTGCAGCTCATCTAGCGTGATTTTTATCCGTGTAAGTACCTAATTAGAATTCATCCGTAGAAGACATCCCCTAAAAAAATTACAATATATTTAAAAAATAAAAATCTGAATAAATTCCTCTATATCTTTATATTCAAGTTGAATAGTGTTATTCATATTTATTCAAACAGGCCCCCACAGACCCCCTTAGACACTCACCTCTACAGAAATAGTTTCTGTAGCCCTTTTTCATTTCTGTAGCGAAGGAGAAAGTCGAAGAAGCTGGCGAAAGAAGAAATTGGCGCGAGCCTTTGTGAACTGTATAAGAAGCGAGAAAGAAAAGTTAGAAGGAGACATTGAAATTCCGGGGCAGCTCTTGCAAACAGGGGCTTCTTCTCCGCGCCCTCCCTCAATTCAAATATTTAGCCATTCCCAGCTCAGGGCTCTCCATAACTTACAACTTCATCAATTAATTGTTAGCTAGGCGGGGCTCTAATTCAAAGGTGCTTTGGGGAACTGGCTCTACTAGTCCAATTGAGTTTTAATAGGGGAACCTAATTAATATGCTTAACAAGTTTTTTATGTAGTCGAATCTTTTTTATGTATTATTCCATCAAAGATGTTTTTTAGTTTGTGCCCCGCATCTTCCTTAATTAATCATTAAATAATTACAGAGAGACCGTAAAAAACAAACATTTCGTGTACAAAAATAATAATCTGAAGAATAAGTTTACATACTAAGCGAATTAAAATAAGATTAATTTTAGATTATTAACTGTCACATACAAAGAGCATAAACAATTATTATTTCTTTCTAAATTATTAGTATAATTTCATGTTTATTTTCCTATATTATTTTTCATAATATTGAGATAAATAATAACAGCAACTGAGTTAGGGTCTAATGAAACCGTCTTAATTAAATACAAAACAAAGGAATTATTAATTATCTTAATTATTGAAGTGAAAAATTCTTTTGGCGCGTTTTGCACTTTTTTGTCGAGAGTGAATTAGATTGAGCCGCCAGATTTCCGATGTTTAAAGTCGGCTGGAGTCGACTAATTGAAGTGTTTTTGTATATAAATTAAAATATCAGAAAAACTAAAAATTGGACCTGCATTTTGTTAGCGATGGAATAGTTGATCATTTCATCCCCTTTGTAATGAGCTAGTATTCAAAATTGTATCTTAATGCCGTGTTAGAGAGAGGAAAAGGGAAAAAATAGTGTCGAAAACCAAATGATAACGAGTTTTATTGAACATATCTCAGAATATTTTGTTTCACTTTAACTGTTTATCCAGCAATACCTCTTCCTGGTCATTACTTTGATTTAGGTGAGGAGATCTCTCATTCAGCTCCTTTTTAGTCTCCTAATGGCCATGTCGATTGTGTGTCCGCGTAGTTTGAGGTGAAAACGAGAGGGAGTAAAATTTTGGATTGAAATGACTGTACTTTTTGTAAGTGCGTCTTTTTTGCTGAACCGTAAATTTTAGAGGCGTATGTCCAGATGGATTTGAGCAGGTAAGTGTATGTATTTAGTTTTTGTCGAACTTTCAAATTCGAATAAGAAAAAAGTGAGTAAAGTATTTTCAGTCCCTTGTTGTCTGTCGTTTCATTTTGACGTGTCATTGTTTTGTCGAATATATACAGAAACTTAAACTCGGATATGGATTCTGTAAGCAAGAGAAATGTTCAGCATTTCATCCTCTTTATGAGCTATTATTTATAATTTATATTTCATATTATTAATCTCATCTTGTCGATGTTTTTACTTCTACCGCGTTATCTTATGTACACACCTTAGTTGTTTTTTTTATTATTAATTAGTTACTAATTATTAAGTAATTATTCCACTTATTTTTTGAACAAATCTAATAATTATGTTGATGTATAAAATGTAGATTAATTAAACCACACTGATGTTTGTATGTAGGAAGTATATATCGGGATTAAAAGGGAATGAGGGACTTTGTTCGCTCGCTGATATAAATACGTGCGGTCCTCGCTTTAACGTTATATCGTGGTGTTAATTCTGTTGAGCAGTCAACTTCAGGGGGGGGGGACTTTGGGTGAAGGGTCACTCACTGGAAATTAAAATATGGCCGAGGCCGATAAGAGTTAGCTTACACTCACTGGGTCCTCGAGTTTACACGAACAGTGTCCTGTTTCAACTTAATTATTTCTATTATCACAAAACTTGTATTCACTAAGCGGGGTGTTCGAACTAAATTATTGCTCAATGTATATGTTTTATTTGTTATATAAATTAGGCCATTATTCCCAACATTTTATTTATTAGCTATTTTATTACGACGTTCCGACCATCACTAGGGCCATTTTCAAGTCTTATTGAGTCCTCCATTAAATATCCATTATTAATGTCGTTTTCATTTTTCAGAGAAAAATAAATTGTCCTGACATTTAAGAGTTTCTCCTACTTCATTTCTGGAGGGAATAATATTTCCATAATAACAAAAATCATTTAAATTAGTTGCAGAGATATGGTGTTTTGAATTTTGTACACACATTCTCTTGGAAATTCGATCTTCTTTATTTGGATTTTTTATAGTTGAAAAATTATAAATCTTCTGGTAGATTTCGAAAGTTTCTTTGAAAATCATAGTAATTATTTATACATTGCTTAGTTACAAAAATATGTTAAATAAACATTTTGAAAACGACGCAATGTTAGCTAACAAATTTTATTAGGTTGTCCCACAAGTTCCTTTATTTTTTGTTTGTAACGCAACTTGCGACATTGGTCATGAGATAGAAACTCTAACAGTTTCATTGTTGTTACCTCATCAGATTTTTACTTATTTCTTTCGTTAAAAAATTCTCTTCACATATCCGAAAGCGAAAGAAAACCTATCTCGATGTATATTTTGCAAGTCTCAACAGTTTTGGAAAAAAAGGCATAAGGGTCTTAAAAAATCGAGGAAGAAGTAAGGCTAGAAACAAGTCGATTCGGATGGGACTCGAGTTTATCATGAAAGGATAGATATGTGGCTAGAGCTAAATCAGCGACATATGGTACATTAATGTCTTTATGAATGGTTTTATTTGTGACAGAATAGGGGACATTTTATTAAGGGATTAAGGATTTAACCTTTATTAAGGGTTTTACTAAGGATTTTGGATTGTGGAGATTGGATTGGATAGGAATTCAATGGTTTAGTAGAGTCCCAGAGCTCAATTCCGTATGTCCATACAGCTCTTATTATAGTTATGTAGATGAGTCTTTTTTAATTAATTGAAAGTTTAGAATGTTTGCCTAGCAGTATCTTCTCGTTTCAGTATAGTATGCGGGTTCCAAGTAAGACTTTTATGCAACTGGACTCCTAGGTAGCGGATTTGCTCAACAGGAATAAGTAGAGTATTATTGAAGGATCCTGTAGGACAGGAAGTCATAGCCTTAGGGCGGAGGGTGTTAATAATTAAAATGCCATTTAACCACCTCGTTGAAACTAGACTAGTTCTTTATTTATTTTATAATTTTAAAGACGACGTTCATGTCAGTACTAGAACCATTATAAAGTCTTATTTTGGTACTTTATTCACAATCCCATGTCAATAATTTTCGTAATTTATTTTAATAGAAAACACATAACGAAAGATGGGGTAACTTTGAGATTAGGTGGATAAGATTTAGTTTGCGGTTATTCCGTGGTGGATACACTGTGTTGGTTCAGTCTGTAAAAAAGTGAAGAGAACCCTAGCTCACTATACTCGACGTGCAGTTAGGATTTATTTATATCCATTGTTTTTTCAAAATTCTTGTTATCATGAAACTTTTGCATGTGCTTCAAGAGTAGTGTGCCGCAAGGTAGTAGCATAGCACATGCCTACACAAAGCACTTTTTTGCAGACTGAACCAACACAGTGTATCCACCACGCAATTACCATAAACTAAATTTTACTCGTTGTATCTTACGGTACATCTTATTATTTTAAAATTCTGATGCATCCATCACAGTTTCATCTAAATACCACTTTGAATTGAAATTACTTTTTGAAAGTTTGGAGCAATTAAAAAAAGTTTAGAATGTTATAATTTCACCTTAAAATATATTATCCTTATATAATCCTTATATATAATACTACTCACCAGAAATAGGTATAGAACTAACATTTTACTAGGAATTGACAAAGTTGATAAAAGTGGCATAGAAGTTATAAGTAAGTGTTGAAATAAAAATAAAAATTATAAAATAACTGTTCTTATTAATTTTTACTTTCACTATCCCATATATGTAATATATAGTAAAAGAAAGTATTGCGATCGTGAAAACTTTCGAATCCTAGTTGTCAACTGAAATAAACGTTTTTAGGTCATCTGAGTCCAAATGACTAAGTCTCGCGAAACGGTCTGTGTGTAAGTATTAAACAGTCTAGTTTAAGAACGAAAAGTCGTAGAGAACTATTATTGCTCAAATGCTAGATCGAGGCGAGTCATGGTTTTGCAAACTCAGCCTTGGCCATGGTCTTAGTCTTGCGCAAGACTCTCGCAACAGTCTTCCAGTTACGTATTAGCTTATTACTATAGAGCTATTACTGTATTTTTTTATATAGGAGAAACCTAAATATGCCCGAATGAAAAATTAGAGGAGTTAAATGCAAAAGTATATTGGTTATACTAATTATTAACTTATATTAACTAAGATTTTCAAGTTTTGGTGACTATTTTGCTTTAATTTTTATTTAAAAAATCAATTTTTTTTACCAGTTCTGGTCTTGGTCTAGCAACAGTTAGGCGGCCTTGCAAGACCAAGACCGATTTTGGACAACACTACAGAGAACTGATATTACGTATTTTAGGTACATATATTGCTGGGGCGTTACAGGAAATTTTTCCTGAAAATGATTATTAGTTTTAAATTAAACAGTTTTTTACACGATTTACGTGTTATTGTCATCTTACAGGACTAAATGCCTAATTTCAAAATCAGTCCTTGTATGAAATTTGCTGACCATTGCAAATAATAGATGATGAGTCATTGGATGTGGCAATAACAAATAAATTAATAACTGTCCTATATCCTATAATATATCAATTTGTCAATATATTTTTTTTATATTTACCTTGACTCTAATAACAATAATGCTTGAGAGGATGGCAGAATATCGCCTGTTTTCCTCTAACGAGCCCCTTACACAGGCCCTTATACTTCTTCTGTGCTCAATTATTATCAAGTGTCCAGGAGATTGTTTTTGTACGTCCTGGGGTCGATCCTTTCTCAGAAGCTGGAATAACCGAAGGACCGATACATCGCTGGTCGGCTGGAGGAACTCGAAGAATTCCGTTGGGCCCATGCCTGGCTATATCAACCCTCCCTACGTGCACATTATGAAGCCATGTTTGAAATTTCTTATTCCATAAAAATATTACTGTTTCTAGCCTTATTTATTTCAGAAATGCAAATTTATTATTCAACCATATATAAAATAATATATAGAAAAATGTTTTAAATCGATCAACTTCCATAGTAGCCTATAAAAAATCAAGATATTTAAAACTTGCATGTGTGAAACTTATTTTTTTTTAATTAATATTTTTATGATATTTTTTTAAAAATTATTTTCCTATAACCTATAGAGTAACCGCTAGTGTTGCCCAAAATTGGTCTTGGTCTTGCACTTTATAAGACCTAGACCAAGTCCGTCTAACTGTTGCAAGACATAGACCAGGACTGGTAAAAAAAAATCGATTTTTTAAATCCAATTTAAGGCAAAATAATTACTGATACTTGACAATCTTAGCTACTATATGTTAATAATTGGTATAACCAATATACTTTTGCTTTTAAATCCTCAAATTTTTCATTCGGGCTTAGTTAGATTTCTCCTATCTAAAAATAATATCTCTCTAAACAGTAACATCTCTATAGCAATAAGCTAATAAGTAACTGCGAGACTCTTGTGCAAGAGCAAGACTGAGTTTGCAAGACCAAGACTCGTCGCGTTCTCACATTTGGGCAACACTAGTGATTGAGATAGCTAAGCAATTTTGGTTTTGTTTTTTTGCTTATGCCGCCAAAATTATTATGTTTATAAACTTATCCGTTGAATATTTAGAATATTTAGGAGTTTTTCTATTTAACACTTTAAAATTGAAAAATACTCAGTTATGCTGGTATAAACTCCATTTTTTTTTTTAAAACAACACCTTTTTGCATCAGTGATGGACACACCGAAATTCAATTGTTCAAGTAATGAACATGAGTTCGGTACCAAAAATAGACACCTGAGAAAAATTCTAAAATCTTAAACTATAAGGATAACGATAAAGATAAGATAGTATATATGTTGAACTTACTGTTAGCAAAACTGTTGGTCACAATGTATGAAACAAACTGATCTCAACAGCACTATAGAAACAACAATGATAGGCTAAATTTGGAAATTTACATACAATTTTAAATTTAAATTACATATTTGCAGCATTATAATGAACGCACCAGTTATGGACAGGGGGTCCAGTAATGGATAGGTTGGACTTTAAATGTAAATAACAACCTTCCTTGTTGATTTAAAGGTTCCAATTTTTTTTTTTTAGATTGAAGTGCAATGCCTTCTATTGACGATTGTATGGACTAAATTTCCAAATTTAGAATTTTCAAAATGCCTATCATTGTTGTTTCTATAGTGCTCTTGAGATCAGTGTGTTCATACCTTCATACTAACAGTTTTGCTAACAGCAAGATGAACATTTATGCTATATGATCTTTATAGTTATGTACAGATTTTAGAATATTTCTGAGGTATGTCTATTTCCGGGACCGATCACATGTCCATTACTAGAACAATTGAATTTCGGACTGTCCATTACTAGTGCAAAAAGGCATTTTTTAAATAATATTTAAAAAAAAAATTTAATTTTAAAGTGCTAAATAAAAAAAGGAGACTCTAGAGATTCTAAATGTCCAACGGAGAAGTAATAATAATTACGGCGGCGTAAGCCAAAAAACAAAAATTTCCTTAGCTATATCCATCACTGGTCAGCTTAACCTATTTTTTTTATTTTATTCTGTAATTGTTGATGTTTGATATTCTCAACGATTGCCTTTCAATTATTTCTACAAATCTGTGCCTCAACCCAGAAAGATTTTTTTTGTTATCCAAAACATTGCCCCTTATTAACAATCAAATACCAAGCTACTCCTCATGTTTTAGGGCCATCAGACTTAGAAAGAAAGACGATGGAGTCAGTCTCATATTGCTCCGAATTTTCCGCATTCTCCCAAGAGCTAACACTATCTGGGAGGGATGTCGCATTCCAGGACCCGTCGTCCCATGGGAGGTCCTGAACGCGGTTAGGGTCCTTCCGGCTCTTGAAATATTTACTCAAACCTTTTCATAAATGGAAAATAAAAATATGTACAAAATTTATAACTACTTATCCTATTTTTTAATATCCAAAGTAGAGTAAGCACACCAGTTATGGACATAGCTAAGGAAATTTTTGTATTTTTCGGCTTATGCCACCGTAATTATTGTAGCTATAAACTTCTCCGTTGGCCGTTTAAAATCTCTAGGGTCTCCTTTTTTCTATTTAGCACTTTAAAATTAAAAAAATATTTAGTTATGAATATATAAAAACTTTTTGCAATAGTGATGGACATTTGTTATAGTAATAGACAGGGGTTCGGTATCAGTAATGGACATACCTCAGAAAAAATCAACAATCTTTATTTAACTATAAAAATAAAGGTAACATTAACTTCTCAGCTTGTATTTTAATTACATCCCAACCCATCCTAACACTGTTATTACCACGTATGCCGATGATACATGTGTCCTATCCGTTAATAATGACCCAACCATTGCATCCCAAACTCTTCAATCGCACATCACAAGCCTTGAAGAATGGTGTAAAAACTGGAGGATTAAAATAAATTCTAATAAATCCCATCAAATCACCTTTACCTTTCGACGTAAACCTATGACCTCATGTCCCACAGTATCCTTTAATAATACCCCACTTATCCCTGTTGAACAAATCCGATACCTTGGACTTCACTTGGACAAACGTCTAACTTGGAATCCTCATACCAGACTGAAACGACAAGACACCGCTCGACGTTTCCGACTACTCCAACACTTACTAGACAAACGCTCTAAGCTTCCAGTAAATTACAAAAGACTTATATACATGACTACAATAAGACCTATTTGGACTTACGGAGTTGAGCTTTGAGGCTCCACTAAGCCATCAAATTCCTCTCGTATCCAATCCTTACAATTCAAAATCCTTCGGAAAATCCTCAATGCTCCTTACTTTGTCACCAATAAAATAATCCATAATGACCTTAATGTTCCTTATGTTTCCGATTTGGCCCAATTCAGATACCAATCTTTCCATAATAAACTTCAGAACCATCCGAATCCTCTCGTCTCTAACCTTGCTTCCTCTTCTATTCCTGATAACCCTCCGAGGCGTCTGAAAAGAAGATGGCCTCGAGATCTCTTATTGTAAATACATTTTGTTTTTAGAGTGCTACCAGTGGGTAGTTTCTCAACAAGTCATTTCATGTTTTTATTTTCTGTTATCAAATTTACTTAATGTATTTAATTTTTTAATACAGTTGTAAATATCATGTATAAATAAATAAAAAAAAATAAAAAAAGTATTTTAATTTGTATATTAAGCATAGAGCCATAATACCTAATGCCCTTGATTGTGCCAGATTGTATTGTTATTATTCAAATAAATCTATCATAATTTTTACTATCCTACCAATACTAGGTAAGGAAAGTATTGCAATCGGGTCAAATTTCCGATTTGCGGTTTTCGACGGATCTATACGTTTCTGAGTCCGAAAAATACATTTTTAGCCATTGGTCTGTCTGTCTGTCTGTTCAAACGGTAATGAAATTCTCTACAAAGCCATATAAAAATCGTTCATTTTGGACAACTATTAACGAAGTTACAGCTATTCAATTTCCAATGTAAGATTACGGTTTCATATCCTGTTGTCAGAAAGGGGTGAATGAGAGAATAAAGATGACTAAGTGAAAGTAAGAAAATCTTTTGCCCGCATCACACCATCTTCACTATTTCCTCTACTTTTAACAGAAATTATTGTTCGACGATAATAAGCTATGGTAAAAAGTTTTTGATCAGCAATATTAGGAAGTATTGAAATGTTTACACTGCTCTACCTTAAGCCGGTTTGCATTGCTTCAGTTTATCAAATAAATAGTACTCAAATCTTATGTTTGATCAATTTTCAGGAAAATGTATCTAGTTCAATTCTTTTTTGTTTCTTCATGAACATATGTAAAGATATAAAAACTTTTCTGAAATAGGTAGGAAAGTCGTGTGAGTGGACACACCAGATATTTTTTTTTCTCTCTTCATACTTCTATCCACATCTGTCATAGAATCGACAATAAGCAGATGTGATCTCATTAAGAAGAAAATTGTCATTTAAGGCATGAGGAACATTAGTAAGCAACAGTACCTCTTCCTGGTCTTGGTCTACTTCACAATTTAGGAAAGAAGATCTCTCATCCAGCTCCTCTTTAATCGTTTCCTGACGGTATGTCAGCTGTGGCCATGTCGTCGATAAGTCCGTTGTGATGTCCGTGTAGTTTAAGATAAAATCGGAAGTAGAGAGTACGTATGTGTTGATCGATAGTTGGTTGTTGTAGTAGGTATGTAAAGTTTTGTTGTTTACGTACCAGGGAGCAGCTGTTATTAGTCTTCAAATTTTGGATTGAAATGATTGTAGTTTTTGTAAGTGCGTATTTTTTGCAGAACCGTAAATTTGTGAGGCGTATGTCCGTATGGGTTTGAGTAGATAAGTGTACGTATTTAGTTTTTATCTGATTGGAAAAAAGGGAATGTAGTATTTTGAGTTGTATATTCAAAGTCATTCGTTTGATTTTGACATGTGGGCCCCAGGTCATCCTTCTGTCGAATAATAACCCTAGATAACGTACTGCGTCAGTCTGAGGAATTTGGTTGTCGCCGATATAAACTGGTGGGCATGTGTCTCGTCGAAGTATAAATGTTATATCTTGTGATTTTTCATGATTTAATCTAATTTTCCAAAGTGAATACCAATTTTGTAAATTTAGTAAGTGATTTTGTAAATTCAGTGAGGCTAGTCTCGGGTTATGGTGTTTTGTTAAAATTGTTGTATCATCAACTTAAATAGCAGTCAATGTTTCGGAGGTGTTAGGCATGTCATGCGTAAAGATAATGTAAAGTAAATCATCATATAAGTTGTGAAAAGGTAACATAACATAAATGCTCAACATACTCTTTGCAAAATTGTTAGAAGAGATATATGAAACACACTGGTCTCAAGAGCTCTTTATTAACAACAATGATAGGCATTTAAAAAAAATCATATGGGAACTTTATTCCCCAAAAACATCCAGTGAGTGGGGAAGCTGGCCATTGCCAGGACTCCATTAGAAAATTTACAAAAGGTATCGAGGCCACTTCCGTTTCAACCTCCGAGGAGGATTATAGGGATGGTTGGAGCTAGATAGGCATTGAACTAGAGTATTGGGACGATGAAAAAGATTCTTGTGAATTTTGTAAATCGGAATGAGACATAATATGGAGCGTAAATTATTGTTCGAAGTACTTTGGACTGTAATGATTGAATACGTTTGATATTCGAAGATTTAGTTGTCCCCCGCAGTTCAAGTACGTAGTTCCAGATAGGCTTCAGTACAGTCCTGTTGACTAATAGTTTGTTTTCAATTGAAAGATGAAATGTCCTGTTTAGTAATCTGTGGAACTGGGCAAATTGTCGGTTAAGCCCTTGTCTTGTCAAGTCTGGTGCGTGGATTCCAAGTCAGTCTTTTGTCTGCAAGGAAGCCGGGACAGTTCCTGAGGTGGGAAGTGAGATAGAGTTAAATAGGATTGGCGGGCAGGACTACGACATTAACTGTGACAGTTAAATCCATAACAGTAACTACTGAATACTTCATCGTATAAACCTTTTTTTTTTTTTATGAAATTTACCACTATATTACATAGAAAATACAATAAGTAAATGTGAAACTGATAACATGACATGTACAACATGAAGAGAAACTACCCATTGGTAGAACTCAAATTAAAGTTCTATATTAGAAGATCCCGAGGTCATCTTCTTTTCAGACGCCTAAAGTAAGGAGCGTTGAGGATTTTACGAAGGATTTTGGATTGTAAGGATTGGACACGAGAGGAATTCGATGGTTTAGTGGAGCCCCAAAGCATAATTCCGTAAGTCCAAATAGGTCTTATTATTGTCATATATATGAGTCGTTTATAATTGATTGAATGCTTAGAGCGTTTGTGTAGTAAGTGCTGCAGTAGTCGAAAACGTCGGGCGGTTTCTAGTCGTTCAGTCTGGTATGGGGTCGAACTATAAACAGTCGAACTATAGCACTTGAGATATATTGGACTGTACTTACAGTGACAGCTGCTGTCAAGCTACGTTTTTTATATTATTTGTTTTTTTTAAGGCTTCAACCACTAGGGTCATTATCACCTTATTCTCATCGAGAACTAGATTGTATTCTCAAGTTTAGAACATTTTAGAAAAGAAAACAGTTTATCAACCTCATTCGTATTGTCCTGTAAAATTGAGTGTAGATCGTTCGTCAATTCACAAGGGAGTCTAAATGTCTAAAAGTTTTGCATTCTGTTAAGATGTGTTTCACTGTCAGAGGAGTCCCACAAGTTTGGCATGTTTGCGAAGAATCACGGGCCATCAGGTATCCATGAGTAAGGCGTGTATGACCTATACCCAGGTGCGTAAGAATTACTTCCTCAAGCTATGTTTATATCACATCTTCATATGATGTATTGCTGCTGATAATTACGATTTCTGTTGAATATATTGTTCGGATTCTTCCCATATTTCTCAATGTAAGATCGGGGAAGTCTCCCGAGACGTTTTGAATTTTCTAGACTAATCACATCCCTCAATTTGTCTTGGAAATTACTCAGCCTCGACGAGCGAGCTCGGGATATACCAGAGTGGATATAGCCAGCTTAGAGTCACTTGAAATTCTATTAGCACACTTTCCTCCCCGCTTCACTTGATCCTTTTGATTAGGACTCCGGACGAGTTTTCCCTTCGGGTCTTTTAGGAAATGGCAACGCCTTCCTCGTACGTAAGTCCCCTTAAATTAGAAAGGAGGAAACTCCACGGAAAATGAAAGCCTGGAGGGGAACAATTTCGAAGGAGGGGTACATTAATTTGACAATCTGAGGCACGCCAGCTGTAGTCTGATTTTATCAGCTGGGATCATGTAGCGTAATACAAATAATATGATGCATCCCTCAACATGAAAACTTCATTTAAATATAACCTAGTCTAAAAACAAAATATTACTATTTATTAATCAAACAAAACTGTTGAAGATTAAATTTTCAATCCGTAATTTCTTTACAATTAGCAATTTTTTTTTGGCTTCACTGCTTCCTTCATCACATCCGGAATATACATCAGATCAGCAGGTCTCATGGCCAACGCCTACGTAATCGTGGTGGGCTTTAGGTGTTTTTTTGTACGTTGAAGAATTTCTATCAGAGGATTCATGTTGTATGAATGAATGAATGAAAAAATAATTTTAATCTGGACTACGGTCCCCTAATAATACTAAGTTTTACAAATTATATTAATTAGTCTGTAATTAGGGGTATTAGTCTGGCTTAAAATAATAAAAAATAATTAACTACTTATTGTTATTGCAGTTGTGCAGTATATTGATATTAAACAGTATACAGATACAAGCAATTTCACAAGTTGGAATGTGGAGTAGGTGGTGGAACAGGAGTTCTTTGAAGGAGTTTGTGGACGAGGTAGGAAGAGAGTTACAAAAGGAGGGACGATATAGATCTAATGTTAATATCGAAGTAAATATTATCGATAGTAAAATATCGAATGTGGGAAGGTAAATATCGATATTTTTATTATATCGACTATCGATGGTCATCTCTAGGGACTGCTTAAACATTGTAAAGATGAAAAAATAATTTTACTCTGTTAAGTATGAATGTGTTTTTATATTTTTATTTAATGTTGTCTCATTTATTATTTCTGATGTTTTACTTAGCTTTCTTTCTTACCTTTTGTTATAATTTTTCTATTGTTTTTGTTATTGTATATATGTTACGAATGAGTCTCTTAAATCTCAAATATTCAATGCCTTTAATTGAGGCAAAATATTTTTTTTTCGCCATAAGTAAAAAAAAATAAATATAACAATTTATTCTGGGACTATAGTCTCCTAAGGATAATAACTGAGTTATAAATTTATGGGTATTAGTCTGGCTTAAAATAATAGAAAATACAAACTAATTAACTACTTATTGTTATTGCAGTTGTGCAGTATATTGACATTAAACAGTATACAGATACAAGCAATTTCACATGTTAAAAAAAATGTTTAAAAAATAATAATAGATTAATATTTAATAGTTGACCGTTGCATTATAAAGGAAGGATTGCATTTATGTCCGGGGTTGCGGTCATAAATAGGCTAAATAGTGGTAAAACTATTTTATTGAAAGCCGACGTTTCGACCCGACTTTGCAGGTCTTCTTCAGGGAGGTGTGTTCAGCTAGGAGTTTCACTTAGAACTGAAGAAACTTCAGCTAGGAGTTTCACTTAGTTCTAGGAGTTTCACTTTCAATAAAATAGTTTTACCACTATTTAGCCGATTTATGACCGCAACCCCGGACCATCTCATTTCTTTAAAAATAAGAGATGTATTGAAATTCCTACGTCGATAGTAGGAAATGCATGTACTATCTCTTAGATAATATTATCGTATGATTACATGATTGTTACACAATACATATATAGTGTTAATAGTAAGACTGTTTTTGGAACAGGAATTGGAATAGGAGGTTTTTGAATGTGGATAGGGAGGGGGCATGCCGATTTATGTTAAGGGCATGCCCTAAATATATAAATATATGAAAGGTGTATTGTTAAGAGTGAATAATAATACACTTTTTTTTCATTTATTTTAATTGTCTACCTTGTAATCCAATCAGGAATATCGTTCGGATGATTTTGAGGAGTGGTAGATTCTCGAATCGGGTTTTTATCTGAGCTGGGAATAGCTCTATCGTCTAGAAAAGTAGCCAATATTGTATGATGTTATTGATAATATAATGATGCCATCATATGTTGCTCAGTGAAGTAAATGATGTAATCCATTATCAAACCTATGATGTGTATTAATCATAGATATGGCTAGTAAAATGGTATGAAAGTGCCCTACATAGCTCTAGTTAAATTGGCTAACTCCCTGCCCTTGGCATGGGGAAGCACTTGATATCATGGAACCACTCGACTATACGACAATAATTCCCAGAGCACTTGCTATAAATCCCGTTAGTTCCCAGCTGCTAGCTGCAGGCTGGCTAGGGCACCATATCTCTCCCCCCCTCCCCCCCTCCAACAATCTAGGCAGCCCCTAACTTTTATTATATCGCTTATTCTGAGAGCCTAGTTAGCGCCACAATATGTTTAAATTTAAGATATATATATATATATATATATATATATATATATATATATATATATATATATATATATATATATATATTTATATATATAATATGACAATATGTAATCCTTTTACAGCTCTCAGGAGCGTGATGAATGAGTTGTGGAGAAGTGGAGAATTATAGACACTGCCCGAAATTTAAGCATTAAAAGTTATGAATGAAAATAAACTTTATTTCTCTTTCTTTATGATCTTTTTGACAATAAAAACTTCCAAATATATAACAAGTAGTTTATTTGTTATAATTCATTCAAAGTTTACGTTTCGGGAATCATTCCTGTCTTCAATTCCATCTTTCATAAGCAATTGATAGCTAGAAAATAATTTTATCGAAATGAATATATTTTACAATACCAGTCAACATAACGTTGTTACATATTTTCTATATTTACCTAAAACCTGGTGTGCTCCTTTATCATAATTAAAAGTTTTGTATTATATATAATAGTAATATCTGGAGCATCGCACTTATGGGACTAATAATTGAGTAATATTGTAATATAATAATATTTGCTAGCTACTTGGGGTATGTTATTAAACTTTGTATCTGATTATTTGCTATTCTTCTATAGATATTTTTATGAATTTTAGTTATATTACAGTATTTTATTTTTAATATATTTTAATTTTGTTTAAAATGTCTGAATAATGTATTTCTAAATGTGTAGTATCTGTTTTGTTATTTACTGTTGTTCTATTGTTTTTTGGATGGCTTCGAGTGGATGGCTTTTCTGTTGTTATTTTTTGGTTCCGTTCCTATAATTGAAATTGTGTTGTAGTTTTATACTATGGTACGCTAACCCTATGGAATTTATGTTTTTTGTGTTTTTAAATTGGAAATGTGCTAAGAAATTCTGGTTTTTAGTTGTTCTGATGTTTCACCAATTTAAGTTTTAGAGCAATTTTCGACAGTTATGTAAATTAATTTTCTTTATCTATTGAATCTATTTTTTTTTTTTTTTTGTATTCGTAATGTAGTTGCTTAGTTTTTTATTATTGTACTGTCAAAGTCCTACATCTTAAACACATTCTTAATTTTGTTTGTAAGTTGAAGCATGTATATATGATAGTATGTAAAAAACAGCTTCCTAATATAAAAAGAAAAAACTTTATTTTGTTTATTCAACTATAATAATATATAACATTACTAATAAATTCCCTCCAAAAAAAAAAATCATCGAAATCGAACAATTATTATCAAAGATACAGCCTATAGTAACGTACACATGTTTTTATTATGAATGAACGAATGTTATTATACTGAGAAAAATAAAATTATTTCCTTTATCTCATAATACATTGCACTTATTTATTTCTCTTTATTATACCAGGAAGTTTTTATAGACTTTCATATTTTATTTCAGCAGGAGATTTGGAGAGTAGGAGATAACAGGAGCTCAACTTTTAACGATTATTTTACAAATTACACAGCTGTTCATTTACCACATACTCTCGTAATAAGAAATATTGAATTTAGAACAAAAATTTGTACGGGAAATGATCTTCATCTGTAGAGGGCAGTTTGATTTTACCAAGGTAACAGCAGTTATTTTTCGATCTTGACATTTCCTCTTGAATACAATATTTGGATTAAGCGATTTCCGGTTATCGTGCCGAGGATTTTTCTCTAAAATCTTTCACACTTTTTTCTAGGGTGCTGGTTAGTGTCTAGGTCTCACAGCCATATATTAGAACTGGATTTATCATAGCATTATATACCTTTGGTTTGAGCTTTCTGGAGATTTTTCGGAATTTTAATACTTTTGAAACGTAGTAGAAAGTTCTTTTTGCGCTGGTCTATTTCTGCCCGTTATGGATTCATTGAGGTTATTGTGGAGCCGAGGTATATGAATTTTTCTACTCTCGAAAACAATTTTCCTTTAACGCAGATTCTGTTATTTGTTTTGTCTTCATTTACATGTAGGCCGATTGGCTCTGTCTCTATTATCAGAGCCTTAGCGAGTTTCTTAATGTCTTCTTGTTTACTTCCAAAGACAGTTATGTCATCTGCGTATCCAAGTATTTTATGATTCATTCCGACTTGGACTCCTCCATTTTCGTGTGATGTTCTATTCTACTTTCTCCAGGACAAGTTGAACAAAATCGCTGATAGTCCGGTTGGAATTATATATAAATTTGTATATGAAATTCTAAAGTGATTTATATGAAAAAAAAAGATGATTGGCTTTTATGTAAAATGAAATATAATTAGGAAATTCAGTGATATTTGTAAGGTCCTTGGTATTGTTGATTCACACAGGGGAGGGGGAGAGAACTTTAACTAGGAATTTTTAGTTATCAGTCTAAATAAATATCACCTTGGTTTTCATTAAAGCTTGTCAAGCATAACATATAATATTGCAGTCCATTATATTGTTGATGCGTATTTAATGTAAACAACTACTGTTATTACATCCGGGATATATAGTGAGTATTAATTAAACCCAACATTGCGTAATTATTTATTGTTAATTGTTTAATGTTAGCCTTCCTACGCACTATGCCTCCCACGTCTCCAGTTGCTATGCCGAAATGAAGTGGCTCTATACAGTTTTCCGACGGCAATATTTCCTAGGTGTATTCCTTTTCCTAACCTTTACAACCAAAAAACGTTTTTACCTTCTTGATTTCTTTACTCCTTGTTCTGCTGTCCATTCGTTCAACACGAGATCCCAATCCTCAAACTGTTTCCTTTAAAAAATGCTTCGTCATACGTGCTACTTCGTTTTGGAATTCCCTACCAACATCTTTACGGAAATCCTCATCCTCGACCTCATTTAAACACAAATTATTTTTCCATCTCCTCAGTAAACTATATTCCAATATATGTAAAATAAAGTTATTTTGTTCTTTAGATATATCAGTTAAACTATACCGATATCTTGCAGATATCTATGTATGTGGCATATTGCTTATTTCTACAAATATGTGAACTCACCCGTTTGTAATCATCTTTAAATTCATACTTTTTCTCATATGTCTACTTCAACATCATATGTTTACGACAGTGTCTTTATTTTTACATAAGTAAATGTAAGTGATGAGGCTCCTTAGAGAAAAGGAATTCCCCTGCTTTGACGAGGTCTATTGCATAGACAGTGAAGGCTCTACAAGATATGCGGATATTTAAATATGCGGATAAACGGAATCTTTTTTTTTTTTTTTCTTGGGGAAATGTTTATTGTGTTATGTATATTGTTTAATATTTTATTGTTGATAACTTGTAAGTGTATTATTATGAAAGGGAAGAAGAAAAAAAAGAAAGAAAGGAAAGATATGTCATATATATATAATAGAAAAATAAAATATATATTGATAGGTATGCTGTGTACGAAGCAACCCTATGTAGTAGGGCAGCATTACTTTTAATGAAGTACTTCTCTCTCTCTCTCTAAAATTTTTTATTATTATGAAAAATGTACATGTTTCTTTATTTTAATATTAAGATTAGACAACTTTGTAACTTCATTTATTTTTAATTGTCATTTAATTATTCACAATCGCCAGACAATTATCAATTCTCTATTCATTGTAGTTATTCTGAGGGACTAAATGTCCCAGAATAAAATTTACTTTCTTTCTTTCTTTTACTAGTGGAGCAGATTGCGAATCTAGTGGGACAAAATTTCAGGAATCTTTCCCACATCCCCTGGCCCGGGAAAACCCCGTAAAGGCAAGGAAGAGGAGGACCAAAAAAATAAATAAATAAAAGTAACAGGAAATAAAATATATAGTAATTATTACTAAAATATTAACATTAGAATAATTCTAAAACGTTACTAACTGGCTATAGGAAAACAAATAAAATAAAAGTTAGAGAATATTATAAAAAATTAAATTATTTTTGTAATATTTATTAGGATTTATATATATATATGTTTTAAATTAAAAACCGGCACTAAATGAAAAAAAAACACAATAGAGAAATTATTTTCGGAAATTTGATTGGAAAATATAAGTACATTATGAAATTCAATTAAGTTTCATAGCACTTCACAGTTAGATTAACTCTCGGTTAAAGTGCCTTGTATCGCTTAAACAATTGAAATTTTATTAAAAATTGAAACGTAATCAGGAGAGATAGCAGGAAAACTGTGGGAGGAAAAATTGTCAGCTTTTTGTTTTGTTGTAGAGGGTAAAAGAAACGGATAGCTGATGCAGGAATAATAAGACAAATTGGAAAAAGAGAAGAAACCTTAACCTGTTTTCCACGGCCCGACTTGGTATGGATTAACAATTTTCCCTCCTACCATCCTGTACTAGTTAAATCCACTTTGTTGCTCGAATGGTGTATATATATATATATATATATATTGTTAATAATTATTTTGCGTTATATAATTGTATTGTTTAGATATATATAATATTTCCATTATATACCCCCTTTTTCCTCTTATATTTTCGATCATCATTATTTAAATAGGCAAACACAAAACAGTAACTTTTTCTCCCATGTTTTTCAACCAATTTTATTTTAGTCCGTGGTCATAAATAACTATCAAAAATGAATTTGGTTTTTTATTAAACTGGCCTTAAGGCATACACTTAATTGTGAGTAGAAATTTATATTTGTATTTATATACCCTGTTTCCAAATATCTTTATAAAGGAAACCAAAGCTCATCGATAGGTAATATAGAAATAAATAGTCCGTGGTACAGACCCCTTTTTTTTTCAAATTATTAACATCCGGCTGAAACTTCGTAAAAAGTTTTATTTCATCGTAATCTACAAACCTTTTATATACGAAAATTCTTGGAATTGGAACGTTTTTAATATGGAGGTCGACAAACTTTGTCTATTTAATTGGGTAATAAAAACTCGCAAATACCCATTTTCTTTCCACTTTAATCGCAAGATAACTTGAGCACAAAGTCGAGAAAAAAGGTGGCCTTCAAAAATATTGAGCCATTTGCCGTCACCTAGCCCTCTCCCTCCCCCTCCTCCCCCAATTGCCAAAACAAAGAGTTTCTATAGGCCACCTTTTTTCTCGACTTGGTGCTTAAGTTATCTCATAATTAAATTGGAAAGAAAATAGCTTTCTACGACGGTTTGTCTGTGCAACTGTGGTCAGTATTACGTTCGAGCCTTCCTCATTCGAGTGTTAAACGTTATGAGCAAGGTTTTTAAATTTGGTGGAAATGTTAAATTTTTAGGGAAATTCCAAAGTTCGGAAGGAAAAACAGGAAACAATTTTTATCAATCAAAGCCTAATCTCAGTTAAATCACATATAAA